>CM029362.1:14917190-14929119 GCA_017140985.1 Hormaphis cornu
AATCTTAATTGTAATACCTACACGATAATAGTTTTATTTTTAATCTATCTAATAACTTAAAATTAAATACACTAACACACTTTATAGTTAAAATATTAATACATAGTATATACATTGGTAGAAATACATATTAGTAGAAAAAAATACATTTTTAATGCTGCGGAGAAAACAATAAAAGCAAAAAGTAAAAAAAAAATTGGATTACTATACCATTCTGTCATATGTTTCCGACTGAATTGATATTTGAATCGAAAATAAAGATCACGGTCAGTGATATAACACCGATTGATATACTTATTATATTATGATATAAACATACTTATGAAACTTCAAAACTGCTATGCTGAACATTTAGGAATATTATTGTTTTTCCCCGCAGCTATACAAATTACATTTAGTTGGCAGTAAACTCCATTGAAATTTGAATAACCATATTATATTCAGATACAAAATTAATAGTTGTGTAACAAAATACACTACGTATACAAAACATTAGGATGTGCGCAAATATCGACTAGAATTGGTTGACGTGCTGTGGCGCTTCAGTCTCCAAAGGATTATGTTTTAGTGCAGATAAAATCATGCTGAAAAAAGCAAATGACAGTATGGTTTATTAAGTATACAAATAAAAGAATACAAAGAAGTAATTAAACGCATTTACAAACACTTACACAATCATATCAAATTTAAACTTTGAAGATTAAAAAAAGGACATTTTACTGGATTGTAATTGAGAAAAGTTTAGATTAAAATATAATAGTACCTACAACACTTCAAAGATAGAGTTAAAAAGACATAGAAAAGAAAAAAATAATTTGTTTTCGATTAAGTTATCAACACCTCAGAAAAAGGTAGGACGGAATTGGGAATACGTACCAAAATTAACAGTAGCTATCAGCGTTTAACGTTTAATTTTTATTTATCAGTGTTTAACATTAACCAAACCCTTAGACCAAAAATAATTCCTTATAGAATATAGCATCAAAATGAATTATAAATGAAAAAATAAAATTTTAAACACTCCATAAACCAATTATTTACATACCATTACGTTAATTATTTAATATTTATTATTTTGTTTAAAAATTTGTTTGTCAACTTTTAAATTCATTTATTGAGTATTTTCAAGTCTATAGAATGAAGTAATTACTAATATATGAAATAATCAACAATACTATTAATATATTCAGACATTTAAACCGTAAAAGCTCAAGCCTGTGCAAGTAAATAGAGAATCAAATTATAATACTGGAAACCATGATTTTTTCCAACTTTGTATACTTAAAATAATATAAATTAATTTTAAATATACTTACAAATACAAATAGAAGAAAAATGTAATAAGATACCAACCGGTATATATCACAAAATTTCGCGTATGCTTTTTTAACTGACCACGATGGTGAATCTCAGTAGGATCAAAAAGTCCAGTATTTCCTCTAGGTACAGTGACAAACCTGAGAAATTATTAATACAAATTAAAATCGTTTTAAATCTCTACATTTAATGTGTAACCCCGGCAATAACTTACTCATATATGACCCATGCTGTAGCTGGGACGTTTACAAGAGCCATTAGCCAATTGAAGTCGGTTAAAAATCCAACTACAATTATTGTTTGAGCAACAATTTTTGGTCGCACCCACTAAAATAAACAGTACAAAATACATTTTAGAAATTGGATATCTACATTACACTCAACTTTTTAGCAACGTTCAAACATATTTGTACCTAAATACAAGCTGGTGGTATAATTACACATAGAAAAGTACTAGCGAAAAATTAATTTTTAAGGAAAGACTTAGGTTTTTGAGGAACGTTAGTTTATTATAGCGTTAATGTACACTCGAGAGCATACATCACAATTTCAAGTACATATAAATACAAACCGTAACTTATAAGTAGCGTGGATTGTCATTGTAAAACTAAGATTTATTCTTTATACAGTATTAGACGTAAAATGTATGTTTTGTTTACATAAAGATATTTTGAGACAACCACGAGTGTAAGAATCGAAAACATTAGGACATTAGTCTGTCATCTATGTAGAGTCTTTATAAACATCAGTAGTTTTAATTTTATAGATAAAAACAGCGTAACATTTATGTTGTTAAGAATCGGGTATAAATTATGATTTGAGAGAGTGAAATTGGAATGTCAAAACATAATGGTTGTTTAAAGAACATTATCTAATATTCTAATCCATTACTATAAACTTGTGTAAAAACTGCGCGTCTACATACATAATATATAATAAGAATATTATACTTACAAAATTAAGCTTTGAACAACATTCTTGGGCGTTTAAATAATCGCATTCGAGATCTGATAATGTTATGATCTAAATTAAATACTTGTTCAGGAAAATAATAATATTTATGGTTAAACATCTACCTACCTAAAGTATTTTTTAGTAAAAATATTTGATTTTTAAGCACCTATTTTTGTCACTCGATTTTTTCAGCGATTAGAGATAAATATTTAGTATTTTCATAAACAAAATGTTTGAAATTATTATGTTGAAATGAAAATTCAATAATATACGTCAATTGTCGGTACTACAATTGAACTTTAAGGCTCAATAACTAACGGTTTGAATACATTTTGTCTGTTTCAAAATTGTTACTACAATTTCATAGTAAATACCATCAATAGAATTCGTAAAAATAATTGTACGTGCAAGTTTATCTATAGTTCTGAGAAAATAGCAACTAGAACTCAGCGCGTCGTGCGATGAACAGACTAGCGACATTAACAGCGTTAAAATAACTGTTCACGTTAATAAAAAAGTTTTAAAAACAGCCGAGTACTTATCAACGAATAAAAATCGGTGAACACCATTAAAAAATACCAGTGTTTCGGACACGTCAATTACGCGGCAAGTATAAATACTGGAAATTATTTGTAGATTTCGTTTGGCAAATTTCTCGACGGTTACGCCGCGATAGTGTTAGAATCGCAGTCGAACAAACAATTGACTATATAGGGTACGACGATTGATTCACTCAATTGTTAAGACAAAAGTCGTGGGTGATAAACGACAAAAACTTAAAATAAGGATACGGAGTAGACCATCAGGAACAACAACGATCCGGTCATGAACATGGAAAACGCGTAGATCCAAATCTCCCACATCGTTTTTCCGGTCGTCTTCTCGTTCTGCGTGATTCGAGATGTTATCCTAAACGGATATTTACAGCATACTTGAAAACAACTCTGCGACAAACGACAATATTATTATTATACAGCCGATAATTGGCCGGACACAAATCGTTTTCCGGCACGTTCGCGCCGTAGAAAAGTACGTTTACTATACCTGTGCCAACTGCCAATTATTACGAAGCCGACAAATAATAATTTAGCAAAAAAAAAAATGCCGACAACAGATTGTCGTTGTTCGCTGCTGATGTTGTATTGAATTTTGATAATGAATGCCAATAAACAACAACAACAACAACCGCTGCGGACACTATCATCATCATATAAACAGTCGGGTGATAACGACTTGTAGTTTTTTATAGGAGGAGCAACAAATTATATAGGCAACCACATAGTCACTATTTATTAGAGTTATTTTACTGAAAAAGATTATTTTATACAATATTTTAGATTTAAAACTCATTATTTTGTAGGGAAGGGTCGGACATCAATGTTTTTTTAAACTCGGACCACTATTTTCGCTCAAACTGTTTGAACTCGAACTTGAATTTTATTCGAACTGCTAATAGAATAAGATTTTAAACGGTAAAATTTAGAATGACGAAAAAACAATTGTTTTGAACACGATTAGAATCGAACGGTTCGAGGAGAAGTTTTGGTTGAATTTCGAATTTGGATTCGTCTCAAAATAAAAATTACACGCTTCGTCTAGCATCTACTTTTGCTATAGTTCCGTCAGAACTGTACTGTGTTCAGGAAAAATGAACCTTTTTATACATTTTGAAAACGGATTAAAAGCCTAGCGGCATTGTATGTACGCGAGTCGCTTTTTACGTTTTTGAAAATAGTTTTCTAAAGTATGATTTTAATTGTTTTTTTTTTTCATTTTTGTCGAGTTATGCATAAATTAATAAAAAAAAAAATGATTGAAATAATGCCGATACAAAAAAAAAAGACCACACGCCGAACGTGTTTTCATAATTTATTTCGCTCCAAGTTGTAGGCTCTTCAAACGCATTACACAGACCTATACAAATTTATAGGTAATGCAAAGTGGATTTCCAGAAATTCGGAAACTTCCTGAAAAAATCGGTTCCGTTTTTTTACCAAACAAAAGGAACTCGTTGCGTCCTTCGTTCTTTTTTTTCATCATCGATTTCTTCATCGTTCCTTTGAACAATGAACTTGTTCCTTTTCCGTTTCTCTTTGGTTACTTTAGTATATATTTTAAAAAAAAATTAATATTGAACGTTTTTGAGTTAGGCATACTTATTATTTTTTTGTATGGCCGATTAATGAAAAAATTAGGATAATTTTCCACGACAAACATCTAAAACGAAAACAGTTTGTTATTAAAGCTAGGCCTAGCTAGAGAATTATTAGGTATAAGTACACGGTTGTCTAATTAGTTTTAGTTTATTGGTTTTTTTTATAAATATTTGGGGGCCATGAGTGTTTTTGAATACAATATAAATTATGTGTAATCTTCTTATCTGTCAGAACAATATTGAATACGTGAACGTATAAAAAAAACGAAAATCGTTGTTCTATAATATTACGTAGATAATACTTACTACTATTTATTTTTACGTTGATTAACAGACGGAAATGACACAAAAAAAAAAAAAAAATCCAGCGATAAATACTTTCATGTGATTTCAGCTTTTAGTATGTTTTTATCATTCTGGGATTTTTTTTTTTTTTCAAATGTTTTTTAATAATGGCAACTTTTTTTGAAGCACCAAATAAATTATCCTTTTATGAAATCACGAAATCTCGTTTTTCAACTACGAAAACATTGAGCTATCATAGTATTGAAAAGTAAAAGATAATATTTTATCCGACAATTCGACTTGTATAAGTCATAAATTTAAACATAAAGTTGAATTCAACTGCAATAATTATGTCGATTTTTTTTTTTCAAGTTAAGCAGTTCCATAGCACCGGTAGGGAGGTACATAATGTATATATTTCTGATTTGTGTATTGTGCCGTTTTAACGTATTGAGTTTGAACTGAAAAAACAATTTTAAATAAACCGACCGAGATTAGTTTTAAGCATAATTAGTAAACTCAATTAGTGAATATTATTATAACGAGAGCATTTGAAAAACGGGCGCAGATCGCGCTGACTGTATACTTGTTTCTGGTGTTTTTCAATTTACAGCCCAGGGTAAATGACTCGTGAATGACTCACGGTAAGATTATAAACGCGCTGTTTTGAAACTCCTTAGACGAGTTTTCCACCGCGCAGGGTTTAAAATAGCCCAGAAAAGTCTTTAAAATCGAGATTAATAACGGAAAGTCAATATTATATTGTATAGTAACGTTTAAACGGGAAAATCAATAACGTTTATTTTATTTTCCGAGATGACTGTAGTTTCAATACCTAGTGTGTTAATTATAGGTACGAAAAAAAACCTGTAGGTACCCGTACTTATCCGAAACAATAGTAATACTGAAGAATATTGCACTCGTCTGTACCATCGGTATCATCGTATAACGGTAAATGTATGCCCAAAGGCTAAAAAACGATAAAAAAAATATTAATTTCAAACGGAATAATATCGAAATTCGGGTACAGCGGTTACGGACCGCTCTGCAGTTCAGCAGCTTTTTGTAATCTACCTATACCAGTTATATTTTAGATATCTATTCCTATATCTATATGTACAAAAAGAATTCTTTCAAAATCCGAAACCTGTCTTGGGCTCATTAATTTACATATATCAACGTTATTATTATACATCACGCCTATAAAAATCGTAAATGTTTTAAAGTTTTTTTAAACGCGGACGCGTATGGTGTGTGTGCAGGAAACACTCGGTAGGTAGTCGGTGTGCATATAATACAGATAGTGTAAGTATGGGCATATAAACCTGTATTAAATGACTTTGGTAATTTATTCTACAACTACTCGCCGCTTTGACTTCGAGTCTTTAAAAAAAAAAAATCGTATACGTTTAAGTATGAAATATACTAACAAAAATACTGAGCACGTCATGAGCCGTACGGTATTTTTTGTTTTTTTGTTTTTTCATTTTTATTATATACACGCGTTTGTATAACAGGCTTAATTATTCCGAAGATCGGCCCAGAAAATATACTATATACAGATTATATTATATTATTTTACGTCTTTTATTCGAATAACGACTAGCATATAATAGTAATAATATGTGAAGATTTCGATTAAAACGATATACATGTATATATATACGTTTGCGTTCTCAATCCTTTCGGTTTGGAGTTTTTGCGAACATTGGTGGAGGGTACTTTAATCAGTTCTTCTTTTTCTCGATAAACTTCTAAGACGAAAAAATCAAAAATTTTGGGAATGTCGTTTTCGAGTAGGCTTTACGTGCGAAATCAAATCAGTTTTCAGAAACCTAATCTTATTGGTAAACGATATTTGCAGTGTTTAAATAGATTTTGATTTTAACGAACGATACGTAGTTTTAATTGTTCAGATTTTAAATATACACATCCGCTACTTGCAAGTGCCTGAGCATATGATAAAAGTTAAAACATCATTTGTTATCTGTATTCAATAATGTTGGATTAACCGTTAAGACGTAACATTTCTGTAACAATACGCGCGTCGGTGTTAATTTGAGTTTTGACTTACCTTACACACCTTTTATGTAAATACCATTATGCATTATAGCTGGTGCATTTTGTTTGAATATTCTATAACTTTTAAAGTACTTTGTGTTTTACTTCGTACAAATATTAGGAACCTAATCTGGTTTTAGGTGTATTACGTACCGAATTGAAGTGTACGCAATTGTGTGCGTATAGTTTTTTCTATTTCACACGTATTGTGAAACCATCTTTATGTTGTTTAGTTTTTACGAATTTGTATAGGTATTTCAAAACGTCGTTGAAAAAAAAAAAAACATAAAAATCAGTCAGTACCTACGTATATACTATTAAGAGTGTAACACCACGTGCATTATAATGTTCATATGATAAAGATTTTTTAAACTATTGATTTTACCTACACTAAAAAAACTGTTTCATATATTTTCTTCCAGCTATACGTGCCGAATCGCTATCATCACGGTCTTATTAATACTGTTTATTTACATACCGAGTAAGGTATAGAGCTCGTCCGTGTAATATAGTAAATTATTATAGGTAGGTACTTAGTAAATTAAGCCTAGCTGATTTTATAACAATCAGTCACGTGCATTTTGGATGATGTGTTTATCGTTTTAATAAACATAATATTGTCAACTCAAACAGTGTTGTGTATTTACTGAATTCGATTGAGCAATGAAACGCTGCACGTTGTATTTGATTTAACATTTACAGATATCTACCAATAATTTACGTAACTGGCATGAAAAACATAAGAAATATAGTGGTGAAAAAATCAAATTTCTGCAACTTATTATTTAGGTACTTGTGTTGGGTGTGTATCGTCCGATTGAACGCAGCGCATATTAAGACAAAAATGTAGTAAATAAGTTGAAACGTAAAATAATATACTAGGTATACAAAGAACGGCGCGAGATATTAGGAACATACAA
Source organism: Hormaphis cornu (assembly GCA_017140985.1). Lineage (NCBI taxonomy): Eukaryota > Metazoa > Arthropoda > Insecta > Hemiptera > Hormaphididae > Hormaphis > Hormaphis cornu. Next base: position 14,924,883 of record CM029362.1, read on the forward strand.
AGGTCTTAGGGCCAGTATTTTATGGCATTAACATTTTACCCGTCGTAAATCACTATGCATTTTCTTCTGATATCTATATACTATCAATTTTGAATTCAGCAGCTAAAGGTATTAATTGTTATTTATTTTGAAATCATTCCTAGTGAAAAATGATATTTCTTTAGAAATAACCCGCAGTTGTATGCAACCATTTTGATTCATGCCATAAATTCAAACAACAGTTTTTCAATTTTATACCCAAACAAATCTGAAAATTTAAAGTTAACATCGAAAACTGGTCGTAGCACTTATTTTGTATACTGATCGAATTTTATATCATACAAACACCTATAATTTGTATCATATGACGGTCTAATAGTACCTATATGTTGTAAAAAATTACAAAATCGATAAAAGTTTGTATAGCGCATTAAAAAGAGTTATAACCACCGTATTTTTGAATCAAATCGTTTTGAAAGGACTCGGGTACCTAATAATATGACGTGAAGGTCGATTTGTCGTGACCGATTATAAAATAGTTTAAACTTTGAATAGTGCGATTACAGATAAAATGCAGACTGCAACATACTGAGAGGCTAAATTGACATTAACGAAATAAAAGTGTGTGATTTAGTGCGTTGTTTGCTCGTGCTGTGTAGGTGCATTGGCAAACACTGATCGTACTTATATTATAATACATATATATACATAGGAGACACGTTAATTAATATAATGCTTAAGTATGTTGTAACGAGCTTTGAGCGCAAATAAATGTTCTGTATAGTTCAGATGGAAAGAGATCGACAATTGATCATTGATCGTTGATTTGTATACGAATGTTCAAAATATTGCCTGCCGATCACGACGTCAAAAATAAAACCAAGTGGAATATCAGAGTTGCAGTGATGTTTATGGGTGCGTTTAAGCGTGTTAAAATAATGTTTGTCTTTTTTGAAAATTTGAAAAGGGTTATTCCATGATAAAAAAAATCCTGCAAAATATAGTTTGGAATTTTATGTTTTATTTTTGATATGACGCGTTGTAACTAAAAATAAACAGATAGAGTTACTGTACAACAAATTTTTTTTTTTTTTCGCATACTTATCTAGAGACACTATGGTACCTATTACATTTTTAAGCCGCAAAATAAAAAAGGAAAAAAAATTTTATTCAATATAAATCTCAATCCTCTACACAAAGATGAATAACGTTTTTAAAATATTGTAAGTAGATCTAATATCTGTTAGTACGTAGAATACAGTCCGCAACGATTCAAGTTTTTCATTTGTTTAATGACGAATTAATGGGGTTTATAAAAACCATAGGTTCGTACGAATTTCACCAACTTTTGGATACTGAATTATCAATTTTGTTTTGTTTTTAGTGTGAATTTAAGGGTACAGATAATTTCAATCAAAGTACCACTGGAACGAAAATGTCGACCCAAAGTCTAGTTAAAATCAGTACCCGTGCGTACTGCGGTGAACACACACTCGCACAAAACGTCGTTAACGAATTGTTCACAAAACTCAGTCGCCCAACAACACCATACGAAATATAGCTGAAATGACTTCAAACAAAATATCATATGTAGTGATTGTTTGAAACGGCACAAATCGACACTCGATAAATTTTGTTTTTTCTTCTTCTTTCTATATACAACTGCAGCAGTCAACTCCATCGTCAACGGCACGTACTCGTATATGATTCAGTACGATTTTTTTTCTATTGCACAATCATCGAAAACTAAAACGATTCTCAATGCGGGGGTTTGTATTTTTGTTGTTTAAACACATTTACGGAAAACCGACGAAATTATTCTCAACGTCGTTCGTGCAGTTAAGATACGTATTATATTAGTAGTACTTAATCAATGGTATAACCGCGTACGAAATATAGCCGTTGTGTCGAACTTAAAATGAAATCGACTACCAATTTCAGTTCCGAAAAGTCGTACAAGAAGCGTGCGGAATTTTTAACAAATCCTACAAGCACTGTAAAAACACACTAAAACAATAGCGGTTCACCGTTGCAGATATCCTATATATATATACTCAATACTCGTGTATTGTACGAGTTGCTTTCATACGATTATTATTTTTTTGTCAATAAAATATTGTGATACATCTTGATACGAACTAAACGTTTAAGTGCACACCGCGTCGTTAATTATCCACCGCACATAGGTTATCGCACAAATTGCACAATAATAAAAACCGTCCGTTCACTCCACAATAATACAGCACCGTCGGCTGTTATTATTGTGCGTACACTTTTATTTGGTATATGTGCTACTACGGTGGTGTTTAGGACAAAAAGAAAAACTCAAACGAGACCAGCGCGCTCGATTCGAGGGGGACGCCTTCGAGTTTTTACGAAACGTTTTCTCGGGGCCGCCATTTCAGTTCGTCAGAACGCTGCGAGCGCGGTCGAGTTTTCCCTGCCGGCCCGTTTTCATCAGGTCTCTCCGGGTTTCGAACTCGGCCCGAACTTTTTATCGCGAAAGCTAGCGATGGGAAAACGCGTAGCGCACACTCACGGACGACGGTTGTTCTTTCGAATTTACTTCTCCTCGCTGGCGCCGGCGGCGTATACAATGTTATTTTCGCCCGACAGTTTTTAGTGATTTTTTTTGGCCATTCGCAAAGGGCCGCAAGAGCCCATCCCAGTACACGCGAATAAAAATGTATAAAAATATTACCATATCGGTTACAAACGGATTTCGTAACGTTATCATACCGCCTCTTCTCCGTCTCTACCTACCCGCCATCGCCGACCGCACTTATAATATTATACGAAAATGAACGCACACGCACACGCACACGCGCTCAGTACATCGTGGCCGCTCGCGCCGCGCACAACGGGTTTCGAAAACCGTCGGTTCTACCGGTCATAAAATAATACACCGGCAGCATATCGCGTTTCTCTAGTTTCTCTCTCTAGCTTTAAAAACCAGAGATCCATCACAGTAGGTATACACAGTCAGAGTGCACCGGCTGTATTTTCATTCATTTTTCGTTCGTTCGACGCGCAGAGTTCCGCGGCCGGTTTTCGCCGTTTCGGCCGTCTTCTCGTGAAAACGGCCGCCGTCAGCGGTGAAAAAAAATAAGAAAAAAAACCGTTCCGCCCTCGATGTGGTCGGCCATCCTCGCGGCTGTGGCGGCCGCGGTGGCGTTTTCCGCGGCTGCGCGCTCCGCCGAACCGATGGAAAACTGCTGGCAGAAAGTGTGGTCCCTGACGCCGCCGTGCGCCGAAACGGGTGGCCGCTCGGGCGCCGACAGACTATGCATCTTTCAGTCGGACGTGAGTTTTCGCTTTTCCGCGTCTAATCCGAAAAACCGTCGCGGAAAAAAAAATCCGCGTTTGGTGTGGTCACAATGACACAAAAATCGTACGGTTTTTTCGAACTTTTTTCGAACCGGTCGAGTCCGTTCCGGGCCGATCTCGGAAAACTGCTCGAAACTTCGACACCACTCACGATGTTTACGTTGAATACGCCGCAAAAAAGTTTGCGGGTTACGTTACGTGTTTTATTTGGAACATTTTTTTTTTTTATATACTTTGAACGGTTTTTGAGTTTGTCGGCTCGAACGACGAAGATCGGCCGAATTCGATAATGTTCGATGCGCATGAGATGTGACACGAAAAAGTCGAGGGAGTAAATTTTAAGTCGGGTGACATAAAACAGTCGTGTTTCGGGTAGTACTTACGGGCGATAACTTTTTTTTTTTATTTTTACACAGGACGTACTGGACGACCGAACTCGCTCGGAATCGTTTTTTCGCACGTCGTCATTGTTTTCGGACGTTAAATTATCAATAAGTTTGACCCGAAAAAAGGGACCCCCCCGTTTTTTTGCCGATTTTCATCGAGTTTCGGCGCCGCGGATCCGGTAGTAGTGGTTTTTTCGAATGTTTTCGACGATTTCGTTTTTAAAAGATTTCACATGACCACAATACGTTATATTGTGATCAGCAACAAAGAATCATTCTGTAGACAAATACAATTAAAAATCGCGCTATTATCGAACGATGTTCAAATATAATATATATAGATATAGTAGGTAGCATAAACAAATGACGATAAAAACTAATTGTGTACTATACACGGTCGTATGAATTGACGCCGTTTGACGCTGATAATTAAGAAAACGATGAGATCGGTGTGACGAATATAACGATAATTATACGGATTTAATTAACGTCTCGTTCGAAAAATATTAGGTGATGAATGGCAGAAGTGGTTCGGTAACGACGGG
>CM029362.1:14934119-14972347 GCA_017140985.1 Hormaphis cornu
AAAATTAGTTAGTAGTTGTAACTCTTTCGGATATTCCCCTTTAAGGGTAAATATTATGGACATATCATACGTAAAAAAAGAACTCGAGTTTAGAATACCTAGCTAATAACTACCTTTATAATAATATAAGATCAAACATAATTTAAAAAAAATACTTAATTTACCCGAAAACTATAACATTATTTTTAAAAAACTCGCGAGAAATCTGAAGTATGGTCAAATGTGTCATCATGACGTTGTAAAAATTAACTTGTATCGTTGAGTACTTACGAGACCAATCGAGCGTGATGTTTGTGCGCAATGTTGTGTAAGCTGTAAAGTAGACTATGAAAAACAGTTTGCGGTTGTTTTGCAGGAAAAAGTCAAATATTTGGTTGGACGAAGTTCCAAAAAAAAAAAAAAAGTTTCGTTTTTTCAACACAAAAACATAAAAAAAGTTTCAAAACCTTACAAATATGTTGCAGTATTAACATGGGCAAAATCTTCAATAAGAAAACAATAATAGCCTCAAAAATCTAACAACCTTTCAATTAATCACAGAAAAATTGACAAATTATTAGAACCACGGTTAAATTTATTAACTCAAAATCCATTAAGAGGCCGTATCAAACAAAAAAAAAAACAGAACAAATAAAACAAATAAAACAAATCGAGTCTATGTTTAAATTGAGTTGATGCCTATTGGTTTACCTGAAAAAATTGTCAACTTAAGTTATTTTACAGTATTATATTTATAATAAATAATAATATGGAACGAGATTTTTATAGCGTTATGAATTTTTATGTTTGTCTTACTTTTTACTAGGCGTTTTTTAAAAAGTTATTGAATAAACTGTTGATTATTAAAACAATTTTTGTACTGCCTAATATCAATAAACATAGTTTTTCGGGATTTTAGGCTCTAAATACTGTGAAAAACTATGTATATGTTGTGGATGTTATAGAATCTGCTTAGTTTAAGTACCTAGTTAAACGCATTTATTTCAATCCTTGCTCATAATATTTAACATAAACATTTTTTTACTGTAAAGACGAAAATACTGGTTTTTTATGTAAAAATATAGGTTTCTGAGAATGTCGCGATTTATTTGATTTATTATTTTTTTTTTTTAGAACTAAGATAAAATATACGATAGTCGAAACGACGTGTTCTTGAACTGCGCTGTTGTGATATGTATAATATAGGTACCCTTTTGTCGCTAAATAAATATAAACGCTTAAAGGTTGGTAATAAAAACCATTTAAATATTACTCAGTACTAGCATATTTCCATGGATTTTTTTTTTTTCTGTTGTTTATACAGTTAGGTTCGTAATTTACTGCTAAAAATACTAAAACGGTAGCTTTTGAAGTTCCCACTCGGTGCAATCGTCATACTATTAAATTCTATTATATTCCTCATCTGTAATCACAACATTGCGTTTTGAGTTTCAAATATAACTTATTGAACAAGATCACGTGTTATATTGTACTTTGTTTTTGTTCTTTTCTTATGGTTTTTTCTTTACTTTGGATGATGACGTCACTTTCAATAGCAAAGGATAACCGCACTAGATAAAATTTTTGTTGTTTGAAAAAATTAATTATCGTTTTATTCGATCAATAATATGAATTCATTTTTGCTCTGAAATTTCATTCAGTTCATTTTTTGTTTTCGATAAACACACAGCCTAAACGTTTTTACACTTATAACACACGGTTGCTATATCTCATCCGTTTGACTTGAACTAGGTAAAATAAAAAGAACAAATGAATCTCTATACTTCGTAGTGTCAAATATGAGTTTGCGAATTAACTGTTTAGTGTTTAATACATAATAATATGTATTATTACTTTTCAGAGATCGAATAATTTTTTTTAATTTATATTAATGTATAATAATTATTACTTTTTTTCTAAGTAATACATTTAATATTCGGAAGTAATCTATTGTTTTGCGGTTATCAAAATAGTTATTGATAAAATATGTATACAGATGTTGCAAGTATTGTTTATAAAATATTCCAAAACTTAGAATAAAAATATTTCAATATTTAAATATCTTTAAAAAATAAAATTTGTATTTATCATCAACCTATAACTTCAGTAAATCGAAAGAGTGTAAAACATATCAATTGAATAGTTTTTGTTGTATCAACTTGATTAATTTTTCTATACGCATAAAAATGTTGCTGAACATTGATCTGCAGAAGATCGGAGGCCAAACTCTAAATTTTATTTGAGTTTGTTTTCAGAAGATCGGAGACTTTTATTTTAATTTAATTTATTTTATTTACTTAAATATTTTAAATGAATAATAACAATATGTAACTCAATATTAAATATAATACAAAATCTCTGGAACTTTAACGCATTTTACAAAATGTATAAACAATCACTTTAAAAGTGTTGTTTTTCTTTTTGACTTTATATTTGACGTTTTAACCCTTAAGCCAATTACAAACGGTATTTACGTAAATAAGTATGTTTATATCCATTGCGATTCAATATTTTTTTTTATAAGAATTTAAAAGTTTGGATACCTTTAATTGTTATTGATATCATAGTATAGATGTAGTAAACTGTTAACTAATATATCATTAATAAACATCTTGCTTAAAAGTAAATTAAATAGGTGTATTTCTAAGGCAAGTGCAATAGTGATTAGAAAAAGAGTAATGACTGTATTTAAGTTGCTTGTTACGTTTATAATTTCAGAGTCAATAAATCAGTGATTAATAATTAAAACGCTGTCATTAGGAACCTTATTCGATTAGGTTTTTAGTTTCGTTGCAAGGTATAGTAAGCTATAGTAAATATAGCAGTCGTCGTTTTATAATACTAAAGTCTCGGATTCTGAAATATATACCGTATTTGCTTAAAAATTAAAAATAAAGCAAATTATTTTGTAAACGTTGGGTTTTTATATGCGTTACCTACATCAAGTAAGCGTTTATAATATTTAAATCCTAAACATGCTTAACTATAAAGTTATGTTATAGACGTCTACTCGAATCGTTGTACCGCAGTTAAACAGTAAGTCAACGTAGATAATAATATTATATAATATATAAAGTAAACGTTTATTTATGAAAAAAAACTTACATTTTCTAAAACCACTCGAGACGTCTTCATTTAATTTTTAATTAACCAACGTTCCTTTCAATAAATGTTCCAATTAAATGCGTTTAATTGTGAGGTATACCTATTAAAAAACGTTTTGCAATGCGTAGATTCCATATTGTACCTACCGCGAATCTTAATCGGTTTTTAATATCTCGTATTGCGAAACGGACATTTTAATTAGAGCGGATTAATATTTTATTTAGAATACGGTATAATATTAAAATCGTAACTCGAATAACAGTTTTGTAGAAACAAAAAAAATATCATCGGGTTATCGAAAACTGTTCGATTACGTGTAAACTTAACTTTCGTTATAACAATACTCTTCGCTATTCTTTTTGAGTAGAATATCGAATAGACAAACTTGATACGGTATTTTTATAACACTCATTACGTCATACTCTCTGGATAAACGGTTTATTCCTAAGTTTATTCAGTCAGTGTAGTTATACCCAAGTTAATTGATAGTCTTGAGAGCTGAACACAAAATTAAAATAAGAAATACCCGAGTTAGATTTACACTAACGGTCTGTACTTATACATATCGCACGACAAGTTGTTAACAGATTAACATTTCGTTTGTGTTTGTTCAATGCAAATACTATATCTATCAAACGTTATTCGTTGCTATTCGCATTTCAAATAATTCTAACCCGAGGGGAGATAGTGCCATATTGGTAACACCATACGCCTTTCCAGTAAATTCGTCATTTTCTTTTGTTGGGCCTGCTCACAAACCATTCGGGTAGAAAAAAAACATATCTGCGATTAACAACTGCGCACTCTTATTCTAACAAATAGTGTCACAAAAACAATATTTTTTTTTTTGTTTTTTTAACTCGTTGTTAAATGTTCAAAACGATTTTTATGAAAACAAATACTTATATAAGTTATAAAAACGTAAAAACGTACCTGTCTACACAAAAATGTAGATAGGTACGTTGATCGCTTGAAAATAAAATCATTTACAAATGCACATTATTATATCGTGATTGATGTTGGCAAGCACAATCCACGATTAGATACCGTCTAACATTCTATACGAACAAAACATTTTCGAACGGTTTAAAATGTTTATATGTAATAACTTATATCAATATTGAAATTGTGATAATTTTTTAGAATGGGTCGGTGAACATACTAACCTAACACGCATATTTCATCTAACTATTTTTGTTATCAATATACATTTTTATAACATTTAATTCCAACGTAACATTAATCGTTTATACAAGAGTCTGAATTCGCTTAGGCCTCGGATACGTGACAAAAACATTACCGTTTTAAAATATTTATATGATTATACGTGATAGTTAGGTGATAACGTGTTGGATCGCCCTACCTACAAAATTAAATGCAAATTGTACCTTTTTTTTCTGAATAAAAAAATCCCTATCACCGGAACGTCAGAAGAATATTATAGGTTTTATCGTGAAAACGGAACGATCCCTTTATTTACCAGTATTATAAATAAGATGCGTATTGAAATCTTTGCAAAACGGAATAAATTTAAAATGGTTTTGAATTTTGGATGTTAGTATCATAGTTATTTTAAAACGCAATATTCTTATTATTTTTTTTTTTTTTTTTAACTTTAGTTTCCGAAACTCGTAGGGTGGTTTATTAACTGACGCATGGTATAGATACCACAAATATTCTCCTCGGTGAATTCAACGACAACCAAAAAAATCTGCACAAATTACAATTTTTGTTTTTTTTATGCCTTCACGTGTACCTATATATATTATATATACATATATTGTTTTTAGTGTGCTAATTCATCGAGGCCGAATGCATGTACGGTCGAGTTTGTCAGCTACGAAGAAAACTATTCGATCAGTGCAATGGCGGTCACGGACGACCCGAAAACGATGGAAAAACTCAAGAGGTCAACTACCGCTGAAGGTTCGCAAATTCGTGTGTTTTTGGATTTCGTTTATATGTTTTTTGGTTTTGTCTGTATCGGTTTTTTTTTTAGCTTGGATCGGAGGGTTGATATCGGTAGGCATTATTAGTCTGTCGGGGCTGGTCGGCGGAATATTTTGGCCGTTACTCAACAATCCGAAAAAAAAGAAAACCGTGATGCGGTTACTTTTGGGTCTGGCGACCGGATCATTGTCGAGTTCGGCCGTTTTCCAGCTGCTTCCGGAAGTAAGTGCTAAAACAGAATTTCTGACGAAAAGTCGACACAACTAAAAGAATCGAAACTCCTGCGTCAACTATAAGTAGGTAGTTGATTATAGTTATTTTGGAATATCAAAGGCTGTAACGGGAAACATTTATCGTTAAATAAATTGTTATAGTAGGTACGTTCTGAAGAGAAAACAAAATAGATGAAAATTAACGTAAAACTTAGAATTTTAAAGTAAACAACGAACCATTAATGTAAAACAAACAAAATAATCCAAAATTAAAATTGTCAAATATAGTTTCTAAAAAATAAAATCGTGAAACGCTGTAAATTTTCCTGAACCTATAAAACAAATTCGAATAATAGTCGTATATTAAGACAGAAAAAATTTAGAACACAAACATTAAAAATTTGATAAGTTTTATTTCCAATTTTGAACCAAAAAAGATAGAAATACGTTTTACTTTATATTATTTGAACTAAAATGTTGTATACTTATAGTAACTAGTCTAGTGTATATATAATATTTCATATAAACCATATACGGGAAAAAAATAACATTTTGTTATCTTCAAAATGTTGTTAAAGTAACAATTTTATTGAGTGTTTTATTTTTTTATAAGACGTTAACTGAGCTTAAAATCTACTAAATTTAATAATAATGCGTTTCAAAACTCATTTCAAATTACTTTGTATTTAACATAAACATTATACTGCGTAATAAATTAATATTTGTATTCAATATTGTTTAGTTAATGCTCTTTATTTTTAGCCTGCTCAAACATATTATACTTTTTGATTAGATAGGGCAAATTAGACAATCAATCAGCGAGACGCCACGAGTATTTTATTTTAAAACCTAAACTGATTATATGGCATTGATTAAACAGCTGTTAATTTATTAGTCGCTTCTATTATTTTAATTTGATTTACTTTTTACTTATATAGCATATTGTTAACCTTGTGATTAACAGGGTTAAGTTTTTAAGTGCTGGATGACATATTATATCGTTTTAATTTGTTATAGGTGGTATTTTGTATTACTTATACGATGGACGGATGATTTTACAATTATTGCTATTAATATGTTATTGTTAATATAAAATATGAACAATTATCATCGTGACTCTAGTTTATTATTATAAAAACAAATACAATACTACGATTTTTTAAATTCTATCCGCGGCCGGTTAATGTGGCCATGTGGTCGGCTGTGAATACACTCTTATCATTGTTTGGTGTTTAAAAGATACGGCGTAGGACGTATTATAAATTATGATTACAATTGTTTTCAAATATTATTCTTTGTAATATTCATTATTGGGCGCGTGGCGTGTGGATTTTTTAGTACGAATTTCTATATTTTAATATTTTACACAGAACAATATTACCTATACGTCCGAACGCCCCATTTCCAATAAAAAAGATTTTAAAAACCTCGCTCAGAAACATGCGTTTGCACCAACAGTTAATCGTTTTATATTTTTTTTTCAATTCGAAATAAAACACGCAGTCGTATACCGAACCTGCTGTAATCTACCCCAATCAATGCTCACTTTGGCCAATCATACTATCATAATATTTATACACCACAAACTATGGAAATGGGTTTTTTTTTTAAATACCATTAATATAATAACTTGTTTTTGATATTTTTCGTGTACGACACATCTTTTAGGCGTTCAAAATACCAAAATCGTTTCCCGACTACAACCATACGGCTCTGGTGATGTGGTTAAGCTTGTGGGGATTGTACACCCTCGAAACGTTATCAAGCATTTTCTTTTACAAAGAAGAAAAAAAGGTGAATGCTAATTTTAATCGTTTTATCGTTATATTTTTTTTTTTGGTTCGTTTCGTTGTATAACATAATATGTGATGTCCTGCACGTTATATACTTTTGTAATACGATGAGGTTTTTACAGATTGGCGCTGATGAGCTGTCGCCGTCTCTTCAACTGCAGTCTAACGGCGATACGACGGAAATGAAACAGATATCTCACGGGCACAGCCACAAGTTGAACAAATCTACTGTACGAGTCGAGTATATATTACAGTCGATAGTAGACGTATTATCACACTTATATATGCATTAGTCAAAATCGATTTGATTAAACAGTTTTTATTCGTTTAGAGAACTAGTGTGTTATTTATGTCGTGAAAATAAAAGACGTAAATGCCATTATTCGTGTCCTCTCCGCTTTGACTACACTGCCTACACCATAATACGATTGTATTTCTGTTGTGTATGTTAGGGAATAGTGTTCTAATAACTGTGATTAACCTCAATACTTAACAAGACCCGAACAATCTCAAAATCAATAGAACACAGTGTACCTATTTATATATATACATATATATTATAATAATTAGTATTTCTTCCTCTTTAGTATTTAATATTACTTTAGATTCTCGAGTAAAGATTGTGACTGCGATTGTGAGCAGCTGGCAGGAGCCACGTTGTTTCACACTGTCGTATTAGTTCTATACCAGATAAATAAGAAACACGCAAGTGTTCTCACGCGATATCGTTTTTTGTCTATCCAGAACGAAAGCAGTCCGATTTCGACGTTGGCCTTGTTGGTCTTGTTCGGCGACAGCCTTCACAACGCCATCGACGGCATGTCGATAGGTGCCGCGTTCTCGGAAAACGTCACCACAGGAATATCCATATCGATCGCAATAGCGTGCGAAGAGTTCCCCCACGAAATAGGTGAGATCAGTCTCGAAAATGATTACATTCTTTTTTTCCTAAGACATCAATTCGTTCCGGCGATTTCAATAAAGCAAGTTAGAAAATCAGCAGAATGTAACTTGGATTCCGTCCGAGCTAAAACGCCAGCTCGCGCGTTTCGTTTCCAACCTTTAATTTTTTATTTAACCTCGCGTACTGAAAGATGGAATAGCAATCGTTGATTTCGTTTTGTCTTTTGTTGAACTACGTCTGCACACGACTCGTACGTCACACACGGTACATTTTCTCGGGACGAATACAGCTACTATCCGGTTGAAATACACACGTTATGTAAAATGGGTGATACTTATGGGGTTTAAACACACATTTTTTAGTACTCGGGGTTGGTGGAAAAAATATTTCATACTAGTTCGTAAACTAGAATACCGTACGCCCACAGAAAAGTATGTGGTAGGTATAACTTAACAACCCTTATAATTTTTGAGGATCTATACTTACACCTATTGTTCTATTTTTGATTAAAATAGCAATAAGACTTATTTTTTTGGTTCAAGTATGAAAATATACTTGTATATCTGGTAGTGTATGAATTTTGTTTGTATTTATACGTATTAAATTCGTAGGAGACTTTGCTATTCTCATTCAGTCTGGGATGTCTTTCAAACAAGCAATGTGTTTTAATTTCCTGTCAGCGTGTACGGCGTTTATCGGCTTGATTGTCGGCATATGTCTGGGTAATATGGAATACTCCGGATTCGTGTTCTCTTTTGCCGGTGGATTGTTCCTGTTCATTACGTTGACGCATTTGGTAAGTTAAAATGTATAGTGTGACACAAACTAAACGATTATCATTAAGTAGGTACCTACGTGAAAAATTTTATAGTTCTGGTAGTTAGTTACCTACATATAGTATCTTAAAACGTAAAAGCCCTAGACGGTACTCGGGTTGAAGCTATATTTAAAACTGTCATTGTTTTTTTGAGCAGTTTCAAAACTGCTCCGAACGACCAGAATAAAACACAATATTCTGTTTGGTACATAACACGCAATTAAGAAGGGTTACAATTTTTAAGCAATTGTAAAAGCTTGTAATTTTAGAATTTGTTGATTTTCACAGTTATATAGTTTCAAAACATTTTTAAACTTAAGTAAAATTGACCAATACGTGGATTGAAATGTTTAAAAATCGGTTAACACAATTTTTGTTTTCACGTTTAACACAGTTAATTTTCGGTAATTTTTATCATGTGTTTTGGTCATCATTCCTTCTGAATTTGTTCAACTGTGATCAAATGCTTACACGTTATTGGAGAGAATGAATTTGAAACGTCAACCAAAATTTGAACAGTATTAATAATTTTTTATCTAAAAACTATAGCGTATAGGACTGAAATTTTAATTCCCAAAAAACTATGTACATAATAGTTTAAATATTTTTTCTTTTTTAAATACCTATATTACATTATTTTTCCATTACTTTTGCAAGTCTAAATTTTTCTGTTTGATCAAATGATAAGCCAAACAAATAATACGAGACATTGTTTTGAAAAAAGCAAAAAACAACACATTCTGCGTTGTAGAGAATGATTACAATTTAAACATTTTGATTAGGTAAAGATATATATATATATATATACATATATTATTTATGTTGTGTGTGTGTGTGTGTGTGTGTGTGTGTGTATAATATAAGGCAAATAATAAATATAAGGCAAATGGCCTAAGAGTCTTTTTAATTCAAATTACTTCCCATTGTTCTATCGGGCTGAAATTTGGCCAACGGATTTGTTTGTAATAAAAATACAATTAGAGAAAACCGGAAACCATAACAGGGCTAAGGACATATGCTATATTTAAGATCGTGTATCGTTCGCTTAGTATAGTTTAAGTTGGTATTATGAGTTTTGCTGCTAGTTTAGGTGCTCTCAAACGGCGTAATTTGTTTATGTTAAAAGAGCTGGGGTTGAGTAAAGTACTAAATAGTGAAATAGACACTAAGAATTATTCAAATTTAAAAAGTAAAACCCGGCGTTGTCAATTAAAAAGAATTAAAAAGAATGAAACAAGGTACAAAGAAAGTTCTCACACACTAATTTAGGATCACAATTTTAAAATTTGAAGACTACACGTTCCTATTCCTTCATCACGAGGAAAGAAATCTAAAGTTTTAAAAAAATTACACAAACACATCACTACGCAGTGTGTATTTGATTTAACTGCGTTCTCTCACAATTTTATTTCCTAACCACGGAACTGCATATAATATGTAATACCTGTATGTATATTTTTACAGTATTTGTACTTATACATGATAAATAATACAAAAAAACATATTCTCATTAAAGTACTATATAATCGTACCGAAATTACAGTATCTAAATGATGTTTGTTTAAGACACCCGAAATGAAGACTATGATAGACGAAAATCTTACAGTCAGCAAAACTTCCGCGTACGTCGGTCTGCTGCTGCAGAACATTGGAATGTTGACCGGTTCTACTCTGATGTACCTGATCACGTTCTCCGGTTCTGGAAACACCGAATGGTAAGTAGAAAACTTGAAAACATTTTACAAAAACAAAAATAACGTTTAAATCGGAACGATACTTCTTTTTCCGTTTTTTTTTCTAGACGTACCTGATACTATTCATTGTCCCACGAACGTCTTAGCGCCGTCTTCCGTTATTGTTCGATGGCGTATTTTAACTTTTTTACAATCTTACAACGAATTTCGCACGTGCGAAAATAGTTTTTTCAATTTTATGAACCAAGATATAATAATGATTAATATACTATATTATACACATACGTTGCCGGCGTATTTTTAGGTATAATTTTTTAAAAACATTTTACAACTACGGCATTCTTTACATTTTATTGTTAGTCGTACCACTTTACGAATTGTACGCTGTTTAAAAAAAAAAAATTAAAAGTATTATAGAGGCATCCTAACGTAAAGACATTTGGAATGCATTTATTTTACGCGTATAATCCGCGCGTCTTCGGCTTTACCGCAGAACGTTGATGATTGTTTTACTATTTTGTAACATTCAATACTAAAAATGATTGGATGTTATAGCATACAAGGTGTCCGTTTTTTTTTCCAAATTTGTTATTTTTTTTTTTTTTTTTTTTTTCCATCACTTTAAGTATAGATATACTAACAATACAACCGAACCAGTTTATCGACTTGAATTTATTATTGTTGTTTGTAAGTATATTCTAATATGTGTTTTTGTCGTGTACTTTTGAATGTGGCGCTGAACATAAACAATATAGGAGTTCGGATGGTGTAAAGGTATCCACCAACATTTGTAGTAAATGGTGGAATCAAACATTACGGCGGTACCATAATATTACATGTTTACGAAACGAAATTTCAGTAAATTATACTATTCATAGTAACAGTACCAGTTTCAGTTTACTGTCACGCCCCTTATCACCATCGTCATCTTTAATCCAAGTTGCAAATGTCACAGTTTCTCTAATTTTACAGACACGGTTTCTACTTCCATAATATAATAATAATCGCTTCCGAAATTCCGGTCACAATTATTCTTTTTTATAATTGTATTCATAATGATGATGTTCTATTGTAATGTTTACCCAAAATGTGTTTAAAATGCCCAATCAATACGTACTTACCGAAGTTCCAAAGTTCCATTCAAAACCTTAAAACGTTTTTTTTTTTTTTAAATACAAAATTGTGTTGTCGCACAATTCGCACTATGTTTAATAATAAACAATTTTGATGTATTTATTTATACATATTTTTTTTTTTCATGGGATTTCGATTCAACTGGTTCGTTCTCTTTTTGTTTTTAAGTTAAATCGTTGTAGACTGGTACGTATAGATAGTTTGAATTGAATTCAATCACATATCGCATGGAAAACAGGGAAATGATTATTATGGCTTGAATATTATAAATTACACAGGATAGTCGTTAATTTAGTTACTACTAACTTTCTTTTTGTACATCGAATGGTTTACAGTTTAACACAATTTTATTTATTATGCAAGAAATGAAGTTATGTGAATAGGGTTCGGAACAGTTTTATTTTTGTATTTGGTACTAATAGGTGACTAATAATTAATAACTAATAATTCGGTATCAGATGAATGTGCACAGAATAGTTGTTAGAATTAAGAAAAACGTAAGCTATCTACTCTATTTTAAAACGTTATTTTTTATTGATTCTAGAGTTTTATTATAGTATTAGACTCAAACAGGCGTGTGGTTTCCTTTTAACGCATTTAAGAGTATTGGAACAATGAATGAATTTGTATATACTATTAAGCCATTTAATACTCTTTATCTGTAGTCTAAGTACAAATATGTTTGTAGTTTTTCATAATTTTTTTGACTTTTGTTACAAACATTTATCCCATTATTTTATTTACAAACTGTACATAAACTGTATCGTATTTATATAAGGATCATCGTAATTTATTCGTATTAACAATGTTTTAAATCAAATGTTTATAATTTTAACGTTTATCAGTGTGAATTGACGTTACATGTCATTATTGTGTGTTTAATACATAATGTATTTTTATTATAAACACTTTGATAAAATATAATATAATAAAATGACGATTTATCGTTGTTGAAAAATTTCAAAGTTTTATACTTATTAATTCTGTGTGTAAAATTATAACCATATTTTGAAATACTTGCCACTTTTGTGATTCAACCGTACTAATAATAATAGATTATTGTAAAAATTTCAATTGATTTTAACAGTGTTGCGAGGAGATACTGTGAAAATATAACGTACAATTATTGTATGCAGTATAGGTACACAAACAATTCTAAACAAAAATTAAAAAATCTGAATTATTGTACATCGTCGTTCATCGATTTTTTTTTTCATCATGTATAGAAAAAAAAAATGAAAAAAATATGTTGTCTAGGTTGTTGTGTGATTTCGAGCATTCAAATGAAAATCAAACACAAAAGTTTCACTCAAAACGGGTAAAAATTGACTACAAGTTATAACTATATCACGATCATGATAAGCATTTTCCGAACATTTCAAGTACCGGTTTTTTCGAAAAATTCTTTGGTTTTTCGGATACGACTTTTTCGGAATTTAAAATTTTGGTTACGTACAGTGCGCCATTAGGATCTAAGTTGGTTTTTTAAAAACGCATCAGCCGTTAAGACCGGAAAAGTATGCAATGCGTGACACAAAAAAAATAATAACAAACGCACCTTTGTAAGATCAATAGTTTCCTCGCGCTTCACTCAGAATCCAAAATATTGTTTTTTTTTTCTTCATAAATCTGTATTTATTGATATATATATATATAACAGTTTAGTATATTATACAGGTGGTTAATATGATCGTCATACACGTAGCCAACGACGATTGTTATTTATAAATATTATGTAATATATGTAGGAAACACGTTATAAATTAAGGTTTTTTAGTTACACATATTCAATAACATTACCCCACAACACCGACGGATGGATTATTACAACTTTTTAATAATTCGATTTATTTATACGTAAAGTTAAAAAAGAAAATTGTAACCGTTGTTTACAATATTGTTGTAGTAGTGTTCATTTAAACGCGATATCCACTTTTGTCGACGTGTCCTCCGGCGCGACGTTTGCCGGCTCTTTGGATTGCTCCGCGAATATTCCCTGGAGATACGGTAAACAGTACTGTTCGTCCATGTCGACGGCCGTTCCTCTCGTCCCGAGCCCCGATTCGTAAGCGAATCGATGGACCAAGGTCACGTAGTTCACGGCGGCGTAACAGTTGTCCAAAATCAGCCTGTTCAACTGGACCGCGTGTGTTTCGTCCGCGTAATCCGAAGCCTCGATCGCATCCGCCATCCACCGCTCGAGCCTGTCTCGCATTCCCTCCGTGGCCGTCTCCACGACGTTGACGAAGTCGGTCAAAGACGCGTTCCCGTCGCCCAGGCTGGCGATTGCGCCGATCACCCGGTCCACCGGGCCGTCGCGGTCGTCGGCCGACTCCGCGGGCCGCGGCCCCGGGAAGCTCAGGAATTCGCGGGCGGTTTTGGCCCCGTCCACGTACCACCGGATCGACTCGGACAGGCGTTTCAGCTGTCCCGCGTCGTCGGCTTTGTGTTCGGATTTCGCGTACGACTTGACGATGTAGGCGTGCTGCAAGACGAAGTCTCCCATCGCGCTGTCGGCGGACTCGGTCACCGCCCCGCGGTACGGGAACGCCAGATCCGGGGACGCCATCCACGGCATCAGGATTATGTACAGGTCCATCAGGCTCGTGTCGACCGTTATCGAACCGGCGTCGTGGTCTATCGTGTACGGGGACATTTTCACCTGGTCGTAGATCAGAAAGAATCTGCCGGTCATCCAGTCCGCGGTGGACCAGACCGGGAACGCGGGCTCCTGCGCCGCGCCCCGGTGCAGGTAGTGTTCGACCAGCGCGCCGTAGACGGCCGACAGATAGTCGGACGGTAAATTTTCGTCTTCCGCTCCGCCGCGTCCCGGCGATTCTTCGCCTCCGGTCGTCCAATAATAGCTCACGTCCAACCGGTCCAGCATCGTTTTCACCATGCACGTCCGTTCTTTCCGCGCGTCCCGTGTACGGGGACACCGGGTGTTCAGAAGCGCCGCCCAGTTGTTGCAGTAGGCCAGCTGCAACCCGTACGGCACCATCGTCTCGGCGAATTCGCCGTCGCTGCAGTTGCCCATCACGTAGATCGCGATGAGCGGCGCACGATCGCAGAAATCTTTGAAGACTTTCTCTACGGCCGTGACGAAACCGGACCGACTGTACTTGGCCGGTTTGGCGTCCTCGGCCTTCGACTCGTCTTCGACCGCGGACGATTCTTCGTCCGCGGACGGCTTCTTTTCGACGGGCAGCACGTTTTCGATCTCGGACTGGAATTTCGCCCGTAACATCTTGAACGCGCGCGTGACAAAGCGGTTGACCGCGTCCGGCACGGTCGGGGATCCGGTCGATTTCTCCGAGATCGCCCGGCCGAACTCTTCGTTCAACTTTTGGAGCGTTCGCTCCAGTTCGGAGTTTGCCTCGTCGTTCAGCAGTCTGTACTCGGCGAATTTCCTTCTCAAGTTCAAGAAATCGTTCTCCGTGACGTCGCCCAACACTCTTTTCGGTTTGTCTACCAAGCGGTTCGTCCGGAGCACCGTCACTCTGTCGATGCCGTTCATGTACTCGAACACGCTCTCCACGAACAGAACGGCCGACTCGGCGTAGCCTTTGGGCATAGATTGTTCCGGGTATTCGCTCACGAAGTCGTGCAGTTTGATGACTTGATCGAGATCGTACGAATACTGTTTGATGTCCTCTTTCCACGAAAACAGATTGTCGATGTAATACGTCCAATTCACGCAGTTTAAATAGTAAGACTTGTACGATTGATAGAATTGCGCGACGTCCGTCGAAAAATCGTATATGAAATCCAAACAGCGCGGTATCAGCCAACAAACCTTGCTCTCGAAGTCGGTTTTTTCGAACACGTACGTATAACTCTTCTGTTTTTGTTTTTCTTTTAACGCCATCGCTGTCGACTTATCGAGCAGCGTTCTGTGGTGGATGTTGGACACTTGGACCAGGAGACCGTCCACGACGTCCTTGAAGGCGTCTATCACTTCTTTGGTTATTTCTCGGGGATCGCTACAAGTAGACTCGGTACGCCCGGGTGTGTCGTCGAATTTGTTTTTAAAGTTTATCACGGCGACGGCTAACTTCGTTTCGTCGGATTCGGTTGAATCCACTACTGGTTGTTCGGACGAATTGACGAGCGCTTGAAAATGAAGAAAAACCAGAACAATGTGGAAAAACATTTTGAAAGTGCTAAGATTGAACGACGTCCGTAAGAGGCTTTGACACGAAGAATACTGAGCGTGTTTTAAGAAGTTTTATACGAACGACTTGTTATTTATTACCTCTACCTTATTGATGCACTAAAAAAAAAAACTTAAATACGCAACAACAACAACAACAAGTAATTAGAACACGTCAATATATACGGTGTTGTTTTTTCCACAACAATAAGCATCTTATATATATATATACTAATTATTTGAGTAGCGTTTCGGAGTTTCATGGATTTTTATTCGAACAATATAATCGATATCGTATAAAAAAAAAAAAAATATTTTTTACATTGTGTTTGTTTTTCGAGTTATCTGCCGAAAACGACTAAAATTGGAACACTACGCCGAATCCGACCATTGGCGTTTTTGAGCAACAGGAGCGATCTGATCGAGGCAAACATTTTCCCGATCTCTTTATGATGTATCTTATATCGTAGATAACATAGTAAACGTCGTAGTAAATGTTACTTTAAAAAAGAAAGGAAAGTAAAAAAACATTAAGTAACCTATAGTATTTCCATAAAATTAAGTATATATTTATATTAGAAGTAAGTCGAATAAAATACCAACCGATTTATAAAAAAAGTTGCTTGAAAAATAAAAAGTAACTTTTAACTTTAAATATTATATATTGCTTAAAGTATAAAAAAAATCTTCACATCGATTGGATTATTGTTTTTCAAGAATTATTACAGTGGAAAGCAAAAAACAAGCAAAAAAAAATTTTAATATCAAAGCCGTTTCAAAGTTTTTATCTCAATTTGAATCCATCTCATCTTTGCTTATTAATATAATATAATAAGATATTATTATTTTTTTCGTGTACACACTACGTACAACTATAGAAGTTAATTACATACCTGAGAAGATGATGTCCTTTCAAGTACTATAAAATATCGTCTTTAAAATAAATAAAACGGAAAATAAATGATAGTAAAGTAGCGTACTTTTTAATTTTGGTAGTACGTTCGCGCTCTATATTCCTTAAGCAATTCAGTGCTAATTCTTATTACTGCGTCTACAACTCATTCCTGTTTTTTCATTGTGAGAAAGAAAATACGTATGAAGTTTTAGGAATCATATAATACTTCTAGGAATAAAATTTTTAATTTTGAAGATAGGACACGTTTTATCTTAAAACTGTACATAACACCGGGATAAAGTGTATTAATACACTAATTAGTATAAAATTAACTAATTAGTATAAAATAGCACTAATTAGTGCTTTCTACGTATCTTGTTTGATGTATTTAAGTTCTTTATTGTGAGTGAAAACACCAGGTTTTTGTTTAACTTTTTTAAAATATTGTAGCGTACCCCTTCAAATAGTAGCAGTAGTAGTACAAAACTGCAGTCTCATAACGAAATTTGTGTTCTATTTAACTCAAAATTTCCATCTTTTCATTAGTACTTAAGACACGTAAATTAATAATTATGAATCACACGCGTGATGCACAATAAAAATAATCGTTAAAAATTGATTTCCCAAATAACCTGCACGCACACAACAATACCTGAAATGCGTGGTCGCATTTTCGAAAGAGTTACAGTGGTTTCATCAAGATAAGAGAGAAAAAAGGAATCGTATGTAACATACATAATTACACATTAAATAGGAAAATCTAAAAAAATATTAATTTTTCTTTCACACAATTTTATATATATTTTATTATGATAATAAATACAAGTGGTTAATACCCATAACGATATTATTTATAAATATTAATCGTTAAATTTAAAACACACGTTTATGTTTTTATTATTGATATTTAATACCCAATAACAAAACGGATTAAAACTTTTTGATAACTTAATTTGTTTTTATATAAGTTTGAAAAACAACAGTGTAACCGTACAATATTTTATACCGTTCATATGTACTTAATGTCCACCTTTGTCAGACGTTCTTCCGGTTCATTTTCCTTTACGTCGTCTTTAGATTCTTTCGCGAAAACTTCTCTGACGTACGAAAAACAGTACAGTTCTTCCATGTTGGCGGTCGGTTCTTTCCCGCCGAGCCCCGAAGCGTGAGCGAATCGTTGAACCAAAGTCAGGTAGTTCACGGCGCTGTAACAGTTGTCCAAAATCAGCCGGTTCAGTTGTATCGGATATTCTGCTTCGGCGGAATCCTCGATCGCGTCCTTCACCCACTGCGAGAAGGCGGCTAGCATTTTCGCCGGCATGTTCTTCATGAAGCTGGTGAAATCGTCCAAAGACGAGTGTGTCGTCTCGCTTAAGCTCGCGATCCTGGCACTCACCGCGTTCGCTGACCACTTCTGAATCGCGTTTGAGGTCCGCGGCTCCGGGAAACTCAGGTACTCGCGGGCGCTTTTCGCGCCGTCCACGTACCACCGGATCGTCTCGGACAGGCGTTTCAGCAGTTCCTTGTCGTCGGACTTGAAACCGGATTCCGCGTACAGTTTGACGAGGAAGGCGTGTTTTAAGACGTAATCGTCCAGCACAAGCTCGGCGGACTTGGTTATCTCCCGGCGGTAAGGGATAACCAGATCCAGGGACGTCATCCACGGCATCAGGATTGCGTACAGCTCGAACAGGTTCGTTTCGACATTCGAACTGACGTTCTTTTCCACGGTGTACCGGTACGTTTTCACCGTGTCGCAGTTCAGAAAGTACCTGCCGGTCATCCAGTCCGCGGTGGACCAGACCGGGAACGCGGGGGGCTCCTGCGCCGCGCCCCGGTGCAGGTAGTGTTCGACCAGCGCGTCGTAGACGGCCGACATATAGTTGGACGGAAAATTTTCGTCTTCCGCTCCGCCGCGTCCCGGCGATTCTTCGCCTCCGGTCGTCCAATAATAGCTCACGTCCAACCGGTCCAGCATCGTTTTCACCATGCACGTCCGTTCTTTCCACGCGTCCCGTGTACGGGGACACCGGGTGTTCAGGATATCCTTCCAGTTGTTGCAGTACGCCAGCTGCAACCCGTACGCCACCATCGTCTCGGCGAATTCGCCGTCGCCGCAGTTGCCCATCAAGTAGATCGTGATGAGCGGCGCGCGATCGCAAAACCCCCTGAAGATTCCTTCCACGGCCTCGACGAAATTGAGTCTGCTGTACCCGGCCGGCTTGGCGCCTTCGAGCGGCCACCCCACGACCACGGGCCACGACATTGCGTTGATCGCGGGCATCGACGCTTCGGTGTCCGCAGACGACGACGGCCCGTTTTCGACGGGTAGCGCCTGCTCGATCGCGGACTCGAATGCAGTCCGCAACATCCTGAACGCGCGCGCGATTAAGCGGTTGACCGCGTCCGGCACGGTCGCCGGGGATCCGGTCGATTTCTCCGAGATCGCCCGGCCGAACTCTTCGTTCAACTTTTGGAGCATTTGCTCCAGCTTAGAATTCGCTTCGTCTTTCAGTTTGTACTCGGCGAATTTCCTTCTCAAGTTCAAGAAATCGTCCTGCGTGACGTCGCCCAACACTCTTTTCGGTTTGTCTATCAAGCGGTTCGTCCGGAGAATCGTCACTTTGTCGATGCCGTTTATGTACTTGAACACGTTCTCCATGAGCCCAACGGCCGTCTCAGCGTAGCCGTCGCGCATAGATTCGTCCGGGTATTCGCTCACGAAGTCGTGCAGTTTGATGACTTGATCGAGACCATACGAATACTGTTTGACGTCCTTGTTCCACGAAAACAGTTGGTGCACGCGACTCGTCCAGTTTACACAATGCGCAAAGTAACACTGGTACAATTGATAGAACTCCTTCACGTCGTCGGTCAAAAAATCGTATATAAAATCCAAACACCGCGGAACGAACCAACAAATCTTACTCTCCAAGTCGGTTTTTTCGAACACGTACGTGTATCTCTTCTCTTTTTGTAAATTTTTTAACGCGATCGCTGTTTTCTTATCGAGCAGCGCTTTGAGGTGAATGTTGGAAACTCGGTGCAGGAAACCGCGTACCACGTCCGTGAAGACGTCTATCACTTCTTTGGTTATTTCTTGGGGGCCGCTACTGGAATCGGTGTTCCCGGATTCGTTGTCCAATTGGTTTTTGAAGTTCATCACGGCGACGGCTAACTTCGTTTCGGCGGATTCGGTTGCGTCTACTGGTAGTCCGGAAGAATTGACGAGCGCTTGAAAATGAAGAAAAACCGGAACGACGTAGAGTAACATTTTGAAAGTGATTAGATTGAACGTCCGTAAGAGGCTTGGACACGGAGAATACTGAGTCTGTTTTAACTTTCTATACGAACAACTTGATATTAATTCTACCATATTGATGCGTTAAAAAGAAAAAACTTAAGTACACAACAACAAAAACAAGTAATTAGAACACAGTTTGATGCTGTTTTCTGCACAACGTAAAGCGTTTTATGTACACTAATTGTTTGGGCAGAGGATAGGATACTCTAATTGAAAATATATAATCAATACCGTGTAAAAAAAAAAAAAAAATAATTATAAATAAATTAAATATCGATTTACTGTGTTATTTCGATTTTGTTACATTTGGATTTTAGCCGGACGTATACTAGATAACTGGGATCGTTCAGAATCGTTTTTTCGAAGGCAATGATAGTTATTATTGTTTTCGGATATTAGATAATACGTTCGAAACTTCCAAACCAGTGACACGTCCAAATCGTAATTGATATTCCGCGAAACTACCCACGTGAACTAGAGTGATCCTGACTTTTTCGCTTTTATTGTCGTGATTATGTGTGCCATATTTCTTACAGTCACAGACTTATTGATGCTTCCACTTTTTGAGTTTTTTACATGAAAATATTACATACGTACATACTATAATCATACCTAATAAAAATTTGAACGGTAATGTACACGGTGTAACACCTGCACATGGGTAAAAACTACGCTTATATGAAACTATAGTCCACTGTTCGAGTCGAACAGTTCGACTATTTCATACTCGTACACTTACAATACTTTCTTTCCATACTCAATTAATTCAATATTTAGTTATATTTTTAATTGACTTTAAAAAAGGAGAAAGTTCTAAATTCGGCTGCGGCCGTTTTAAATAGCGAAGGATGTATTGTTTTTACAATGTTTTTTTTTTTTCTTCTGTAAGCAACTCAAAGGAAAGCTCCGATTTTTACAGTCAGCACCTCTAATGAAAAGTCTCTAAACTTTGATTGCACTCTAAGGGGTTTCAAAGTTGAAAGTTAAAATTGAAAAAGTTACAGCCTCGAGACCTCGGTAAAATTTCACAGGAAGTGATTTCGAAAATTTTTGAGCAAAGTATAGTGAACCTTAGAATTCTTGAAAAACGTACCGGGACGTACACTACGCGACTAACTCAACACTTTTTTTTTTTTCAAATTATTTATCAATGCTTTCAGATGTTAAATAATACGTTTGAACCACGATTTCCGAACCAGCTCAAAGCGTGGTGGCCACTCCGTCAACCCTTTTTTTTTTCATTTACACATTGGCGATTTTATTCAACACATCAAACATATAAATTCGATCACGTCACAAATTCCACTATAAAAATTATGAAAAAAAAACGAAACATTTTTTAAAAAAAAGTATAAAACAGTTGAAAATAAAAAATTAAAACATTATCACTTTCTTTTGCGGTCGGTGCCGTTCAACGCGTATAATTTCGAGAAAAAAAATTATACGCTGAACAATAATGCGATTTCTTTCTGATTCGGTGATAAGCACTACAATTTAAACAACCCACCAGCGAGCCGCATCAGGCCAGCACTCCAGTCTCCAATTTTGTAGATCGAAATATAGTTAATATTATAATATACAACAATGACATATTATGGTGGACGGCACCGAATCCAAAAAAAAAAGTAATGACATATTTTTTTTTCATTCAATTATTTTACCAATTTTTTTATTGATTTTTTTTTTTCAAATTCGGTGTTTTATAGACACTATTCATGTATAGAGCGTTATTATAATATATTAAAATCAAGTCATAATTTTGTACGAAAAAAAGTTATATTAAAATACTAAGAAAAAAATGTATTCCTTCGCCTCCAGGGGAGATGGTGAAATACCCACGACAATATACAGCTGTGTAAATGCCTACTGATTGTTTTCGATTTAATTTCTTCTACGTGCAAATCACGTGTTTTTGTAAACTCGATGATCACGAAAAAAACAACTTTAAGCAGAAACGAAAAACAACACACTTATAATCAAACTTTATTGAATTTCATCCGAGTTTAAGAAATACAAATTCAATTTAAATAATAAAGTATATTCTTTATGGAAATGAAAATCTCTGAAACGATTAACGAGAAAAAATCTCATACCTAAATAAATCTATTGTTTAAGTATATTTTATTTTTCGGTAAACAATATTTTGAGTAGATAGTAGTAGTTGATGTTCTCCGGTCATAAAATAAATCGTGATAGGTAACACTGAAAAAACAGAATCGGCTTTCGATATGATTTCTGGCTATTCTTTTTTATTTCAAAAGTTGTGACCCAAAACCAAAAAGTCTAAGTTTCCAAAAATGTTCCGAATTATTTCAAATTTACACACATCGTTAAGCTATGTAAAGCAAGCGTATATGTAATCAAAATCCGAACCAATTTTGACGATTCTTAAAAGATTTAGAGGACCTATACACTTTGACATTAATTGTTGCATACTAATTATATTCTTTTGCAGTTGTTGAGTAATAAAATATTTAGAATAAATATTGGGGTCCCGAACTACAATGAATGATCTCGTGTATGAAATATTTTATTATAAATATAAAATATTTACTATAAAAAATTGGTAGATATATATATTTTTGGCTTACAGACGTTTATGCATTGTTATTTATTTTATAAGAAGCGTTTTAGGTATTTTAGCGCCAAAAGGAACTGAAGCATTCACACTCGTTATAGGAATGGCAGAAATAAAAAAAAACATTTTCAAATTATTTCGACCATTTTAAAGATGAAATAATGAAAAATTTTCAACTTGTCGAGTGAATTTGACTAATTTTGAATTGTAACACTTGCAAAGCAGTTCAATGATTAGAAATTCATTATAAAACTTTAAACAACTGTGTTATTTTAAATCTACACATAATCTATATAAGTACATTATAATATAAAATATAATTGAAGTAGCTGTAAAAAATCACAGTTTAGTGTTGTTTCGTCATCTGATGTTTATTTGACATTTTTTTTTTTTTTAATTTTATTCTTGTTCTTATCGAATTGCTTATTTTTCGGTTCGTTCAATATTCATACATTAAAATGTAAATCGTACATACCTACTACTTTTTTTGCTGTCATTATTTATTTTTATTTTTAAAATTAATATTATCATAAAAAAAATATCTAATATTCAGTGGAGAAAAAAAAATTAGTGTAATTAATATGTACTAACTGGAAGAT
This sequence comes from Hormaphis cornu, assembly GCA_017140985.1. Lineage (NCBI taxonomy): Eukaryota > Metazoa > Arthropoda > Insecta > Hemiptera > Hormaphididae > Hormaphis > Hormaphis cornu. Next base: position 14,957,237 of record CM029362.1, read on the forward strand.
TATTCTACCCCAAAAGTGGTGAAATAATCATCACAACACGTTTCTATAAAATGTTTTCGAATGTTTTTTTCTCGCACACGCGTTCCGTATACGTTATTGCCAATACGAGGATCACGATCGCATCAAAACAACGTAAATCATGCAAAATAAAAAATGAGAAAAACAACACATTTTAATTTTTATCAAACACTTGAATTTGACGACGTTTATTTAAGAGAAGAAATAATTAATTTTTTTTGCCCTATCATATTATACTTTCTTATGTGTACATACAACTGAAAGGTCGTTAATATCAACGGTCATTTGAATTATTTAACATATTACTGGATAGTGATCGTTCCACACCTCGTCACATAACGACGTTAAAAATTAGAGGAAGATCTCGTCTCTTTTTTTTTTTTTATATATATATTTTCTACGATTACTCCACGGAAAACCACACTTGAATTACCAAAAGGATTTTACGACTGTTGAAAACAGAAGAAAAATAAATAGTTTTATTACGTGCCGCTCTGGTTTCTAATGGAAACTATTTGGTTTGTTTTAACGAATCGTTTTTGATTGACTTTTGTCGTTGGTTCAATATCGCTCAGGCACAGCGATCCAGCGTGTTACTTTTTACTACGACTTCTACAAAATGCCCTAGTTAGATGTTTTATTTTCGGTGATTTATTATATTTTGAAACTTTCAATCACCAATGTCTTTACGTATTATGTGATGCCTCTGAAGTTAGGTAATCGGCTCTATATATTGAATTCACGTTAACATTTCCAAAGTTGTCGAGAGTGATTTTACTGCACTTTTAGACACGTCGTTTAAGTATAATTTAACTTTTTTTATAAATAACGGTATCTCTAAAATTAGGTAATCGGCCATACACTGTACTTGATTTATATATGTTTATAATATATTTTTTTTAGCTATAAAAGTTATGCCTCAAAAGCAGAGAAATCAAAATGTTCAAGCACGTTACAAATTATTTAAAATTTATACACCGTTGGAACGTGTTAAATTAGCGTATTCAGTAAAGAGACTGGAAAAGGTAATTTGGATTCTTTCGGTTCCTGTTTCGAACGGCATAGGTTCCTTGACCACGTAAAATTGGTTAAAAACTAAAATAAAATCATTTGACGGCAGTTAATTAAGTACCCTAAGGTGAAATAAAAATCTGGATACCTAAACACAGTTTAAGTATATACAATTTGTGCGATAATACTATGTTTGATTCGTATGACAATTCGTTCAGAATCGTAATATTCGTAAGCAATATAATGTTTACAATAGATACATAAATAAACTACTTTTTTCGATGTCATTATTTATTATTACTCTTAAAAGTAACAACAATATCAAAAATGAATCGAAATATCTAATATTTGGCAGACTAAAATCAAAATATAGGTGTACAAAATAAAATATATAATACCTAGCTGGATCAACATTATAAATATTTTACCCCAAAGTGGTAAAATAATCATGACGATATTATGTTTCTATAAAATGTTTTCGATTATTTTTCTCTTACACACGCGTACCGTATACGTTATTGTCAATATTATGATGATCGTGATCACAACAACAACTTAAAACTTGTAAAGAAATGAGAAAAACAACACATTTTAATTTTTATAAAGCAATTGCGTTGTACGTGTATTCTAGATGAGAAATTATAATTTTTTTTAATATTTATAAAATAATCTTATAAATAAATATCTAATATTTGACGGACTAAATTCAAGATATTTTTGTAGAAAAATATACATTGACTGGAACAACAATATAAATATTTTACCCCAATCTCGTGAAAGAATCGTGACAATAATTATGTTTCTATAATTTTTTTATTTTTTTTATTTTTCCCTTGCACACGCGTACCGTATATGTTATTGTCAATATAATGATGATTGCGAACGCAACGACGTAAAACATGTAAAATAATTATAAAAACAACACATTTAAATTTTTATAAAGCAATTGCATTGTACGTGTATTCTAGATAAGAAATTATAATTTTTTTTTTTTTATTTATTATAATATCAAAAAACCTACACATTTTTTCACATGTGTACACACTACATACAACTATAGAAGTTAATTGCATACACGAGAAGATGATATCTTTTCTAGTACTATGAAATATCGTCTCTAAAAATAAATAAAATAAATGGTTAAGTAGCGTACTTTTTAATTTTGGTCTAGTACGTAGTACGTTCGCGCTCTACATTCCCTAAGCGATTCAGCGCTAATTCTTATTACTGCGTCTACAAAATGCCCTATTGAAGTGAAAAAAAAAAGAGAGTTTCATGATCTGGGAGTGGCAAAAATATGTACTGGTATTAATATATATATATAGATATTTTAGAAAATATTGTAAAATTGGCCGTTCTTCCCCTTTATCTCCGAAACTACCTAAAATTTTTGATTCGGTAGTTTTGGAGATGATAAAACCCCAAAACCACGATTGTAAATATTGTTCTTGACAATCATGTCCACAACCGATGACTATATAACGTTTTATAGTAGATAATACAATTGTACGGAATCCTCCTCACGCGAATTTGACTCGCGTTAGACCGGTTTTTATATTTTCATACTGTCTAGCACCAATTTTTAAAAATTAATAATGATAATAAATATATAAATACGTGTTAATTATGAATCACACGCGTGACGTGCGATAAATTACTCTCGGTAAATTACCATTAGACAAAATTTAAATTTTACTCGTTTGCCATACATATATATATATATATTTTACAGCAGTTTTTAATGGTAATCGTGGAAAAATTATTTCCCAAATAACCTGCACGCACACAACAATACCTGAAATGCGTGGTTCCGAAAGAGTTACACAGTGGTTTCATTAAGATAAGAGAAAAAAAAAGGAATTTTACGTAACATACACATTATACATTGAATAGGATGTAAAAAATATTAATTTTTCTTTCGTACAATTTTAAATTTAATATATATTTTATTGAATACAAACGGTTAATAGTTTATTAGTTTAACAACGATTATTTATAAAAATATTAAATACAAAACACTCCTACGTTATACGCGTTGATGTTTTTGATTTATAAATATTTTTAATACCTACTTACTAGCGAAATGGATTAAAAAGTTATTGATAACTCGATTTGTTTATACAAAGTCAAAATAGTATAATATTTTTTTCGTAGCGTCGTTTTATAACGTCTTAACGTCCACCTTTGTCGGCTGTTCTTCCGTTTCGTCTTTTTTCGCGTCTACAGTTTCAGTGGCAAAGATATCTTTGAGACACGGCAGACAGTGCTGTTCGGCGACGTCGATGGTGGTCGGTGTCTCTTCTACTCCGAGCCCCGAAACGTGAGCGTTGTGATGAACGAATTTCACGTACTTATCGGCCGAATAACAGTTTTCCAAAATCAATCGGTTCAACCTAATCTGATATCTATCCGAAACGCCGATTTTATCCTTCGCCCACCGCTCGATGTCGTCTCGTCTCGCCACCGGCACGGCGGCCGTCATGTCGCGTACGAAGCCGTCCAGAGACGCGTTCTCGTCGCCCAGTTTCGCGATTGCGGCCACCACCGGCTCTACCGTCCATCTCTCAACCGAGTCCACGGCCCGCGGCCCCGGCACGCTCAGGTATTCGAAAAACGTTTTCGCGCCGTCCACGTACCACCGGATCGTCCGGGACAGGCGTTTCAGCTGCTCCGCGTCGTCGGCTCTGTGTTCGGATTTCGCGTACAGTTCAATAAGGATGGCGTGTCTCAAGACGAAATCGTCCATCACGCGTTCGGCCGCCTCGGTTATCGCGCCGCGGTACGGGAAAACCGTGTCCACGGACGTGATCCACGGCATCAGCGTCACGTACAAGTCCGCCAGGGCCACCACGGCCGTCGAACCGTCGATATTTTTCACCGGGGTCTGGAACGTTTTTATCTGGATGTTGTTCAGAAAGTATCTGCCGGTCATCCAGTCCGCGGTGGACCACACCAGGAACGCGGGCTCCGGCGCAGCGCCCCGGTGCAGGTAGTGTTTGACCAGGGCTCGGTGAACGGCCGACACGTAGCCGGAAGCAGACTTCTCGTGTTCGACGTTGTGTTCTGGCGATTCTTCGCCTCCCGTCGTCCAATAATCGTTCACGTCCAACACGTCCGATATCGTTTTCACCATGCACGTCCGTTCTTTCTGCGCGTCGTCTATTTTATCGTTAGTGGGACACCGGTTTTTCAGGACGTCTCTCCAGTGGCTGCAGTACGCCAGCTGCAACCCGTACGGCACCCTCGTACTGTTGAATTCCGTCTCGCTACAGTTGCCCATCGCGTAGATCACGATCAGCGGCGCCTGATCGCAAAAACCCTTGAAGATATTTTCCACGGCCTTGATGAAATCGAGTCTGCTGTACTTGCCGTCTTTGGTTGACACTCTGTTGGCCGCGCGCGACGACACATCGTCGTCGACCTCGGGCAACGTCCCTTTTTCGACGGGTAGCGCGTTCTCGATCTCGGACTTGAACTTGACCCGTAACATCCTGAACGCGCGCGTGACCAAGCGGTTGACCGCGTCTGCCACGGTCGCCGGGGATCCGGGCAATTTCTCCGAGATCGCCAGGCCGAAATCTTTGTTCGACTTTTGGAGTATTCGCTCCAGCTTGGAATTCGCCTCGTCTTTCAGTCTGTACTCGGCGAATTTCCTTCTCAAGTTCAAGAAATCGTCCCGCGTGGCGTCGCCGAACCCTTTTATCGGCCGGTCAACGCGGCGATTCGTCCGGTGCATTTTCACTTTGTCAATGCCGTTTATGTACTCGAACACGTTCTCCATGAACCGAGTGCCCGTTTTAGCGTAGCCGTCGCGCATAGGTTGATTCGGGTATTCGCTCACGAAGTCGTGCAGTTTGATGACTTGGTCGAGACTATACGAATACTGATTGACGTCGTTGTCCCACGAAAACTGTTGGTGGACGCGACCCTTCCAGTTTACGCAGTGTGTAGAGTAAGACCGATACAATTCGAAAAATCCCGTAATGTCCGTCGAAAAATTGTATATGAAATCCAAACACCGCGGTATCCGCCAACATATCTTACTCTCAAAGTCGGTTTCTTCGAAAACGTACGTATAAATCTTCTGTTTTTCTTTTTCTTTTAACGCCATCGCTGTCGGCTTATCGAGCAGCGTTCCGTAATGGATCTTGGACACCTGGGCCAGGAGACCGTGTATAACGTCCTTGAAGACGTCCATCACTTCTTTGGTTATTTCTTGGGGATCGCCGCTACAAGTAGACCCGGTACCACACGAATCGTCCGGTTCGCCGTCCAATTGTTTTTTAAAGTTCATCACGGCGATGGCTAACTTCGTTTCATTAGATTCGATTGAATCTACCGGTAGTTCGGACGATTTGACGAGCGATTGAAAATGAAAAAAAACTAGAATCATGTAGAATAACATTTTGAAAGTGCTTGGATTGAACGTTCGTAACTGAGTCTGTTTTAATTTTCATACAAATCACTTTTTATAACCTATAACTCATTATTGCACGAAAAAGAAAAATACTCGAGTACACGAAAACAATAGCAACAACAACAACAAGAATAATCGGAACACAATACGGTGCTGTTTTCTTCACAACAAAAGGCTTCTTATAGTGGGTACCAATTATTTGGGTAGAGTTTTGGAGATTTAGAATTCTCTTACCAAAAGAATATAATCAACGAATTCGTATAATTTGGATGGATAAATTAATTAATTCGTACTGTAACGTTTTTCAACGTTATTTCATAAATCGTTCTGCGCGATCTTAGTCAATCAAATACTTAATAAATATATCATTATTCAAAGTTTGACACGTTGTTAAAAAATGGTGGGTATTGTTTTTATTTTTTTTTTTTCTGGGTTGTACTTTATACGTTCTAATAATGCGTAAAAACTGCAATGTACCTAAACAACTTTTAAGATGTTATTGCAAAAAAACAAAAAGGGTAAACGAAAAAATCTTAACATTTTATATTTTGCCATTTTTTTTGTTTACGCGAAATGTTTGTAAATCGTAAACATATAAAGATACTCGTAAATACGTTGTTCGGCTTACGATGTTATAGTTTCAAACGAAAACCGAGGAAAAATACAAAATATAACAATAAAATATGATGGTTCTATAGTTTAAAAACCTATTATTAGTAAGATAATGTAAATTTGTATTTTTGCACTCATTTTATGATGCGTGAAAATATCTATAAAATGTTGTGAACAATTTGAGAACTATCATTATTCAGTTTGATATTATTTATTCGTCTAAAATAAAAAAGTAGAATTTCAAATACACTCAAAGTTAAGCACAGTTAACACTGCACACTAACCTATTGGTTTATATTTCGTAAAACGTTTTGTGACCGTAATGACCATTTATGGAAAAACACGTTTTACATTTGTAATCACTTTTACGGGTAGCAGTTGTATACCACAAAAAAGTTAAGATTGGAGTTTTTACATATATTTTTTGACATTTCAATTATTTAAAGTGTTATCTGCCAAAAACGACATCATCGATCGACAATCGACATCCAAAATTTCTGAATGTTGTATCCGCGTACCTATAAAGAATATTATTAATTTAATACATTTGACTTACTCAAAATCATCTCCAACGAATATACTGAGTACTACAGGTAACACTATGGATATTATTTTTAGTTAATAATGAATTGTAGCTGTAAAATTGTATTCCAAATGATGTGTACTCGTTATATTAATTAATTTTATATTATTTTTATCTAATTTTACTGTATCAACGGTTAGTGTATGTTGCAATATGTTTCCGTTGAATTAAATTCATTTCGAGCGACAAAAATGATACTGACACGCAATTATTATTCGACACTAAAAACAAAGCTAGTCGCGTTTTACAAATAAAACGCTTATGCAGTGACAAAAATGATAATTATTGCAGTTTGACAAATACCCATTAACTTGGGATAAAAAATCATTAGTTTATTTCTGAGAAAACTCTCAAGTTACAAACGTGTAACACTACAGGAGCTGAACATATGGAGGGTTTGTTCTTTTATAAAGCTGATATTCAAGACTCGGAAGTTGTAGGATCTAAAATACACAACATATGCATGCAAATATGCACAAAAAAATCGTAAAATATTACAATAAGCGCGTAAAAATGTTTAAACATAGAAAAAATTTTATTTTTTTTTTTTTTTTTTGTATAAATTATAAATTATTATGTACAGCAATTTAATGTTTTTGCCACATAAATACGTAATGTTGTAAATTTATAAAGAAATGTTTAAAAAATATAAAAAACTTTTTCTGTTCGTCAGTGATAACACAGCCAACATTTTAGAGGGTGTTTTTTTGTTCAATTCACAGTGCATTTTCTACGACGTTTTAACTTTAATCGTACTGAAAACGTGTGAAAATGTCTTTGAAATCGTTCCAGTTAAATAAAACGAGTACACTACGAGAAGAGCATTGTTAACAAACCTTTGATGTAGCTGATAATATACTGCAGTCAAAGTTGAAGAGGGTAATTTTACCACACTTTACAGTAGGTACCTCGCATTAAATCAAATCATTCTAAGACGAAATTCTTTAATATTCATTAATTCTTTCATTTTCAAACGAATGGAAACACGTTGATTTATTAACTTGAAACTTTAAAAATTTTAAATTAGCCTAGGAAAAATGTCTTGTGTGGTATACTCAATTTAAAATAATGTTTGAGTAAAATCTAGAGCAATACTTGTATCAAACTATAGCTGTCTACTGTTGGATTATTTCATACTTGTGTGTCAATACTTCTTTTCTATATTCGACTAATTTAATATTTAGTTAAACTATTTTTCTAGCGATTATTTAATTTTAGTGTTAATTTCTATCAATTGTACGTAATAAATTCATACAAAAAAAAAAAAAAATTAAATTGAATGTATATGGTAAATGTAAATATTTTCGACATGAATATTCAGTAAAAAAAAAAAAATGTTTTTCATTACCTCGAAGGGTGATGGTAAAATATTCATGAAAATATAATATAGCTGTGTACTTACTAAGTGTTTTTGATTCTTTTTCTTCAACACGCAAATAACGTATTTTTTTGCAAAGTCGACGAACAAAACAACATTTAGCAGAAATGAAAAAAACAACACATTTATAATCAATTAATCGAATTCCATCTGAATTTAAGAGACGGAAATCGAACTTTTGTACACGTTTTTAGATGTATAAGCATATTCTCTCTAAAAATGCACATCCCTAAAATGAATAGTAAAAAAACGCCGGAATCACTCGAAGTCGCGTGGGTAATTTGACAGAGTAGCGATTACGCTTTGGGTGGGTCACATGCGGACTAGAATTGTGTGAATAATATTTTTACATCCTATGCTAAATCATTGCCATCGAAAAAAACGATTGTGAACGAGTTCGGTTATCTAGTACCACCTATGCGTCCTAGTAAATTAAACCAAATTTAACAAAATCAAAATAACGCCGTTTTATCAATACTTTTTTTTTCACGATCAGAGTACCTACAAGGCGGATTTTTTTGAAATGTTTTGATTTATTCAAATAGCAAATTCAATTTACGACGTAACATATTTAATTTTCAAATCATAAATAACAAATTTGTGCGAGTTACGAATGTAACTTTAACTCGTAACATTTGTAAGGGAGTCCGATGGATAATTATTACAAATTTAAAATAAAATGTTGAACAACGCCTTCCTGTGACCCACTGAAAAAAACCCCGTTTTCATTTTTTTTTATGATTGACAACTCTGCCACGGATAAAGCTGAAGAACATAAAAACAATTTTAGAATTTTTTATTTAATTATAACTTTGCGTGACAAAGACGTATTTTAATCATAGTTACTGTAAGATTGAAAAATAAAAACAGCGAGCGACTTTTTAATTTGTCTTTTTATGGGGCGAAAATATGTATAAATTTTTTATAGAAATATATGTATAAATTTTTTTAAGCGTCTTAGACTTACGCGATGTGTTTTTACAACCAGACGTTTGTAAAGATAATTCGATTTTAAACGGAAATAAAAAAAAGACGATTTGTAAACGCATTATAAATGGCGAACCCCGGATAAAGGCCCTTAGGAGTAAATTAAATAAGAAAAATGGCGTTTACTTTCAGACTTTATGGTACAAGGTTTCAAGTCACAAACGTCCTCAATGTCCAATGATCCAATCGCTCCTCGTCTCGTATAGCACAGCCGTGATTCTGTTTTTTGATTTTTACGTGACACAAGTTTTTGAGTTTCGAGTCGGCTGGTTACTGCCTGCGTACGCAATCCAGATAAAACATCGTGGACAGAAGTAAAATTACGATAGCAATAATGTCAGTATAACAAATTCAAAATAATTTCAAGTATAAAAAGCCGGGATGACTCTTGGTCGAGTGAGAGTAGTTTGACGGAGTAGCGACTACGCTTTGGGTGGGTCACTAGTTTGAAAGTTGTGGTTGAAACGTGTTATTTAATATCTGATAGCAACGATAAATCATTCCCTTCGAAAAACGATTCTGAGTTAGCTCAGTTTTCTAGTATACCAGAAAACGTACCGTCTAGGTACGTCCTGGTAAATTTTTCGAGAACTTAAAAGTTCTATACTTAGCTCAGAAAATAATAAAAATATCGAAAAATGCTACAAATAAAGGAAAATTTAAAGCCGAAATCCCAACTTTTATGTGGTATTCAACGTAAAGATTGGAGAGCACTCCTACCCGAAAACGTCATTACAAACCTGAAAATGTCAACATTTTTACCATAAATTTCTCGATTTTTTTTTTTTTCTGGTTTTTGGAATAAAAGTCAAAAAGAAAAATTTCAAAAAAATCTTCAACCAAAGTACCACCGGAGTGCATAGACCTTTCAGTAGAGGTACACTGACTTAAAAAATCGGAGCATTCCTTCTATACGGAAACTTCATTACAAATCATAAAGTTTTAAACTTTTTACCGTAAAATTCTACAAAATTCCCAATTTTTTGTTTTTAGGGTTTAACTCGAAAAGTATGCAAAATTTGAAGAAAAAAAACTTCAATTCAAGTGCCACCGGATCCCGTATTTCTACCGGTAGAGGTGTTGACATTGAAAATCTAGCATTCTTTTTATCCGAAAAATCGTTACAAGTTGTACAAAAAAAAATAACATCGTTGTAAAAAACAAATACATTACGCGGTCACGCCGCTCAGAATCTAAAATTGTGTAAACGAAAAACTTCCTGCGTAAAAATGTTTCTCAATTTTATAATTTGGCATTTACACGCGTGTTGGATACACGCAAGTGTATAGAATTTGAAGAAAAACGCACGCACAAAAGTACCACGACTATAAAGTATACGCAAACACATATTATCATAAAAAATCAATAACTTGACAATAGGCGTGTAAGAGTTTTTTTTATGGAACTTGTCATGTTGTCAGCGTATAATTGTGATGGATATATTTTCTTGTGTTTTAATGATTTCGCGCACGGACATTTAACAGACGGGAAAAATAAAAATACCACCAGTGAAACGTACAAATTGGAGAAAAAACCTATTTGAATTTTTTTTTTTTTTTACAACTAATTAGTTAGAAAAATCTATTTGATTTTTTAGTCTCGAAAAAGAAGAAATAAAGAAATTTTCGTTTTACCTACACAAAAACTAAAAAGAAAAAAAAAACGTTCAAAGTTTAACGCACACGATTTGTTGGAAAACTTAAAAACAAGTGCAACGCGTGTATCACGTTATATCCGAGTTCGCATAATTCGTGAAAGTTTCAAGTATACAATATAGATTTGTACGTTTATAGATTGTAAGAGAGATTTTAAGCTTTTTAAAAATTCGTTTGCATTACATTCTACTGTTGTCATACTCATTTTTCGGGTAGTTTTTTTACGGTAACTTTATTCATTTTAGAAATAATTAAAAAAAAAAAAGATAGTTCACAGCGTACCGTGTGTACGGCAAGAGCTACTGGAAAGGAGCGTGTAAGCATACTGGAGAAATTTTGAAAGAGAAACAGCGGTCACGTTAGGATAAAAAAAAAATATTTTTCCAAAACTCATCTCGATGAAACTAACACGCATTCGTCGCTACTACTCTCGGTATCCAGTAAAAATGAAATAAAAGAGAAACGAGTAAATTCTCGGTCGGATCATCAGTTGAAGTTTTACGTATTTAGTTTTGTAGTTTCGTATTAAATCCGTATACACGAGAAATTGTGATTCCGAGTGGGCTCAGACGGTCAAACAATTTCTAAAATCTTAAAATTTTATACTCTACTACATACTATATCCGTTCTAATGTAAAATGATACGAGTAAACGTCAAAGAATCGATCACGTTTGCATACAACGCAATGTTTCGCCCATCGTACTTACGGCGTTTGAAAGTCGTTACAAGTCGTTCAGCGTAATTTCGCATTGTACTTGGATTTAAATACTACTCAAATTACTACACGGGTATACCGTTTTCGTGCGTTTCATTTCCCAGACTTTTTTTTTTGTGCCAAATTACACTATTGTTATTGATTCGATCGGATCGCTCCTTTTACCGGAGAAAAATTTTAACCTTCGGAAACTTGTAGAGTGCGGCGTTTGCAGAGAAACGCTCACGATCTATGCGCACGAATCAACACGTTTGTTGACGTATTCGAGTAATGAAAAATTATTTTTCAGCATTATGTTTTTTTTTTTTATAAAATTCAACACCTTTTTACGTATCATAATATCGGATATTTATGTTTATTTCATAGTAATAGTAATCGAAAATACAGCTACGTAACGCAATTGCTTATTATAAATATATATATAAATTATTATACGCGAATTTATTCATCGTTGATTTATCATCAGTATATTAATAACCTATATGACAACAACGATTGTTATAACTCGATTCGTTTTCAAAAAAAAAATGATATAATTTATAGTTCATAGCATAAAACACACACGGTTAATAAATAATAACTGCGAACACGTATTATATTTTACACGAACGTCTTCATCACGTCGTTCAGGTCCCCTATTTCGGGCACGTTTTCTATTGTGGCGTTTGAAAACGTTTTGCTGACGTTTTTATAACAGTACGCATTATCCATATCGACGTTTTCCGCGTTCTTCACGAATCCCGATTCGCGCGCCGCGTCCAGAATCGAGTTGACATAAAGTCCGGCCTGGCGACAGTTTTCCACGAGCAACGTATCCAGCTGCACCTCGAAATCGACATCTTCGTAGTCGGCCGAGGCGAGCCGCGCCTGCGACCAACGGTCCAGCTCGTCCAGCAGTTCCCCGGGACACTTTGCGTTGTTTCTCAGAGTTTCTCGGAACGCCTCCAACTGCGTGTTGCGGTTGACGCTCAAGACGAAGGCGCTCAACGCGTTCGCGGACTCGACATAACTACGACCGGAGTCCACCGGAAAACTCAGGTACTTCAGCGCCGTTTTCGCGCCTTCCGTGTACCAATGGATCGTGCCGGGTATCCGCGGCCGTTCCACGTTGCCGTAGTCAGTTACACCGCGGCTGCGGACGCCGTCGGCGTACAAGGCGATCACGTGCACGTGCCGCAACACGAACTTGAACAAAAATCGCTCCGCCAACTCGGCGATCGTCTCGCGGAACCGGAGCACGGTGTCCGCGGTCGACATCCACGGTACCGCGACGTTGTACGTCTCCAGCAGGCCGACGTCGCGGCCGAGGTTCAGCGAGTCCAGCAGGTGGACGTTTTGCGCGCCGAACAGGCTCAGGAACGGCTTGCCGGTCATCCAGTCCGGCGCGGACCAAACGGGCACGGCGGCGTCGCCCGCGTAGTACTCGGCCACCTTGCCGTACACGCCGGCCAAGTAATCGGACGCCTCCGCGAAGCGTTTGTCGTCCGGCGACTCGGTCTCGTTCGCCGCGCTCTCGGCCCCGACCACGCGGTACACGCCCGCGTCCAGCCGGTCGATCACCGTGGACACCATGCACGAGCGCTCCATGAACTGGTCCTCCGTCCCCGGCGCGTGTTCTCCGGAAGGACACCGCGTCTCCAGGATCGTCTGCCAGTCGGCGCAGTACGTCAGGTGCAAGCCGAGCGGCACCTTGACGGCCGCGTCGTCCTCGCAGTTGGCCGTCAGGTAGACGACCAGCAGCGGCGTTTTGTCACACACCTCGGCGAACTTGGTCTTCACCTCGTCGACGAACCCCTTGTGGCTGTACTTGGCGGCCCTCGTCCCCTTCGTTTTCACGGTCAGCACGTGCGTCGTTTCCAGTTGCAAGTGGACGCGCAACGTGCGAAGCGCGCACGCCACCAACCGGTTGACCGCGTCCGCCACGGTCGCGAATCCGTTCGGGTCCTCCGACACCGTTTTGCCGTACGCCTCGTTGAGTGACTTCAACGCGGCGTCCAGCTCGCTCTTTTTGGCCCCGTCCCGCGGTTCGTGTTCCGCGAACTTGTTCCTCAGCGACGCGAAACCGTACGCGGTCTCGCCGAACACGTTTTTCGACACGGGGAAATCGTTCTTCAGATGCGTCGCGGTCGCTATGGCGTTGACGCGGCTCACGTACTTGACGGCGTTCTTGGCGAACTGAATTCCCATTTCGGCGAAGCCCTCGGGCATATTTCGATCGGGATAATGGACCACGTGCCTGTGCAACACCGTGATCTGCTGGGCGTCGTACGACAGTTGGCGGGTGTTTTCGTCCACGGTGCAAACGGACTGGATTGCGGCGGTCCAGCTCACACAGCGCGAGTCGTAAAACCTGTACAGATCGAACAGTTCGGAAACGTCGCCGGTCATCTCGAATACGAAGTCCACGCACTGGGGCAACGACCGGCAGACGGCTTTCTCGAATTCGGTCTTCTTGAACGTGTACGTGTACCTCCTCGACTCGTCCGTCAGCCGTATCATCTCCGACGTTTCCTCGTCGAACAGCGTACTGTGGTGGATGTTGGACAAGAACTCTAGCAGGATTCGCAGGTTCTTCTTGAACGAGTCGATAGTTTCTTTGGTAATCCACCAGTGCTTGAACTCGTTGTCAAAAACTTTTCGAAAATCGATGGTCTCCGTGGACAACATCCTCTCGTCGTATTCGGGCAGTGGAATGATCACGACCTCGGAACACTGCACAAGCGTTCGGGCCTGAAGGAAAACGAGAAAAGCGTACAGCAACATTTCGGATCTTCTCGGTTTTAACGTCCGCAAGGCGCTTCGAACCGACGATTACTGTGTCTGATTCCCGTACGAACGAGCTTATATTATTGTGCCGTGCCGCCTACCCGTATAGTGGTAGTATGCGCGACGAAAAACAAAAAACTTGAACACACAGCGTCAAGAAAATAGAGCACAACAACAAGACGTTACGGTTCTGTTTTATCCGTTAAAAACAACTATCGCGTCTGTATGTAGTAGTCATTGTCTAATCGTTGTTAAAAGGGTGTTCACCACGAGGAAAGAAAATACATTATACTAAAGTTATTACGATTTTGTCCGAAGTCGTCTACTATCCAAACATCAACAATCTATGAATTTTTTTGAGTTCTGGTTTTCGAAACATATTAATGCTCGAAATTGAGAAGTTTGAGATGGTCGATATTTTCCGAGAAAAAAACGGCAAGGCTTCTTTTTAGTAAACAGTCACTAGTTGACCAGTAAAAATTAATAACGATTTGTAATCAAGATTATGATAGAATATTTATAATATTCGATTTTATAAAATTTTTGAATAACATTTAAAATATATACAAAAATTCGTTTTCTCTGAAGTTGCACTGTTGATGGTTTATATTTTTCCTGAAAAAAAAAATAAACGGCAAGACCAAGAGGTTGGAATTTTTTTGTAAAAATCGTTAAAAAAAATGTACTCGATGGTGCTTGCATTGTGTTAAAAAAAAAATAACCCCGGAAGTTTGATTTTTTGCTCAAATTTTGGAATAGGTATACAAAATCACAGTTGTTTCATCGTTACTGTCTGCGGTTGATGGTACAATTTTCAAATCGTCTGAAGTTGAACTACGCGAACCAATGAACTTTTCTGGGTTCAAGTTTTCAAACATATTTGTGCTTAAAATTAAAGGTTGAGACGGGAGGGGAGATATTTTTCGTGAAAAAAATGGCAAAGCTATCGGTTGGCATTTTTAGTATAA
>CM029362.1:14982347-15150450 GCA_017140985.1 Hormaphis cornu
GGCCAGAAATTCACAAAAGTCTGGGACGCAGTCGAAAACATTTTAACGTAGCTTCCTGAAATCGTATCGAACTCGGGGGGACTCGTACGCACAAGCAGGGAGACTAAAGACGGCCTGTTGCTAAAACCGAACGAACGAAACATTGTTTTAGTAGCTATTTCCCGTAAGATTTTTCGACATTTATCCATCCGCCACTACTCGACGACGTTTGACCCCCGTGCCGGTGGTCTTCAGACGTATTTTTTTAAGGAGTATCCACAGAACCAGTGAACTGGAAATATGTATTAAAAGAGCGGAAAATTCGAGACGTTACGTTCCGATCTCATCATCGTATCTACGTTGTTTTTTTTCTTTTCTTTTTTACTCTATATTTTACGATCGATATTATTCTTGGTTCGTCACGTGTGTAAAGACAAAAAAAAAAAACACAATGGGCGGGATATAACCTCCCCTGCACGCGCCACTGGTACAAAAACACGAATCTGCCGCTGTGTGTACATGGGTGCAGCACGTTTTATACATTATAATGTTTGGTTAGTTGTTTCAAAGTTCTATATTAAACTGAAACGTCGTTTAAATTCTTCGCTACCTTGGCCCCGCCGTTCCATCAACACGGGACATTTCAATCAACTTGAATATACACTTTGGAAGGGTGAACGAATAACCGAAAACCACATAATAAGTAGTAATAACGAAAGGTTAACAAACGTCAAAAACAAAAACCGATCATAAAAAACATCGTATAACTATCGATCTATCTATACACGTACATAAACTTGTTTCAATAACGTGTAAATACGTTTGTGAAGAAACAATAAACGACGAAATAATCTTGGAAATAATGATGATGATGAAAAAACGTCTATAAACTGCAAAAATATAAAATACGATATTTTGAGATTGTATTGAAACACATCGAGACTTTTGAACTGAAAATTAAAAATTTTCAGTTCAAAACCACATACATGTGTACAAGTTTACCGTTATGTACAAATTTTCAAAATTTTTTTCGCTCAAAATCGGTCAAGATCGTTTCCGATTTTATTTGCGTGTCGGTTTCGTCCATTCTCTAATGACGCGCAAAAGTTTCGTGTCCAGCGATTTAGTATCAAAAATAACCCAAATTTCTAAAAAAAAAGTACCGTCTTGGAACCAAGTACCGCAATATCTTTTGAAAAATCTTAAACGATCTTTAATGATCGGAGAAATTTCACCGATGTTAGAATGAAAAATATCAGCGTGAAATTTTAAGAAATATCTAGTTTTCACGCGGTCGTGTTCAATTGTAGCCGACTCGAGGTTTCAACGATCGAATAAACAGACAAACGTAACAAAATCTGAATGGAACATTTTTAATAAAACACTAAAAATAACTATCTATTTACGGTTTTTTTTTTTTTGTAAAAATGAAAACCTTCGGTTATACATTAAAAAGTGCACGTAAAATCCGTTCAAAGACGGTCGGAAAAAAGTGTCATACGTCGGTCATTTCCGCCACGGCTATATTTTGAGTATACCAATCGTTAATACGCAAAAAACCTACAAGAGTATATAGGTTAACCGTAGCAGCGTTGTGGCGAAAAGGTTACGGCTTATGTACTTTGCGAGACGATCGAAAGTGGATAAATTCAAACAACCGATCCATCTGTTTTACATAATGTATACACAACACCGTCTAAGCCATATTTATTTACACTTTCTTCGCGTACGCGAGACGCGTTTCTGATTTCTGACACATCATAAAAACGAGAAAAAAACTTTTGCGGGGTACGGACAGTTTTCTTATAGCTGTGACCGACTTGTGTGCATTACTCGCGTGGTGTTTATCGCTCCTAAACACGAAAAACAAAAGTGTACAACGAGTTATAACACTCATTCCGTTTGGGAATCAAACGCCCTTTGTCAAATATTTACAGACGTAGAAAAAAAACTGCTGTAGTGTGAAACAAAAAAAGATTTATAAAAATGTAGTAACAATATTTTGAGAGTAAAAAAAAAAGAAATTACGAAAACAATTTACATACGCCGAGTGATTTCATCATTTCGCGCGAGCACTTTAGTTGAACGCATTGATCACGGATATGGTACGAACGACGGTAACGTTTATCGATTGTAAGTGCCCGCCACACGAAACGAAAAATATAAGACATATTTCGAAAACGCGCAGGAATTTACGTTTTAATCGCATTATAATAATTAACAGTTGGTGCTATAGAGGCTGTTGTGTGTACAACGATAAAAATAACCGACTATATAATAAACGATTCTCACTACGGACGGCTCCGGTATAACCGCCGGAGGAAGGTCACACACAGCAGAGCCGTCCGAGTGAGAGAGCGGGCAGCAATTACGACGAATGTCACCACATCACTATAATGTAATACCACGAAAAAATGCGATGTGTTAAAAAACGAAAGGCGCTTCAAGAATATCGGATTCACGAAAAACAGCGAGTCCGAAATATTCGTAAAATACCGTCGTCAAAACTGGAAATTAGTCATCTGTGTGTGTGTGTGTGGTCTCATCACGCGTCATCGTATTTCTCGATTATTATTACTATATACGATCGCCGAGGACGTTGTCCCCGCGGTGTTTCTGCGATGAAAAACGGAAGAAAAAAAAACGCGTTACCCGAAATTATAGACACGTCTGGCTAAAAACGTATCGTGTGTTCAAGGAAAATATTATGTTGAAACGATTTCAAGAATTTCTGCGCCGTACAAAGTTTTAACAAACGGCCGGAACTGACCGATTCAAAATACTCGTCCGTCCATCGATCATTTCAAATCGATTCACTACAACTATATAAAATCCTTTGTTTTATTGATGTGCGACAACCTCGAGCGAAATTGAAGCACGTACCATCCCGCCTTTTACGTTTCGTAAAAAAAAAAACTCTTTTAAACAGAAAAGAACTCTGTTTACCGAACAAAAGGAGAAAAAAACCCGTCGGTACGTCATTTCTCGCTAAGAGTCTAAAAGTAACGATCATATACCGATAGTAGACTTACCGGAAATGTCCTTGCCGGAATCTTGGCCGGAGTCTGGTGGCGACGAGCTGTGGTTGCTGGTGCTGTGGTCGTCGGCGGACGGAGAACCACCACCGCCTTCGACCGGTACCACCGCACAGCCACCGACGGTGGTTCCTGCACCACCGCCGCCACCGAACCGGGTCTCCAGTTCGCCTACGCGCTGCGCCACGCTCACCGCGTGTACCCTGTCCGTCTCGTCCGAAGACGCCTGCAGTTCTTGGACTACTTGTTTGCCCGCAGAAGACGAACTCGTCACCTGTTGATTTTGCTGTGGTGATTTCTGCTGTGGCTGATGGTGCAGCAACAACGGCATCGATATCCCAGTCGTCCGGAGTTGCTGCTGCTGCTGCTGCTGCTGGTGATTATGATGATGATGATGGTTAGGTTTGGCAGTTTTATCGCCGACTACTTCCGTCACCGGATACGAAGTAGTCCGGTTCGTGACGAGCAACGGCAACCTGGACGGCGGCTTGCAGACTTCGTTGGTTTGCTTCTCCTTAACTGCGGGGTGGTCGGCGTGTAACAGCAGCGGCGGCGAGGTTACGGACGGCGGCGGTGGCGGGGGAGGAGGCGGAGGCGATCCTTTGGTCGACAGGTTCATCAACCGTACTCCGTCCAGCAGTTGATGTCCGCCGTTCCTGCTGCAAAAGAATACAATTTTAACAAAGGGCTGTAATTGGCTGTGAGGACAACGTTTTTTTTTTTTTTCGTGTCGGTCAGTGGCGGCTACCTCCTAAAAGGGGTACCACCGAACCGGACACGTCACACTTTGAAAGAATTCGTTTCGACGGGCAGTACTCACTTCGTGTTGCCAAACACGGATCGGATGGACGCGGAACTGGACGAGTTAGTGTCCGACTCGGATGAATCGACGGAGTTGCCGAAGTTGGCCGACTTGGCCGGACCGATGCCGTTGGGTGTTCGCGACGACGTCGGGGTAGTTAGGTCCTTTTGCTGCGTCGCGTCGGGCTGCTGCTGCTGCTGGAGCTGAAGGTATTGCAGTTGGGGAGGTAGATGGTGGTACGCGTTTTGCCTAGGCGGCGGTGGAGGCGTGGACGTTTTGACCAGCGGAGGCGGAGGTTTCGGCGGTAACGCCGGTTTGCCGACGGTCGACGGACTCCCAGGCCGGTCCACTGCGGCCGCGGTCATCGGTTTCGGTTCCGCCGGCTGTTTCGATTCATTGGACGACGACGACGTCGCGGCCGCCGCCGCCACTTGATTCGCGGCCACTTGGACAGAGTTCATCACTTGAGGCTGCACCGGCTGAACCTTTGTCGAGGAAGTCTGATAAATTGGCGACACGCTGCTCGTCGGTTTCTAGATGATATAACAGTAGAGGGGTTGTTAAAAAAAAAAAGTTTTTTCAAAACACACAACTAGCCTTTTATTAAATGTCAAATACCCATGCGCATAAAATGTGTGCTCACCTGATGATTACTCAACCCGGTTCCGCCCACCGGTTGGATCCTGGTAGACAACACCGGGGGATGTATCGGGTAGTTCATTGATCTGAAAAAAAAAAAAAACACATTTTCTAAAGAGAAACAATACGAAATCTGTAGCACAGCAAACACTCGGGAAACTTCGCGATGGAGCAGCTTTGAGACGGACTCGACAACGGTTTAAATCGATCGTTATGCTTTCGAGCGAGTACGAATCTCAAAACGAGAGAAGACGGTTGTGAAAATATTTCAAGACCTTTTAGAGTTGCACTTTGGTTATTATATTATACTTTTTGATGGAAAAACGTTGAATACCTTTGGACCACGTGGTTGGACGACGACAGCGGTTTCGTGTGATACACCTGAGCGTTTATGGGTCTACTAGAGCTTTGCATTTGCACGTTTTGCCCTATGTTTGTCAGCACGTGTCCGGCCTGAACCGACTTTTTACTCAGCGTCATTCCGTTGAGTTTTTGATCACCACCGTAACCGGCGTTGTTATTGACTAGGTCCTTTTTCTCAGCGGTCATGTCATCATACTGACCGCACCACTGCTGTTGGTGCTGCTGGTGCTGCTGCTGTTGGTGCTGCTGATGCTGTTGGTGATGCTGTTGGTGATGCTGCTGCTGCTGCTGCGACTGTTGTTGTTGCTGCTGCGACAACGGTGGATGTTGATTCCCGTTGTAGTTGACCAACGGCGAGAACTTTGTGTTGTAGGGTAGCGTCTGGTACTTTGGGTCAAACTTGCTTCCTCCAAAGTATGCCGGCTCCGAATGGTTACCACCACCGCCGTTGGTGAGCTGGTGTTCGATCTTGTAGACGTTATTCGACGGCTGGTAAATCGGTTGATACGAGGAGGAGTCCACGACGGTTTTCTGGACCAACGGTTGCTGGGACAGTGATTTTTGCTCGGGCCTACCAACGTTCCGAGCGCCGTACGGTTGACCGTGATCGCCGGTCGCGTGGCTCAGGATGTTGTCCTCGGACTTGCGAAGTTGCGAGTTCTTGATCATGGCGTCCGGCGTATGATTGTACGGTTCGATGGCCGCAACGTTTCCGCTGCTCATCTTTCCGTCGCACAACGGAATCATTTGTTTGCCCGGGCCTCCGAGGGATCTAAAAACAAAAGTCTGTAATTTATATTCGGTTCGGTAGTAAATATAATATATAATGTGGTTTTTTTTTTCATAAACTACGTTATTGATAACTGTCCTTTATTTGTATCTGTTGAATTTTTTTTCAGGTGTACCAAATATAATATTCATCACGATGGATGAAACGTGCGGGGCACCAAATTAAATCGGCCCCCGGGCGCCAACAGTTCAATGCGTCTACGCCCGGAGGGGCACAACTGGAGTATTATGGGCACTCGCCTGCTATTCTGTCCCGGTTTGTTAGCCTGGATCTGATTGGCCAACTGCTGGTTGAGCAGTCTCTTCCTGTGTAACCGAGCCTGAAGTTCGGATATCCGCCGGTCGATCGACGCCATTTCCTCCTGTCTTTTAGAAAGAACCTCGCGCTGTTGTACCAGCTTTGCGGTTTGCTGCTCGCCCAACTTGTTCCGATACTTTATTGGAAAATGTAAAAAAAAAAGACAATAATTAATACGGTTAAAAAGCGTCTGTCTGCATTTCGATTATAATAATTTAGGGACGAAATTTTGATGTCCCTAAATTCATCAAAAAATGCCGTTACAAATTTTAGTATAACCGGTCCGTTGTTATCACAGTTATTCCGAGTGCATTTAATCATAGCATTAAATCGCATACTCAACATTTGATTCGAGCGTGTTTTAAACGGCTTTCGCCATATCGTCCCGAGTATTATAACGTATTAGAAAAAAAAAAATTTCTCGCGCTTAATTCTCGAAAACAACTCGCTAAAGCAAAATGTTTAATTGATACGTTTCAACGTTTTTTTATGATCGTTTATTATTTTGAAATATTAAAAGTGATGATCGTGCCCCTAACAAAGGAGATAATATCGTCGTAAAATCAAACGCGTATTTTGGTTCGCGCGAATTCGTCGGTCCTACTGATGAAACACTCGTCGTGCGCGATGTATGTGTAATGAAAACGCGAAAAAAAAAAAACTGTAGGACTGATATTTTAACGCGACGTTTACAGCGATCAGACCGGGAAAAAGGTGATTCCAGTTTTTCTACACCGTTTGCCGTCTAAACGTTTCGTCAAAATAAAAACGACCACACCCAAATGTTTTAGACTAAACTTAATAGGAATTAACCGTTTTACACCGTTCGAACTATAAGAACGTGTACTAGATTTCGGAGAGGTTGCAGACATCGCGACGCTCTGACGTATACTACTACGCATAAAATGACACGATATCGATTGGTTATTGATTTGTATCTAATCGTCGATAGTCTCTCACCAATAGTTCGGCCCGTAACTTGTCGAGTTCCATCGACCCCGGCGACATGGGTTGCGAATGACCCCGTCCCTTTTGAACGTCTTCTAGCTGCCTGGTGAGCTCGTCCACTTTGGCCACGGCCATCGTCAGTTCTTTTTCTTTTTCGTTGAACAGTGCCCGAATCGACTCCAGATCAGACGCTGTAACAAAAAAAAAAACAGCGACTATGTAAAAAACCATGAATATTATTATTATTCGCGGGGATCGCACCAGCGGACTCCCGCCGTAGTCCCGCACAAAAAATTATACAATCAGACCGGAGAATCCTTCGTTCAGAATCTATAATCCGCTGTCACAATAAGTATTTTCCGGTTCAAAAACGATGGGGGAAAAAAAAAGAAAAAACAAAACGGAACAACATATATTTACGTAAACGTGACGCTCGCTCGCCGCGCGGACCCGTCAAAAAACGGTCATAAATTTCACGCGTGACAAAGCACAATAATAATACATAACGGATTGTTTTCCTTTCGGACCCTAAACACGGGGATGCTGGATAGGGGTATATGAAGAGAGATGGTCGTTACACGATTTGTCTGTACGTTTGTTGTTGTTGTAATGATGCCGGTGCGATTTCGTAATTAACATGGAAAACGGTTAAATTCTCCCCCGAGGCCGTTTTCGAGCGATAATGATAAAACCGTGAACCGCTCCAGGAGGAGATTGTAATGTGTTGGTCGTAAACACAAAACGGGATGCGCGTGAATTGCCAAAACGCGCCTTGCGGAAAACCTATTACAGAAAATTAACCCGATACGCGTTATTGAAACTCATTTGGAATACTACTGCAGTTGAATATATATGTATGAAAAGGCTAATACCTCTAGTTTTTATATTAAAGAAACTTTAATACAATCTCGACAAGATAGAGTTCTCTACGTAATACGTGGTTGAAAAATTGAAAAAATTGGATAAAACAATTTTGGCCGATTTCACGTTGTTATTTTGTCGTGAAACTCGTCATTCCGGGCGGCGATTGGACCGAAAATCTTACACCAAAATACGAATGATACGAAGTTGACAGAAGTTTTTATTGTTATTAAACTACCTACGCGACCGAGACTAATTCCGGGTTTTTTTTTGCTAATTCCAAAGACAGCAAATATATTGTGTTATCTAAGTACAACAACTTAACAGTGATTTTCATTTGTTTCGACATAGGATACCGATTATTTTGTACGAATATGTTTTCTGACAGAGACCAAAAATTATATTCACACGCTTACGCCTTAAAACGTTTTCAGAAATTTCAAATCGATAAGGGTTGACAGACGAAAAATGCATTTATGACGCGTTTTATTTTCATTTATCGTAAGAACTTTCTAACTTTTCTTTCTTAACCGTCTACTATTTGATTGAATACGGTCTCTATTTGTTCATAACATTTGACTTTGTGAGAGAAGACTTATTTTAGAACATTCTACAAACACTCGACAAGTGTTTGACAGTACTTGACAGTCGTCCATTACAGATACCAGGTTATACAGATTTCACACGCGTTATTTTTGAAAACGATAAATGCTGCATCGTACGAGAGAATTATAATTATTATTATACTTCCATTTTATACCCATTTCAAAAATTTTTAAACTTACACTTTACATCGTTTTCAGAAAGAATCTAAATTCGAATGTATACAATCTGCAACGCAATAACACATATTAGCAGGCTCGTTCGTTCTATTTTCCTACAACGAACGAGATATCACCGATTTCACGAGATGTTTCTTGTTATTATTCTCACAAAATCAATATTGACTTAAACCAAAAAAAAAAAACACCGTCAGCTTAACCAGCAACGTCCGATTCGGAACCACAATACACTACGGGTGCAATGCCAATTTTGTATTTTTATCATCACGAAAATCCCATCCACGACAACCTTCTCGCGTCGTAAATGAACAAAAAAAAAAAAACTATCTGAAACCCAAAAATAAAATACGAACAACTATTTTTATGGACGGATACGCGTCAAGCGCAATAACAAAAAAAAAAAAGGAAGAACGAAACCCTCAGAACTCGTAACGCCCGCGGACAGATTCGTTCGGGGAACGCCCCAATTCCCACGGATTGCATTTTCCGTGTCGATTCCGAGTGAAGTCCCAAAACTCGCGCTCGAGTAGAATAACAATAATATGCGCAGCACTATAAGTCGAACCGTTGGCGCACACAACACACGGAGGTGATTTTAAAAATTTTCACCAAAAATTATGATAGATGGGTGGAGTAAACAGGACAAGATAGAATAAGAAACGAATACGTAAGACCGTAACGGGGTGGTGTTGCATCAACAACGGTGGATAAGGCGAGGGTGAACAGAGTGAGGTTTCGGACGTGGTGCGACGACCAAAGAACAGACGATGAGAGATGGATGGAAACGATTGAAAAAGATATATGAGGGTTGTTCGTCGGGGATGACCGCGATAAGGATGGGACGAGGGACGATTTTTCCCCGTGTGGGCTCTTACAAATCATGTATGTTTTGCCTACCACCTTCGCGTTTGAAACGGTTTCGAGCGGGCCACATAAAAGCGTTCTAGGACAATAGCAACATTGTGTTTACAAGAAGCCTGGTAGGTTTTTATTCGAGATCGTAAAATCTGTTGGGAAAAATTCTCGCCGACAACGTTTAACGCGGGCGAAACGCGTTAGTCTGAAGAAAAATGATTGCAAATAATTTTGACGTACATAGTTTTCGCGTCACTATACACGTCACCACACCACGCTTTTCGGCCAGACGACACGCGCGCAGAATAATTCCCCTAGTAGTACCACCCTTCGTCGTGACAAATTGTTACTACCATCGCGCCGGGAATAAAATCTCAAGTTTTCATATCATAAAAAAGGTGTGTTTATACGTCGGGGTGAATTTAATTCCCGTTTGGCACCACGCGATACACGTCGCGTTTGACCGAATTATATTTCCGGGAGTTTTATGTCGCTGAGAACGAAATCGACCGAGATAATAAATCACTAATTTACGAGTACATCGCGATAAAAATATCTTACACCACTTTTGGGCTTTTACGGGCCCGTCGACGGTACACACTGTCGTCTCCGTCGTCTCTGTCTATCTCTTGCACGTTCTTCCGCGTACCTTACGCATATTCTGAAGTCTTCTTGTACACTACCAGCCATCTTATCCTCGTGTTTTTCTTTCAGCGTCCCTGCACTAAACGGTAGGTCCCAGTATAAAGATTATCCGATTCTTCGTATTGTTTTTCATTTCATACTCTCAATCGTCTCAATTCTCTTTGGACCCAGGAAAACATTGGGATGCATTATTATTATTGGTTTTATGATTTGGCAGGCCGTTCTTTTTGTTTTTGTGTGTGTTGTTAATTCCCTCGTCGTTTATTTTTCAACACTAATTTCGTTTCAACGAGACGTATACACATTTTATTTCAAAATATGCGGTACTTTGTCACACGAGATGAAATTTAAGCAACCGCAAACACGTAAATTTGGATTCGACAAAACCGTCGCACGTGTTGTTTTGATGTTATTTTTTCAAACAAAACTTCGAGGATTTTCTAAACGACTCGCGATCCAAATATTTCTATGTTTTCTACGGTATTGGAAGCACACTCCGTAATTCCGATGGAAAGAAAAAAAAAACTGTTACAAACTCCCAAAAAAATAAAGCAGTCTGCTGTTGATAGTAAACAGATAAAATACAAACGTCAAATCGATGAACTTCTAAAGGGTCAAATATTATAAAAACTTTACTACGAGCAGTAAAAAAGTAGTTTCCATAAATTTCAAATTTTTTTTTTTTTTTTAATAGTAACCTTAACAGTAAATTTTTTAGATTTTAAATATATTGACTCCTTTAAGTTTAAGCATTAATATCATTGAAATTTTTTTCCCACGTTCAATTGTGATTACAGAACGTTTTATGATAAACATTTTTGAAAAGATAATTGTTTTTAAATATTATAAACTATATACACTCTAAGATCTGTGATGGAAATCTAATTCATTACGTTCGTAAATTATTGTAATTCGTAAATCCAACACGCTCGATGTAATAAAACACGGTATACGAACTTTGTTTTTTCTATACATTTTCGATAAACCGTTTAAAACACAATCAAAACATTAGAACGTCGCTGATCGACTTGGAATTCGAAAAATTTCTTGTTGAAAATGCTGGAAACGCATCGAAATTATCGCTCGTCCGAGTATAATAATTACGGACTTAAGCGCGAACGCCGAAAGACATAAAAACAATAGGGTTTAAATGTTAATGGGCCTCCCCGACTGTTGTAATAATACGAGTATACGGTTTCGTTTATACAATTATACGGTCTCATTTTGCGATTAAATTGTGTATCGTTATTAAAACAACAGCAACGACGACGTTCTCTGTAAAATATTATGAAACGAAAACCCGCTGCAGCGTAAACGATGTTTTAGTTAATATTCAATTATTCTATATGATACGACGACCCGCGGGAGATATAATTCCTGTTAAAAAATGCAAAGCTGCTAATAAAATACACAAGAGTGGACGAGTACAACAAGTGTTAAGATCAAAACGTATGCGTAAGGGAGGTTTACAGAAAGTATTTTGATATGGACTATACGGCAGTTTTGATACATATATATATAATGCCAATTACGGATGATTAACTATATGTATACCCCCCTAGGACTGTCGGGCATTATTGTTTTCTTTATAAATACATGTTTAGTTTTTGTCATGATACGTTTGTAAGTAATCAAATTCTAGGCAAGCCTCCGACGTTCGGCAGAGGAGATGCGAAATAGTCGATGCGCACGATTTATTAATACTTTCATATTATACATCGGGAAGTCTTAGTCGGTGGAATCCTACAGATTCGTTTTTTTCGATATCGTTTTCAATAAAGTTATCGGAATATATACACTCATATTTGAACGCAGTCTCGTTTAAATTATTTCTAAAAAATTGATGCGAGGAAACTGTATTTTTGGGAAGGGCTTCAAGTGACGGTATTAAGCATATGACCGTATATTATTAGGCGTAATAATCGAAGGATCTGTCTTTATTGGTATTTAAAATAATCTCACACCATCGACAACAATAAATATTATCACCGCGGAATGTTTCATGATTAATTAACGTTACACACTTTTAAAACTTCGGCTTTATATAAATCATCGTTTTGATGGTAACAGTCGTCAAAAACGATATAGTTCTTGAAAGTTTTCATAACCGTAATTTGTTTATCGCTGCAACGGCCGATATTTCGCATTGAATTTCTCGGATAATATTGATTGTAAGCTACCTATATAATTTTTAATTATTATGCATGAGCTGAACTAATATAAATTCGAGGAAAACAAAATTATCCTCCGTAGCTTATAACGTCGAATAAATGTGTGTGTATATATACAGGTATATTTAGTTTTGCGATAATCTATTATAGAGCTGCGCGGCTATTAAAATGTCTTTAAGATCTTAACGGTATATTAAAAAGGTTTTTCTGCAGACTATTATATCTCGGGAGAGAAAAAAACACTTAGACGGAGCTGAAAAGAGATTCGGGGAAATCAGAAGAGGGCCGAGTTTAAGAAGGGTATTATAATCGTTTTATAATTGCACCGCAATAAGTGTCTCTTTATATTATATAAGTATAGTTTCACGTGGGAGTGTTAAAAAGACGCGCGCACAAGCCAGAAGTTTAAATCACGATTCGTGGGCAATCAAAATGGGTGATGATTACACGACGTGATGACGACGGAGGGTGGACAAAGATTTACGTACAATCGTTACACTTATCGACGAGATCGGTACGAAAACGCCATAAAGGTCACAAAATTTGTTAAAAATGAAAAAAAAATTCCCGGACAGCAAAGAAAACATCTCCCGTATATAAAATACGAATAAAAACAAATTATTCGCCCAGCTGCGGGTATAGTAGAGCAGTCAAAATACGGGGTGTTCCGCGATTAACAACAAAAAAAAAAAAATGCAGAGTTTTCGAAACTTGCTGCGGGCGAAAAGTTTCGTCTCGTGGCCTTAATTAAACGATAGAGAAAAAAAAAACGCTCCATCCGTCGGAGGCGACGACGACAAATCCATCACGGGTTTTAGGCGAATTTTTCAACACACGTTTAAAAAAAAATGTACGATAAAAAAAGCTCGCGTGAAAATCGACGATCGTAAAACTCGTTACCGTACGGGGCCCGACATACTATCTGCTCGCGGATCGCTCTTTGAATTTCGTGTGCCGCGGTTTAGTCTCGTAATGCGTTTTCGATCAATCGAATCGGTGCTGACCAACACCACGGCTGTTGTAATCATCAGGAAAATTCCTTTGGCGATTTCAATTTATCCGTCGTACGAACCCGACGTAACACAACGAAGGGGCGGTAAAAGTTTTTTAATATAAATTGTTGCTTCGCCGTGCACGTGGTGGCCACGCCGCCGATTTTCGCGCTCACCCACTCGATCGTCCCACCCTCGTCGTCTCTTCTCGCAACACAATAACGTTACACACGACATACTCGTCGACGCGCGGCGTCGTGACGTTGACAGATCACTGCCGGCGGCTAAAATCGAAAATAATATTGTTCCACCGTGTTCAACAACAACAACAACAACACGCATTCGTCGTGTCAGCCCAGACAGAAGCTGCGTTTTTTTTTCTTTCTCAATAGCTAACATTTATACGGTTATGGAAAAAAGGAGTTATTAAAGCGATACTGAGAAAGGTTTGGGCGTATTATAGTTTGAGAATTTTTTCACTACTCGATAGTAAATCAAACGTTATTTCACTGATCGAGGTTTGCTGCCGTTTGCGAAATACGAATTATCAGAAAAACTAATGGCATTTTTTCGAAAATTTTTGACATTTTTTGTATCTATTGTAATATTTTCACGCTTAATCAAATATAATTTTAGTGTTTTTTTTTTTCTTTACTGATTCTAAATATCCAAAAAGAAAAAAAAGGTAAAAAAAATGTTGAAAACCCCTGCGACCACATAAATATTATACGTACACGACGCACGAATGTTTTTTTTTTTTTTATGTTTGTGTTTGAATTCAGTTGCCGTAAACTGCGCGACGATTAATTAATTAGCTAATACAGCTGTCGAACGTTGTTTTATACTTGAAAATAAATGTCAAGACTCGTGTACAGGGCATAACAACATACCGTAAAGTTTCAATAAATCGATGATGACTCTGAACGGTTCGCGGTGATCATATTAAACAAGAAGAAAAAAAGCAAAAAACACGAATCGTTAAACACTGCAAAAGCAAATGTCGTTAAGAAGAAAACTGCAGCGTTCCCGGGAACGTTTCTAAAAAAATTAACAGAAAAACGAGATCAAAGCGCGGCGGTTGTACAATATATTTTATATTATAATAATATGCAAGTCGTATTGTAGCTCAAAGGTAACCCGGATCGTCGCTATAGCTTAGGGTCGAAATTGCCGTTTTCGGTTTTCTCTCCGCGTTCGCTCTCGACACGATTTTCTTCAAAAGGGTACACGGTATTTATACCGAAACACGTTTAATTATTCTACGATATTTATGTGTGTATTATATAGTTTTGTACGAGAATATATATATTATTAGTGTTCCGGACATTATAGGACTGACCGAAAGCCACTGGCTGCTGCACCTGGAGATAAAGAGAAAACTTTACACTGTTCATTTTTGAAACAATGAGTTTTCATACTCTTACAGAACGACTGTGGATCGCGTTAGCCAACTTAATCGCCCTCATCAATCATTGACGACAGAGTTGCGCGAAAAATTTGAAGTTTTCAGCGTCGCTTTTGGATCGAGTGCACATTTCATTCGGTTTAAACAAACTTTACCGACCGACCGTTTATCGACGATTAGAACATATTGTTTATTTTAATTCTCTATCGCGTCTTTCCCGCGTGATAAATAAACAGATCATACACGAAAACGCGATGAAACGCTATCGAGTTTCAACATTTCCGGGATAATTTCTAGCAAGTGTTGACTTTTCCAGGTATCCGGAAAAAGTGGCGACCCTGAACAACGGCGTCGCACCGGCCGACTGACGCAGCGGCGATTTAAAAAACGGTTTTTTCAATACCACGGGATTTAAAAAACGGTTTTTTCAATACCTCGGATAGGTACACAAATCGATCGCGTGTAGCACGAGTTTTGTTACAGCGCGTAACAACAACAACGCAATTATAGAACGTTACATCCACTGCAAACCCCTGATTGTACAACCGAAAACGAACGGAGGTAAAAAAAAAATAAACGGAAATTCGTGGTACAACTATATTTTGCAGTCGTGATCAGACGATTATTATATAAACCGCACGCGTCGTGTTTACACACCGCGTTCCCTATTATAATGTTATACGTATACTCGGTGGTAAAGTACTTTTCGGTACACGACGTTAAGTTATTATAATAATGTTACGAGAAAAATATCTAACGAGAATTTTTAATTGTGAGCGCGTTTTTGTGGGGCCGGCGAGCGAAACGTTAATTGAAATAATTTACTAAACGAGAAATTATTCGTACGACGTTCGTGAAAACGGTCGGCGCGAATTACGAAGAGGTATTTTTTTCCGCGTATAAAAAAACTTTTTACACAAACGAGTACAAACACTGGAATAAACTACACGACAGGTATAACAACAGAGTGCAGGAACAAAATATGGGGGGACACGTTCGTCAATTCGATCAAAAAAAGTCTAAGACAAAAAATTATAAAATAAAAAACATTCGACAGAAATTTAAGACGATAATAACGTTTCAGCCGTAACGTACGATTTGGTTAAAACGAACAAAACAAAAATATTCCTCGTACTGTAAACAATCACAATTGAACGTTTAAGTTAAGGTAGAATATACCATAATTTTTTTTTTTTATAATTGGTTTCGTTTAGTAGTGCGATGACTCGAAAAAAAAAAAAACAATTTAAAAATGTTTATTTATTTTTAGTCGAAAACCGAAGTTTTGCATTTCAAGTCCTTTCCCCCAACCACTAGTTTAAGTATTGGTAGTTAAAAGTCTAAAAACTTTTAAACGTACAGTCTATACGGATTGCTTGGTGAACCGGCCAATTTTTAGTGTAAGGGGTTTAAAATTGACCTTGTATTGTTGAAAATTAAACATTATCATTATTTTTTACCAATAATCCAAATTCCGAAGAAGAAAAAAACTCAGCGTCCGTAAACAGGCAATCGTAATCATTTTTTAAAACAAAATCATAGTTCAATTACTGTCGTTTCATTTGTGAAGGATTTGTACAAGGTAATAATAATAATGCGGTATGGAACGACGCGGAATTCGATAGCAACTCTTTTGGATATCCCCTTTTAAAAGCTATCGACCTATTATTACTGTGTTTAAACCGTTTGACGAAAAAAATTTTACACTCTACGGATTTCGAATGAAAAAATTTAATGGAAACTGCAAACGATACGTATATAAATGTCACCGAGTCGCGGTTTGGACGATTTAAACAGACAATTTACCGGATAATAGTGTACCCACAGAGTATAAACTGCAGTCATCATACATTTATGCATGATGCTCTGAGTACATAAATGGATTTTCACTGTGTTACCCGCCGTTTATAGTGTACCCACATACATAAGGAGGCGGGCGATACGCGACATGTCTATTAAACCTACTCGAAAATAAAATACGAAGCTGCGTGTATTATATATATATATATAACAAACTGCAACGGCAAAATAAATATACCGAAAAGTGTGATGGGACTTTGAATAAAATGAAATTCAATTTGTAAACATCAAACATTATTCACGCGCGCGCGTTTTTTTAAAAGATACAAAAGCGAATCGTATTGAGTTTATGCGTACATGTTGTTTATATATAAGAAACGATTTCGAAAAACACGCGTGGTAATAACTATGTTATTCGACTTAAAACGGCCAAAAACGGCGAATTATGACGGTTTTTACGAATACGGTTTTCTATTACATTCTAAATATTAGTTTGCTAATACGTATTTTTTTTTTCTCTCATTTATAGGCTTATCAGCTGGATAGTATAAATCTACCTCGCTCCATCCTAAACATTATACGGACGGGTCAGCACGAAACATATTTCTCACGATATAACGCGACAACACGACAAAATATCGTAGGCGTAAAAACGACTACTTTTTCTGACGCGCTTATACAAAATATACGACGATGATGCACGCTGTGTGTTTGTCGGACTGTTCTTTCTAACCAGAACAGAGAAAAAACTTATGATGTAAACTACGTGAAAACCGTTTTGCCCTTACCCTGTCGTCGTCTTACGTCGTCGGAATTCACTTGTCACAATGATGAAAACCACTAAGAAAGTACGTAAATATACGTATATAGTGCAAACAAAATGAAAATATATAAATCCACGCGGACGCGTTATCGTCGCTGAGCCACACAGAACCGGGCGATCTAATGATTCTTTTACATTTCAAAAAAAAAAAAAACCACGCACAATATACTTGCATCCGTTCCGAACTGAACTTGAAAAACTATCCTCGTCCGTTCTCAAATCTTCTACTGACTGGCTTCAATCCATAAGCGCTAGAGTTATTATTTCAAGTTGAACTCTCTGCCAGCAGTATTATACGCTTGTAAAATTTGAATTTTAAATTTCTACGACCGTTCTCTAATATCTGACCGCACTGGTTCGGTTGAACCAGATTTGGTCGACGGAGTTGTGTTGCTGAACACGTTCGGGTAGGTAACTGCACAGTCTTCTAGCGGCGTATAACGCGTTTTTTAGATTTAGAAGTTTTTCAAAAGCGCTCTAGACTTTATTATATATCACGTAGTAAAGTGAATTGCAGACGGCGGTAACGCGTCGTTTACTATCGCTGTCTAACCGTATAGATATCGCCTTTTCCGCAGGTTTAGGATGAAGTTTGGAAAATAGAAAAAAATCAACGGTCTCGAAATTTTTTCTTCAATTTCAGCACTTCGAACGGTGTCGGTCCTCCTATATGACTTTATGGTACGATATAACGCGTTCACTGTGCGAAATCGAATTTCGCCATTAACGCGCGTCGACGAAAACAATATACATATTTTATTATTGTACGTGTCGCGCGACGCTCATAAATCAAACAAGATTTAGGGCGGCGTAAACCACGGTATATACCTAATAACGCGTTTAAGACGACGACGTGGAGCTTACAAAAGTCGAACGAGTATTACTATAATAAACATCAATGTACGTGTATCGTACATATAGGTAACACGACAATGTTATACGCCCATTACATATACATCGAAACAGAGATTTGAGACGTACAAGTAAATTTGTAATTTTATTTTTTTTCGACAAAAAGACGGATTGATGGTGGTAATAACGCGAAGAAACTTGAGAAATCGGGAGACGTTACGCGGAGTCGTTTTCTTTCTTCGTCTTAATACTGCGTGACTGTTGTGATCATCATGTCGTTTTCGGTCCAATTATGATGTGTACGTCGTTCGTACACGGTTTTCTCAGAAAACTTTTTTTTCCCCGGTTTGCTCTTCCAGTATGTGCGTATTTTTTTATTTTTTTACGCGTAACATGGTATCACGGACGCGTTGTGCGATCGAAGGAGAAAAATAGAAAATATCGGCGCCTGTTTTGTAAAATATTTTCGCCACTCTTTCGTTTGACGATGGACGAAAGCGTCGCGGGGAACGAACGCGTTCGGGTAATTTTTTTTTTTTTTACAAAAATGAAGAAAACGCTCTACAAGACGCGTCGGATTTCAAATTTTTCATTTTGTCGCTGAAAAACCTCCGAAACGATTTTTATAAAAAGTTGTAAAAAAAAAAAAAAAAGGAGGGTCCAAACTACCCGCGTAGAATTTTCAAAAAAATCAACAAAAAAAAAAAGTTACGAAAATTTGACCGTTTTTTGCGAGGCACGTGAGAACAAATGACAGTGTATTATCTATACTTTTAAACGTCGAAGACCCGGTGTAAAAGGTTTAGCTCCGGTTCAATTTTGAGAAAAAACTGCGCATTTCAAAAACACTAAAAAACATAGCAATTGTTAAATTTTCAACACGGTTTATAAAAATTCAATAATAATAAAAAAAATAATAATTGATCGACCCATCCGTTATTCACTTTAATATCCGCCGAAAATAATACGAATCGCGGATACTGCAAACTGTTGAGTGACACCGAGTTGAGAGTGGCTCAGAGAGGACGCACGTACACCACAACCGTTTTCGAACGTTAAAAAGCTAACCCCGACAACGGTGAAAGCGAACACGAATTTGCGGGGAACAACTTATTTCCGAATTTTTTACTTTCGCGCATTTTTTCGTGAAAATTTTCCACACATCAGACGCAAACATCGCAATGTCGGTGAAAACTGTATTAAAACTGTTATAAAACTGTACAATGTTTTATACGGGTATATAATGTAATGTTTTATATAATTCAGCGACGTTATAACATTATTGTTCAAAGCATGCGAAGACCGTTTTATTATATTATACGAAAAATTATATGTTTGCGCACGCGAAAAATCATAATGGCGTGTGACCCAATTGCAGTGGAGCAGCTGTACAACCGTATTATACACCCTATAATTTTTGCCCGAACTATCGCACGAAAGAGAGCGATTTCCGGGGAAAACGTAGCTGGTCACCAAAATTCGAATTCGCGAAAACAACACACCTTGGAAAGTTTGCCTCTCTTGTCTATACGACGTATGTTATTCAACGGCACGACAGTAAAATTATAAATATAATATACGATCGCATAGACTGAAACAAAAAAAACAGCTTGTCTAACACGATATAAAATAAATTTGTTTTAAAAAAAAAAAAACGTTAAAGGTGCAGAGTAGCGACCTCGCTTTAGTCAATGTGGGTTTCAAAGTTGCGGTCTGTGCGTATTGTTTAACAACTGAGAGAGCAACGAAAAATCATTGCGTTCGAAGAAAACGATTTTGAACGAGCTGTATAATCTTAAAAAAACAGAAAAGAAATCGCGAATCGCTCCTATATATATATACGCGAAACAACAAAAAATAGTGTATTACACCTGGCGAAAACTCTTTTAAATTTTTTACAACGTATTGAATTTGGTACATATTAATAGTTTAAAAACGACAAGGAATAATTTTTTATAATTTTTTATAGCCGTTCTTCTGACGCCGATTTCAGAAATTTTCGTCGTTTTCGGCACACAACTCAGATAATAATCAAAAAATGCTTCTAATAAAATACGATTTAAAGCCGAAATCCCGATCTTAATGCGGTACACAACGTAACGATTGGAGCAATTTTTCTACCCAAAAACACGTCATTCCAAACCTGAAAATTTCAAATTTTCGCCGTAAACTCAAAAAGTAAGCAAAATTTCAAAAAAAAAGCTTCAACCAAAGTACCACCGGAGTCCATAAACCTTTTAGAATGGATACTGACTTTGAAAATCGGAACATTACTTCTATACGAAAAATTGTTGACAGAAAAACAAAATAAAAAACATGATGGTAAAAAAAAAATACATTCTGTGCTGCGCTCAGAATCTAAATTGTTTTCCGTCTTTAAGGATTATATTTTTTTTTTTTTGTTATACAAGGTATAATATATCCTTCGTATAATAAGAATTCGTGAAATGGTAACAATAAGTAAGGAGATTGCACGGGTCAATCGTTTATAATTAAATGAAAAGAAAACTTTAATGAAATTTATCACCGTATAGTTTGAATAAGTTTTTAACCGTTTGCGGCCTAGAATTAAATTTTGAATAAATATTTAAATTCAAAACTTCGTTATGCAAATATACCGCCACGTCGGTAAATTCTGCTGCAGTTACGTATGGGAAAATCGCATTATTCTGTTCCGTACTTTTTCTACGAATTTTTTTATTTTTTTTCTATAGGTACAATCAAATACGCTATTCATATCTTATTTAATACTAAATAAGGTTGAACGTTCGTATTAAATTTCAACGGGTGCTCGAAGGAATTGAAATTTTTTAAGTTTTTGCTCAAAAATAACGAGTGTGTTTGCGAAATTTGTCGATTACTTCCAATAACATATTGTGAACGTTTCAATAAATTCGCACGCTGACTTTTGGATTGTAACAAAATGACTCAGAAAATTTACGGTTTTATAAAACATTAATTCCGAGAGTTAAAAAAAAAACTCAAAATATTCAAAAACTACCTCAATTATTCAAAAACCCGTCGAAATCGATTCCGGTTACAAACGGTCGTTACAGGAGCAAATTTCGGAATTTTTTAATTTTACGTTTTTGGATCACAAAACAAAAAAATCAACGAAAGCAATCGACCAAAGTAACGTCGTCTCGCGGTCCGATTTCGAGTAATGTCGGCAAAAAGATCGGAGTAATAATTCTATAACCCGCAGAAAAGTTAAAAAAAATCAAAAACAGTCATCGTGTATCGTGTCTCGGCTCAGAATCTAAATAATATAAAAATTCAATTTTTTTTTTTATAAGAACGCAAAACGTTGTTTTCCGAAGGACGTTCAAAATCCTCTGTCCGTCGATCGTACCTGAACACTTTATGCGTGCTTTGTAGTATTATATCGCATTACTACAGTACGAACATTTGCAGGTTTATTTTATTATCAAATAGAAAGTCGTAAATATAATATGAAAGCTCCTGCGACCTCCGGCGCTTTTCTTCGACGGCGACGTGTTTGAAATGCTCAAACGCGGCGCAATATGTTACAAAAAAATTGTACATTTTAACACGTTTACGCGCTCGGGTTGTTATAGGGGCAAGTTATAGTTGGGCGGCGAATCGGTCAAACGTCGTAAGACAGAACAGATTGAACGGACGCAGTTTAAAAAAAAATCGCCAAATCTATACGTATAATAATACATGTACGTTTTTGACTCGTTGAGAAAACAAACGATCGACGAATAAACCGTTTGTAACGACGTTACATACCGGTTTGAATTGACGCGTCTTTTTGAAAACCGAACGAGTTAAAAACAAAAATACACGTATAGTTTTTCGCTAGTTCATACTACAGCTGGTGTTCACAAGAAAAATGCTTCTTCTAGCAACGCGAATTTATTCCGTTCGCCGCACTTTGAGGATACGAGCTGCGTGTACGTCGGACGAAAAACGGTCGGATCGATCATACACAACCCGCGTTTCCGACTTATCGTATTGTTATATTCGAGCGACCAAAAAAAAATACCTCTCGGTTTGGCGTTACGATTTTAAACGTTCAAAACTTTTTTAAAACATTTTATCACCCTGTATATTCTTAAGACGCGTGTGTATGTGACTTTTCGCCCGTGGAATTCGCCACGTAAGTGCCCGCGAGTAAGCTCGGCTATTTATTGCTATTATTGCTGTCGGGGGACCGCTCACGGTGCAATAATTATTGCGTGCCGTCGCGCCGCTCTGCGAGGGCGTCGTGTGTACACGTGCCACGGCGCGGGGATTCGGCCGCGAGATGTATTATAAGAGAAAAAGTTTGTCGCCACTGTTCGCAGTGTTTACGCAAGTTCAGTGGCGTGGAGAGGGTATAACAATAATGTCTTTCGATTTTTTTTTTTTTTTCTTAGCAAACCCGTAGAATAATATCCAAAAATTTAGTCGTGACTAGGGGAACAAAAGATAAACTCGGACCTTGTAGTAGAAAACTATAAATTTCAAACGTAAATGAATACAACAATATGCATGATGAACTGAGGATATCGGCCGCTGATAAGGGTTACCGTGCTTTGGAAAAACTGTTCTCTCTAGACGGCGATCAAAGGAACGCGGCGCCTGCGCGCAAGTTTTCTACGGGCCAGTTCTTACGTACGCCGCGTGTGAAACACGGTCGACTACCAAAGGATAGTAAAGACGAAAGAATGGCTTGCTCCGAATGAAGAGTTCTTAGAAAGATCCACGGACCTACACTAGAAAATGAAGAAGAACTGTGATGTAGTAGAACGAATTTATCAAAAACCCAGTATCGACGCGTGGGTAAACGGATTGGGTGGGCAGGCCACGTACGGAGGTCGAATGGAATTCTAAAGAAAGCTCTCTGGAAGGGAAAATTAATGAAAAAATACCAAGGGGTCGCCCTAGACAACGCCGGATGAATAGGATTAATGAAGATTCGATGTATTTTGTTCCGCGGAAAGAACGACGAAAACTAAAAGAGCAATCGCGGTATTTATAGCAGCTCTTGATCGGCTCACTGACCGAATTTCGTATACGCCGATATTGTATTAGAAAGGTGCAGTAATTGAATACAGTTTGTCCAAAAGTCTCCAAACAGGTGAAACGAACGACAGTTAAACGCGGTGGTTAAACGCATAACATAATACACTGTAGGCGTTCGCTCGAATTTTAAGTTACAAAACACACACACGCGCAGCTCCGGGAACTTTTCCGATTTTCACTCGACCGGAAAATCGGACGGAAAAAAGAACGCGCGCGCTGCAACGCGTGTTCAGACGTGTATGCAGCGTTTCACAATACAGATTGGACTGAAAGAAGACGAGAGCGGCTGGGAAAATTTCAAGAAACACAATATATGCGCGTGTGTGCGCGCCGTAACACGGCTAAAGAAGGATTTCTAAAAATCATTATTCGAGAAATAAATGGTTTTCCTGCAGACCACAAAACATATACTGCTAAACGCGAGGGCTATTAATTTGACGGTGAATTACTACATCGGCTGTACATACAGGACTGGTGCACGCGGGTCACGGGCGTGGGTGGCTTATGGTTCGACGTGTATTACTACAGTATATATTATTGTACAGTATATACGAAACAATATCACTACGGCTGCGTTATAATGTAAAATGTGTATTCTTATTCTGTTTCCATAACCGAACATGAATATTATAACATAACCGAAATACACACAAAGACTTTGTTAAGGCGGTCTTCGCGGATTTTCTGGTACAACTGAGTTTGTACTTCTCCGAATTTTCGTTATCCGAAAACGGCACAAGACCTGTGATCGTTATCAAAAAAAAACGCACATTTTGGAGCGCCTAATTACAACAGCGTAAACGGATTCTGAGTGACGCCAATATATTTTGATTTTGTATTTTTCGACACTGACAAGTTGAATTCAACACGAGAACCTAAACGCACAGTTTTAACAAGACGATTTGGATAGTGGATAAGTTTTCATAATTTTACGGCCATTAAATATCGATAAATTTCAATTGTTTGTTGTTTCTTTAAAAATAAATATTTTTAAAAATCATCTCGTAAAAACACAAGAGACGAGTTCAGAACAAGTTCAGAACGAAAATTGGACAAGTATAACCGTATTAAATTATGAAACCGCTGAGACGGTATCGCGTCATAATATCCAGTGTCGACGAAAACCCTTAACGATAATATTGCAAGCGGTATTTTTAATATTTTACGTCGATTAAAACAACAAAATGGTCCACGACATTATTAAAATATAATCGAAAATGGCAATTACAACGAAGCGGACAAAAAACGCGTTTCTTGAAGTGAATTCCGCACTTACTGGAATCACGTGTCACAGTTGACTTTATAAAGTACCACCGTACAGCGCCTATATTAACAAAATAACAAAACTTGTAATTTCGATTTTACGTTTTGTCATTCGCTTTTCACGATCGAAGCATAAAATAAAAGCACCTGCACGAATTCACACATCTTAATGCTAAACAAACAAGTATCCAATAAAGTGTACATAATAATATAGGTATAGTCAACGATTTGTCGTAAAGAATCCAAAAATCCATATTATAAATGCGTTATCCTGAGAATATCTTGTAAGCAGTAAACAGTTGCGTATGGATAAATACCAATGAGATAACAATTAAATCACAAAACAATTTAACCGTAATTTCCGCGCACGTTTTGCTTTTGTGCATCGCATTTTAATTTTATTACAAGTCACCGTTATATTACCATGATTTACGTCATCACCTATTTGTATGGCTGTTTTGTAAGTGACACGCGCTGGCGGTGATAGTTTTCTTTCGATTGTCCAAACCACTCGCAACAATATCATAAAAGTTTAGCGAGAAAAAAAAACCTACACGTTTGAGTGTAAGATCGCTATTCGACCTTTTTAACACAACGTAGCCTTCCCGGTTTTAGTTTTAAACGCTATTACTGTCGATATATAAAAAAAAATAACGATAAAGTCGTTGAAAAAAGTATAATATTCGATTAAATTTTTTTTTTTAGACACAGTGTCAACGTCGCCGACCCGTCAAACGATAAAATCAACTTCAGTAAACGCCAGTCTAAACAGTCGTCGAACGTCTATATAAAAATAATGAAAAATTTAACGCGACGCTAATGAAAACTGGCCTTTAAATTTATGAGCCATAAAATACAAAAAAAAAACAACACGCAATAACCGGCTACCGTTTTGAACAGATAATAATGTGTACAAACTAATACACCGTATAGTAAAACTTTGATAATATTACTTACGATTCGCCATAAATAACAATACGATTTCTCCCCGGAAACGCGCTCGATTAGAAATCACTACGATATATTTGTCTAAGCGACTAGAAATTACAAAATTTAAAAAAAAATGACGATTTTTCTATACATCCGGTTCTATGCATGGCGAACTCTGGTAGGTACCACTAAATAACGATGACCTGCAACATCACGGACAACCCGGATCGATATAATATTATAATTCTTTTGAAAAAAATTACACCGTCTCGTTAACCCATTATTATTATATTACACGGGTTGTAATTCCGTCTTATTTCTCAATAAAATCGTTTTGCCAAAACCAATGTGAAACGCGTTAAGAACATTTTTTTATTAAATTTAAAAAAAAAAGTAACAGCATAATCGCGCTACATTTTTTTCGTGAACTAGTCGTGTATATATACGCGCGGCCTACCGACAGACAGCTCGAATATCATTAAATATGCATCGCGTCGATACCTGCGCGCACGTTCGCGCGATAAATTAAAACACGGGGTCGAACGTAAAAAAATACAAACGAAAAAGTTCAGGCTATATAATTAATTAACGCGCGGTTCAATGTAAAATCCACCGAATTCTGATGATCACACGACTTTGAAAGCACAACAATACACGTCGTATTTGTCGTTTGTGCGCCGTATTTAACATGCGTTACAATTGATTTTAAATTTTGATCGGGCACGGCTAAAACTCCAGACCACAGCAATAGCTCGAGCGAAATGCCCTTGACAGTACCGCGTGTACTGTTCAAACAAAACTGGCAACAATGGCAGCGATATTACGTACTTTCATACGGATATCTACTGTTGAGACTCACGGAAATCTAAGTTGTTCAAAACCGTCGCGATAAAAATTCAAAAAAAAACTATAGATTTTTAAACGCGTAAAGAATTGCAGATACTCTTCAGTAGGTACACCACCACTACTACACTAACAGGTAATTCGTTAAAATCGTCGTAATAAACGGATTAAAAAGAAAAAAGGTACCTGTTTACAACTACTGTGAACAACGCTTTACCGCCGTGCGGACAAAAATTATCAGCACACGCCGCCGAAAACCGCTAAAGAATATTTTTTAACGCTACGTATACAAAATTAACCTGCCACTAGGTGGTTTTTTTTTTGTTTTTAAACTACATTTAAATGGGCACCTACGCAAAAGTCGAGCTAACGAATGTGTGTTCGTTCTGATGGACGTGTGATATCGTACATCGAACAACACAATTCTAGCGCCTACGTGATATTAATTAATCTCGATGGAGAAAACCGCGCGGGAAACTAAAACTGTAAAAACAACTTGTATCATCTCCGTTTACACGGCTTTCGCACGCGTCAGTCAAATTCATAAACAAAAAGACAAACGATCGTAAATTAAAACTGTTCGTTACGCGTCGAACGCGATTTCTTCGCCACAATCGT
The DNA here is from genome assembly GCA_017140985.1 of Hormaphis cornu. Taxonomy (NCBI): domain Eukaryota; kingdom Metazoa; phylum Arthropoda; class Insecta; order Hemiptera; family Hormaphididae; genus Hormaphis; species Hormaphis cornu. The sequence continues at coordinate 15,009,072 of CM029362.1, forward strand.
TGTTATAACAAGCCCCTTTTTCGCTATCTATCGAATAAAAATCGTACGTTTTTTTTATAAAAAAGGCAGGCTGCATCGCGATAAACACACGATAATGTCAAGAGCTGTTTATCAGTTTATATCGTTTCGATCGCCGTGATGATCGTCTGTTGTACTTTATAACTACGCCGGGTACGAGAGCACACTTTGATCGCGAAAAAACTTTTGTGCACTGAAATCGAACCGTAGAAACGTCGAGACGGTGTTATTAAATTGCTCGTATTTTCGCATAAACGTCGTGTGTAAGGAGGAAACGTCGTCTTCGGCCGCCGGCGTGCAGAGAAGAACACGCATGATACTATACATTCTCACCGCGATGCAACAATTTTTATTTTATTTTTATAAAAGCCTACGTCGATCTTTCACAATCAAACGCAGGCCAACACAGCCGTCGAGAAAAACGTGCGTCCGATATAGATTACACACCACATTTTAAACATCGCAGTACAATAACGTGTAGCTGAATTCTTCACGCCAAGTTCACTTCGTCGCGCGCGGGGTCGAGAACACGAGGCGAAAATGCGCTTTTTTGACGCGTTGTGATTACAAAAAAAAAAAAACCCACCCCCGCCGCCCACACGAGTAAATTCCGGAAATGAGGTTTCCCGGAAAATCGGATCGCGGTTCGACCCCGTTCGTGCTCTGTCGAACACCACAGTACTTGGAAAACCGGACGTGATGATAACTTCAAAGTCTCAAAAACTACGCTTGACCGATTACAAAAAAAATTATACGACGCACACGATTTCAGAAGAGTGAAGAATTGTTTTTGAAAAGCCACTTTAGTGATGCTTGGAGTAGAAAACTGGACTGAATGGGTTTCGTTAAAAAAAAAAAAAATTAAAACACTTCACTGTAATACAAACCAATATAGTTTCTTCGTTTGTTTTTTTTTTTTTTTCTTAAAACGCTGATGAAATAATGTTCAGGTAACTCCCGAAAAATTATATTTTCTTTCCGTATACAACAGATTTAAATTAACACGAAACGAAATTATTGAAATAATTTAGTCTACACTACTACGTATATTGACACTTGAAATATTACGAACGTACTCTGAAAGAAAGTATAAACCGAATGTGTATTATATGTATGTACTTTGTATACTTGGTTTATCAAATAAAATATGCGAAAGTATTGTTCTCTTTGCTTTATGAAATCACCAAAGTCAATTTAATCGACTTATATACGAAATAATCAACAATACGTTACATCACGTTTAGAACGGATAATTTTCAAATTGTATATAATTTGTTACGAGAACAGTACAGGTAGCGGTATAGTATGTATGACTATTCAAAATCTCGAATCAACCGAATCCGATTTGGAAAACGCAGTCTACGAAAATCAAAATACGTATTGCACAAGTGACGGATAAACATTTTACGTAATGACGTATACATTGTCGTCATACGTCATTATTCCAACATGAACGAGGGGAAAAAAAACCCCTCAAAGACACGTAAATGTAAATAATAAAATGCGAGCAAAGGCCGAAGGGTGTTGTTTTTCCACTTGAATTTTTGCCGAGATCGTCGTACACGAAAGACAAGTGTTGTTATTCAGAATTTTACAGTAGATCACGATGGTAAAACAGTAACAAGTCACTTATTATGTACAGTGTGCCATAAGCGAACGTACAGCTATTTTAATAATAAAATAAAAGAAAATTTTATCATATAATGAACGAGATGCATATAGTTATGCGTATACCGAAACTGGCTGAAAAAACTGTACACGTTTCTCGCGAATACGCAACAAGTGTGTTATCAATTTTGATTGGACGTCAGTGTTACACGACGTGATCGATTTCCACTCATAATCGGATTTCACATTTTTCGTCAGTTCAGATTAATAAACGGATTGAAACTTTGATGAAATAAGTGATTTTGTGGTGATTTCAGCAAAGAGATAAAAGTTATTAAACATATTTGCGTTGCTAGATATTTATGTAAATTTTCAAGTATCCGCCCAATAAACAGTATTATTATTATTTTCACTCTGTACACCCTTGTTGCGTTATGGACAAAATATAACTGTAGAGGGATGAAAATTAAAAAATTTTAAAAAAAACATGCCCGGATCACTCTAGGTGGGTAGTTTGACGGGGTAGCGGGGACTACGTTTTGTGCGAGTCACTAGTTTAGCAGTTGCGGTTTAAACGCATTATTTTATATCTGAAAGCAACGATTGCCTTCGAAAATACGATTCGGGGCGAGCTCAGTTCTCTAGTATACGTCGTGGTATAAAAACAATAAAAAATTTTCATCAAATCTGTATCGTTCCAATTTTAGTATTATGTAAAAGTTTGATCCGATCTTTATTTTGGATGTTACGAGCAAAAAAATCTAAATCGATGTGTAAAAAACACGTAATTATTCCCGCAAGCGATACACGGCCGCTTAAATTGGCTATAAACCGAAATTGCGCGAACCGATTTTCTACATTTTTTTACCACGTGTGTAAAACTGTCTTGTTTAGATCGTAACAAAGTTTCGAGACTTAAGAACTAAAGGTTTTACAACTCCCTTAAAAATGATCGTTTGAAATTTCAGCAGTAAAAACTCGTTGAGCCCGTCCTTAACGACACAAACGAAGTCGAACAATTTCGAAAATTTGGACGCAACCCCGTTTTTGTGGCTCGAAAAATTGTCAAAAAAAAATTTCAAAAAACGCTTCGAAAAGAGTATACCGCGTCCATCTTTCGAGGTGCCATCGTTAGGATCTGAGCATTCTTTCCAATAGAAAAAGTGATCACAGAAAAAAAAAACATCGTTGTAAAAACAATGTACGCGTTACATTTCGCTGACGCTCAGAATCCAAAAAATATATATTTATATAATAATATATATTTTTTATAGACGGATCCCTCTGCCGTGTGCACTCCCCCGCGCGTGTATGATGTATTTATTTTACGATGATATTTTGTCACCACTCACTGAGCGTAGCGTTGTTGAGTTTCGTCTGGTCCACTTGGCCCCTGAGCGCCCGGAGCTTGCGCAGCTTCTGCTCCTGCGCCTCGACCCGGTCCCGGAGCCGGCGGAGCCGCTCGTGCTCCGCAGCCACCTGATGGTGCTTGGCGTCGTGCTGTTTCAGGTACCGGAGCCGCTGCTCCTTGGCCGCCAACAGCTGCCGCTGCGACTCGATCTGGTGCTGTTGCCGGCACGCCATCTCCTCCAGCTCCCGGACCGTCAGTTCAGTGCCCGGTTCGCCCGACGTCGGTAACTGTAACGAAGGGCAAAAACCACCGGTCAACAACAACAACAACAATGACGATATAATAGTAGTTTATTCGAGCGAATAAAACAGGTGTACACAACAGGTTATAGATATATACAAGTTAATAATACAATAAGAAAAGAAAAAAACTCTGAATAATCACAGGCTAGACTTCTAGACTGAAACGATTGTAAAAGAAAAATATAATACGTTATTATTAGTAAGGGACTAAACTGAGTAAAAGAGACATGATCAACATCAGGCGCAAGTTTATTGCACAAAGCACGGGGCTCTGATAATAGGAGGGTTTTTTTTAAGCAGTTTGTGCTGTGCATAATGGTGAGCAGAGAACATGGGAACGGTTCGATTGTTTTAACGACTTTTAAAAACATTTATATCTACAAATTTTTTTTTTAAACTTTTACGGAGAAATCATACTTTTTGAGATTAACCACAATTATATAAAAACTACCCTTAATACCAAATTTTCAAAATTCTTGAGGCACGGCTTAGGGTTGACCAAAATTAATGAAACTTTGTATACATAATTTTTTCATAGTTTTGAACAATTCTGGGGGGATCGTCGATCAAATTTCGAAAAAAAAAAATTCCACATCGTTAGGCTAAGGACCACCCTAATGTTCAAAAAACATTAAAGTCGTTAAAGAAAACATTTAAGTCGGGATGTTGAATGGAACGTTGTGTTCTAACAGGTGAGGGGCGTCGGTCGATACGATTATAGAGTGATTTGTATAAAAAAAAGAAACATCCCTTCTGGAGACTAGGGAGGGAAGGGATCTTTTATTGACGTATGGTTAAGTTGAATGTGCACAACCTTAAAAATCGATTTTCAATAATATCAATGTTGGAATTATAGTCCGCGACAGGAAAAGTGGCCCCTGTGTACCGCGACCCGTTGCCGCATCCTCACCCGTGAGCCATTGGTTCTCAACATATGCCGCATACCGCGTGGCTGCGCCACTTGTATGATACACATTTTATAAATAAAAAAAGAAACATAGTTGGTTTGGGGCATCCTACCGGCTATCTACGTATTACTACAGCAGCTGTCCAGACTATATATAGACTAAAAAACCAGTTTTTACTGGAGTGTGTGGGAGACAGCTGCAAAACGTACTTTGGTAGGGATACAGTGATGCACATATAAAGTACAGACCCTCGTCTTTTATCGTTTAGTCTGTTGTTCACTGTCCGTTCGTAAACAACAATTTTTTACGCTACTTTTTCTCCTCCGTACCCATTTAACGTTACTGTATTTAAAAGTGTCGTTTGTCGATAAAGATACTCATAGCCAGAGTAAAAAAAATTATTTATAGTGTGTATATATTTTTAAAACAACTGTCAGAGAAATCAGATTTAACGGCTGATTAAATGCCACGAGAAAAAAAATACGAGCTGGATGAAATCGCGTTGGAAAAAGGTCATCATGAGGTAATCCGTCTACCATTGCAAATATAACCCGATAGAGTTAATTTGGGCTCAGGTGAAGGGCAAAGTGGCAAAAAAAAAAAAACAACACGTTTAAAATGGTCGACATTGAACGTCTAACACATGAGGCATTGTGACAGTAGACGATTGGAAGAAATGCGTCCGTCGTGCAGAAGAAATTCAAATTGAAGACAACAAAAAAGAAATTATGCGAGACACCAGGATCGAACCAATAATTCCGGATGACAGTGACTGGAGTGACGACGACGACGATCAAGATGATGACGGAAGAAATAGAGAATAAAATATTTGTATTGTTTGTTTTAATTTTTTAATGTTTTTAAAATATTGTAAGTATTTTCAGTAAATTAATTCAAAAAAACGCGGCAATAAGTTTAATTACGTTACGCACACCACTGAGGCGAAACGGCCGCTAGGTTCGTGGCGGGCAGGGGCCACTTTTCCTGTCGCGGACTATAGTATAGGGACTACTCCAAACAGGAGATCCTATATACTCTAGGACGGACCTTACTAGAGCGCGATAAAGCAAAACTTGAGTGAATCCAAATCCTCAAAATCGGATGAACGACGTTTAACAAAGCCGTTTAATACACGAAGAGATATTTTTACATTCTGTGTCTTAAAAATACGAGGTATCTTTTTTTTTTTGGTATTTTTGAACACTATTTTTTTCTTCTAAACGTGCTGGAAACGCGCAGTTATTTCCCGCAAAGAAAAAAAGCCTGCACACACAAATAGAGAAATCGTCACAGTAAATAATAATAACGATATTCGACGAGAAGTTTTTTTTGGTAAAGATAATATACTACCACCAAGCACTACAGCGGGATTTGCGTCCTGTCTTTTTATGATATTATTTGTTTCGAAACGTTTAAAAAAACCGCCTCATCCCTTCGGTCTTTTACACGATACGGTTATTGTGGGTCGCGGAACAGATTTTGGTGTATTCAGCAGCGCTAGGTCGTTAAAAAGTTCCGAAACGTATTGTCGCGTTGTTTTAAATTTTTCGTTTTTCAATCGTTTCTCGCTTGTTACACACACTCCAAAGTCGATTTATCAAAAAGAACGGCAGCGTCCACAGACACTTCAAAACGAATTACGCGCGTCGTTTTATTAAAAAACGTTTTTCAAAATATGACAAATTAATTCTGTTATGCACGCGCGTATCGTCGATTATCGTTGTTCGGCATTAACGACTGCACACAATACGTCGTACTGCATTGTGTTAGGTTGGCGGGTTAGGTGTGTGTTTATAGATTTTTAAAAAAAAAATTTTATTTTTTTACAGAATGTCGTTTTTTAACCTTTCGAAACGTTTCACGCACATCACGCGCACACAATACTTAACAACGTATATAGTATTATTATCGTTGAATACATTTTACTATATAAAATCAATGGTGTTCTCAATATAGGTAATTGGGTACAAACACGCTGCGCGCGGTCGATTCTTCAACACCGTTGCGGCAAAAACAATATCATCTGCCGTTCGACAACTGTTATTTAAAATCGCCGAGCATACCGCGGAATAATTATTAAAACGCGTTGAATATTTTTGAAGTGCAGGATAAAACGCGCGGTTGTCGTTCACGTCCGTCATTTGTTTAAAAGAAAATATAATAATATATTTTGTAATTAAATACTTGGCTAGTTGAATTTTTTCGTCGAACGCTTTTTCGGGCGAGTTTTGAGAGAATCGTTCAACGGGCATTGTTGTGCATGGAACATTTTTTCGGTTTTCGTTCCGTTTGTGCTCGGCGACCGCGGTTCAATGATACTTACACACTCGTAGGCTAGAACGTTGAATACTGTCGTTGTTATATAAAAATATAAAAGTTTCGATGTATTTTTGCCCCGGGCCCGACAAAAGCCGTCGGCGCCGTCCTGACGAGATCGAACACCGATACGATATAAAAAGTATTATACTTTTAGAAATACATTGAAAATCGTATCAAAAAAAAAATCGAATGCATATTTAAAATATAAAACAATTCGATTGTCATAATATTATATTACGTTTTATACATCCATAACGAAAAACAGCGCTTAAGTGCCGAGAACACGTACAAACATAATACCTGCACGATATCAAGCCGTATATTCATGCGAGCAGACAAAATCAGTAATTTAATATTGGCGAGAATCTGAAAGGCTCTACACTATAGGACTTTTCCTACGTCGTTTCTTTATACTGCGTCTAATTCTTTCAAACACGGGAGCAAAAACCTGAATCAAATTGATCGCGTAACCATCGTAAACAAAAAAAAAACCCTAAAAATAAAAAAATTTATCGCAAGCGCGATTTTGAGAAAACCGTGTGAACCAACGAAATTCAGAAATCGATAATACCTATACATGTTATATTGTTTTCAATCCTTTCCTCAAACACTGCGGCAGTCGCCGCAACACATTGATTTTAATATTTTCTATCGTAAAATGATCCTAAATTTCCAGAGGTGCGCGCGCGCACGCAATTATCGTCGTCACCGGATATTATTACCGCGCCCGCGCCGCATAGCCTGTTATAGGGAAAACTCGACCACGCGAAACACCTAAATAATAACCATAACACAATATTATAGCTCTCTGTGCATACGTACTCGAACGAAGAAACAGCGGACGAAGGCAAAATGTATAATAACAGTTTGCAAAAACTCTGCATGCGGCGTGTTTAGCCCAACAGACCGCCGCCAAAACGGTTTTGTGTGACCCGAACACGTTTTCCACGGTTTATTTACGTCAACAGCAATAACAATTTCGGATAACGTACGTGGCAGTATTTCCGTGTATATATATAGGTGCTTGATTCGAGGGACCCCTTTTAAAAAAAAAATACTTTAGCGTACTCCTTCTAACCCCTAATGGTCTAGTAAGTAAAGGCCATAAGTGTATAAGAAATGTGTAGCCGGGCGCAAAAGGTAGAATTTCAGAGTAGGCGTTTTACAGAAAAAAATTCCCTTTTATTGTTATGTCGGTTCGTTTTCTGTCGAACAATGTTGCCGTATAGTTATCAATTGCGTGTGGAAAAAAAAATGTTGCCAAAAACACGGTCATTATAATTATACAATTCAATCCAACATACGAAAGGTCCGCCGCTCTATAATGCACGTAAATACAAATTTTATTTTTTATCTAACCCGCGTACGGAACGAAAGTTGACCGACAATCGTTCATCATTCTAAAAAACTGCACACATCGTATTGTAATAATTTGTAAACTTGGAAATCATAATTTGTGATAGCATATATCGTCTGTAAAAAGTATTTTTTCTCGCGTTATAATAACGAACGGCAGAATAATGTACGATGTACGAAATAAAATACGCAAACAATCGCGAGATTCTCGAGCGCCCGTGGAAAATGTTATTTTTTTTTTGTGAGTGTAAAAAAATATACAACAATAATTTGCAGTCTAGGACCATCACGACGAGCAACACTCGTATCTATACGTTCGTACGTAAAATATAATATTATGTTGTGAACGACAACAGCTCCGAGGGGAAAAAAAAACTGCGGTAGGTACACGCACCGTAATAATGCGGTTTTATTGCGAAACGCGTGAGATTGTTCTACCAACAGTAATTAAAAACGTGAGTATTTGAAATGCAAAACCTATGGCGCGCATGTATTATACCGCCGGTGTGGCAAACACAATATATTATAGGTATTACTTTCTTTTTTTCCATCTTTCACACGACGTCCGCGTTAGTGATAGTTTATGATAGTAAAAACGACAAAATTCACAATAATACTGTAGAACGCGATTGAGAACACCGAAAACAATGGAGTAGACGTTATGTGATAAAAGATTTTTTTTTTTAGAATTTTGCAATGATGAAACTTCATTATTACTACAGAGTACTTGGATAATTTTTTTTTTTAAGGAATTAAAAAAAAAAATTTCATTCTTCAAAGTCTTCCGAAGAGAAAAATGCCGCTGAAGCTGGTAAACATAAATATTCCATCACAGACGGCGCGACGTCGGTCTTTGACGTGAATTGTTTTTTATACACAAATCCTAATGCGACTGTTTTACGCGTCGAGTTCTTCGACGTTAATAGAGTTAGTAGAGTTTGTCGGGGAGAATTTAATCGATCGGAAGAAATTTTAAGGAAAAAAACGTTTCGGGAAAACAGGTAAATAAACCCGCCAAAATATAATACACAACTGTTAAACCGAACGATGCACCGTATATCCACACGTATATCCGTATATCCACACGTCGAAAACTTTACTCGCGAAACACTCGAAATTAAAATTAAATTTTCGAACGTTTGACTCGGCCAAGTCGTACATCGAGTGGCGCACTTTCAGCTTTTCTCCGGCCGATGGGTCCTGCAGCTGAGCTTAAAACAAACAGTCGCAGTTTTTCAAAGAATAATCGAATTTAATTCGATTTTCGGTCCGACTAGGGTTCTACTAGAACCTAGCTGCAGGAATTTAGGTCTAGATTAAACATTCCTCGATCCTAACTGCAAGTGGTGTCGTCAAGCATTAAAAATTGAAGCCGAAAACACGAATTTCCATATAATTCAAAGGTGTTTTCAAATGTATTCGCGTCCCTCGAGATCAATCCGTGCCATAACGTGTATAAAAAAAAGTAGATGGGTCGGTCGGACAAAAAACAACTTTATTTCCGAAGGGGATAATTTTGGTCTTCCGTTAGGTATATGACGGCTAGTGTACACACTGCGCACCATATCAGAACGAGGCGTAGGTAATGTAGTTATAAAAATGATAAAAAAAAAAAAACTATAATTCAAGTTGATATATTTCGAAAAGAGGTCATTGCGCGAACGGTTTTGTCAACGCGTAATTTCATTACGTCAAAAGGATATTCGGCACGACGGCAACGACTCGAGGGCTGTAAAAATCGTGTATATACAGCACGGTTAAAGCGCACGGTGGTGGAGGGTATTGTACTGAGAAACCTTGACGGTGTTACACGGGTCTTCATATTTTTAATACTTATATACGGGACTTATAAGCGGCTGAAAAATAATGTCTCTTCGAACGAAATCTTAAAATACCTCACTTATACTGCTTCAATAACCGTTGACTGATTCGAAGATTTGAGTAGGTATCATTTTATTTTCCTATCCTAGAAAATACAAGTGAAAACGATTTTGGGGGCATAAGTTTCACTAAAAATGAGTATTATACATAGCATAATCCGTATGCGGTTTTCAAGTCAGCTCAGAATTTTTGACTTTATTAAACGACCAAATTTACAAATATATATATATACCGAAAACCGGGATACTTCGCAGTATGCACCAAATTGTTTTTTTTTTTTAACTTGTGACTTTGATGATTACGATACAAATATATACATATCATTTCATAGACAAGAATTAATGGTATTTAAAAAAAAAACGATTTTTTTTAATTTAAATTTTTTAATAAACGGTGTTTGGTACAAAGTTTTATGCGATATCGGGTCACCATTGACAAAAATCCATTAGAACAACACATAGTTATTATAATTGATCGTGGTGCAGAGTTACTGTGTACTTTATACACGGCAGTATTGTAATTGTTTGACCAAAAAAAGTGAAAAAAAAACTAACTGTGTGTGTGAAAATATTTATGAATTTTACCAATTTTTTCGTCAAACCGTTATGATGAAATCATTTTATTTTGAGGCATAGTGTATGAAACAAAATCGTGGTACTATAGTGTTAAAAACGAATTAAAACCCTGCGTTTATATTGTTGTCAGGAACAAAACAATTTATGTAACAACACATTATTGACGTGCTATTAAAAGGTTTGCGAGTTGTATAAGTTAAAAACGAAACAACGTTTCGGCGCAAAGTATCCATATATTTTACGTATCACTCAGCATACAGGCTCCGCATATACGTCGTCTAAAAATGAGGAAACAAAATTGTAAACAAAGTTTGGTCGCCGGACACACAAAACTGCAGCACACTGGGCGTTTAAGTGTTTAAAACCGTAAAATACACGTCGAATTCACGCATTTTTGATGGATTATACGCGAACATCGGCGCTGCTATTCAATGAACTGCGATCGGTCACGGTCCACGGAGTTTTACGCAATAATAATATAACTTTTCGGGTGAAGAAAAGAATAAATAACAGTAAAACGCCACTCGGTTAGTATAACACGGTTAGTGAGAGGAGCTCAGTAATAAGTAAACCTAAGTTTATTACGTTATACCAATATATATATAAGGGTACATACGTAACGTTATTGTAAAACGCACAAAAGTAGAACACGATTCAAAGGAGGAAACCTAAAGTTTTGGTAAAAGTCAAATTCAACGAGATTATGATAATCTCTGTGCGGTGTCTGACAAATAAAATGCACCGGAAAAAAACATGGTTAACGCGTCGCGTACCGTTTCGTTTCTCGTTTCGTTCGAAATTTATCAAGCGAAACAAATTCAATTCAATTAGGTAGGTAACAACCGCATATATATATATATATATTGTATACATCGTGGATAAAATATCACGTTCGTATAGGGATAACGTGCGGACTGCATAAATTTGTACGGATTTACTCGTATATACGTTGATTTTTTCGTTTAAGAGTGTTTTTTTTTTTTTTAGAGATAGCGCTGCAAGGACTGTGAAAAATTCGATAAAACTTGGAAATAATTAACAAAGCAACTTTATCATTAATGGAACGTGTATTGTGTGTTGTGCGCTACGCATAATAATTGTACGAATCTATCAAGCGAGTTTACAGACAAAAGAATAAAAAACTCTTTATTTCGAAAATATAGTAGTCATAAACAAAGGATTTTTTTTTTTTTAGGACGTAAAAACTTACGATGAGACTTTTGAGCACGGACGGAAAATCTCTCGTAATTCATAAAAAATAATAGCGAGATTTCAATACCTCTACCGGTAAATACACAATATAGGTCGGAACCGTACTATATTGTCTGTAAATCGGTCCCGCATTACTAGGTCCGATTCGTTTTGATCACGCAAACAACGCGGTTTGTTCACGGGTTAAGTATCAAAAGAGAACTGGTACGTGTTAGCATACAGTTATCAAGAAGTCGGTGGTGTTGGGCGTTATTTGGAGAAAAAAATTTCAGCAAATTTTTACACTAAAATTACGAACAAAACGATCTCAAAACGGACGCGCGAGCATGATTTACACGCGTAGATATCCGCAAATTGGCCATATATGAACTTGACCCCGAGGAGAAATCGCTCATGTCTCATAAGTGGTGACAAAATATTTGTACTCGTACAAAAACTGGCGAAACTCATCAGCCGTCAAGATCGTACACCTGATAAAATAACTCAAAAATACTGTGCAAATAGTTACGAGACCTATTTAGTATGAATAATGAAAAAAATTCAAAATTTCTTTGAACAACACAAAATTCGCAGGTAACGTACACGGTGGTAAGTAAGCCGTAAAAACTTGTAAATGTATTTTTAGAAGAAAAAAAACCCAAAATTTGAGTTGATCAACAATCGTTTGAAAATCTTTACTGGGAATTATATGTATTATTACATGTAAATGTACAGTAATTTTATCGTTTCGCCCAACAACCGTTATGGTTCACGTTAACAGTGGCCTGCAAGAACCCCGAAAAAAAAATTCCGAAATCCTCCGGGGTCCTGTGACCCGTTAGACGCGTTTATCCGATCGTAGAACGGGGAAAAAAACAAATAGGAAATAGTGAACAGAAGACGAATCGGTGGAAGAATAAATAAAACTTACACGTTATGCGAGCGTTTTTTTTTGTCGTATACCCGCGCAACATTTTTTTTATTTATACGTCGACGCACTGTGATTAAACGTGAGATACACTCACGGCGACGGTAAAACGTATGCACAATGGTCCCCGCGACAATCCTCCGGTACGTTTCTCGCGTTCGTCTTTTTCTCGTTCTTTTCCGCCTGTTCGCGGTTTAATTCGTTTAAGTGTTTTCGCCGTTATTTATCGCTGATGCAGGGTTAACAAAATTCAAAAAATAATTCCCCGAATTTCCCGACAATCCGGATAGAGAATCCTCCAGGGCTGCAGCGCCTTTACGTGGTGTATTGTGGGTACCACGAAACGTACACGTTAAACAATTCCGTGAATTTTCGAAGTAAAAGATGTGATTTTCCAGAGATTTGTGTTCAAATGAATATGTAATTTATGATAATTTACGAAAGTGATAAAAACAACCGGTTACGACGATTATTTTGGTTACTATACGTACATATATATTGACTATTGTACATGAGAAATTAAGAATTTGAGGGCGTTCAAGTTTTCTCTCGGGCCAATAGATCATAAAAAAAAGTGATTTTTTGTACCCATTTGAAACAACATATTGTAATTGTTTTGACTTTTATGAATAACAAAGTAAAATTAACTGTTCGTTTCATTTTTAACTACTTCTCCCTAAACGCGCACTATTAATTTACGCGATAAGTATACATGACGTGTTTTGATTATAATATATTAGCGAAAACACAGTCAGATATCACACGCAGTCAGTTGAACCAATTAGTTGTAGATTCTGAGCGGAGCGAGGAAGCCAGTGGTTTTACAACGCTGTTTATTTTATTACTGTTAACAAAATTTTTACCAGAAAGAGTGCACCGATATAGAGTAATTTTAGGAAATCGGATCAAGACGGTACTTTTGAGATGTCATTTTTCGATTTTCTCAATAGTTTTTTTTAACGCGACGGGAAAAGCCATCGAAAAATTGCGAAAAACCGCTAAAAGCGGCATTTTGTCAATAATACGCGTATATTTCTCCGTAATTTCGAAAATAATCATCGAGGAGTCTTGAAATTTTAGACAGTGATGTATCATCTTCGTACTATAAAACTTCAAAACATTCGGTTTTAGGCTATTCATTTTTAGATTTTTTCATTCTTAAATGGGTTGTGTTTTTGGATTTTTCGACTTAAACACGACATCAGTCGTACGCTAGTCTATAACGTGGTAATATATAACTATATGCCGAAAATTTTGAAGTACCGATATCGGTTTTAAGATTTTTAACGACATTCCATTAAAATCGCGTGTAGTCTCCGTTTAAGACTAGATAACTGATCTCGCTCGGAATCGTTTTTTCAAAAGCGACGATTGCTTTTGAGATATTATAAACAGTACGTTTGAGCTACAATTTCAAAACCGGTGACCCTCCCAAACCGTAGCCGGTACTCCGTCAAACTACCCGCGCGACCTAGACTGATCCCGGCTTTTTTTCACGTAACGTACACAAAGTTATATTATTTATACTAAGTGAAAACAAACTAAATAATTCCCGAAAAATCTCCTTTTCCCCCGATTTATCCCCGGTTTTCCAGGTGCGCGACAACCCCGAATTAATCGGTTCGTACGCACCCAAAAACACGCGCGAATAATTTATTCGTACGCGGAAGGTTCGTCCGCTGCAAGAGCGTAAGCAAAAAACAAAAAAAAATAAGTGAAGAACGCAAAAACAGTGCAAAACATCAGCGTACGATAATATTTATACGTTTTAACCATTTTTTCCGCGTGAAAATTAAATCCTCAATCCCCAGAGAGAAATAGCCGGGCCGGACTCACTATACTACTTTTCGCATCTTAGCCGCTAAAACAAATGTGTACACATAAAACTTGTAACGATTGAGCATAAATTATACATTCGTATGTACGTTACGAGCGAATCTGTTACGAAACTGTCACGAACATACCAAACTGTTGCCCGTACAACAAGCGTAAAAAACTAGAATTAAACGTTCTTTTAAAGCCGTTATACATTATGGAGCTATTGCGACTCGACGACGACAGTTAATAATAATCGTACGAATTATCGTCATCTCAAAAAAACAATTCATCGTACGTGACCGCGTGCTGATTTTAACAACGAGACTGTACAACAATGTATTAAATGAATTTGAAATGATTTTTCAAACTATCCGTTTACTTTAAGAACTACTTACTTATGCTCTAAAAAAAAAAAAGCAAAGAAAATAGAGCAGCGTAGTTTATAGCGGCGCGGGTATGTAAGACGCGAAAAAAAAAGAAAGGTTAATTCGAGGTCGGGTGAAAAGAAGTCGTTCTCGGCGGACCGATTACACGCCGTTCGGATTGCTCTTTTGTTTTTTACATAATACTACGGCAACACAACTGTACGTATATTAACTGCTCACGATCGTGTTTTGTACGGCTATTTCTTATACAGAGAGAGAAATGAGAAAAAAAAATACCTACATGTGCGTATAGTCGGAATAAATCACTCGATCTGCTATTGCTACTGCGGGCAGTAGTGGTGTAGTAACACAATATACGCGGCGTAATTCGTTAAAACAACGACTGCGACACACGGTTGGACGCCAATTATATCACACGTGCAGTGCAAGAAAATATAAAAACTCGGCCGCGAAACCACAAAAAAAAAAGAAAAAAACCGTTTCGACGTACTACATATATAACAAGGCGAAACCTTAAAAATAATAATTTGTCACGAACGCCGCAACGTGACGCGAAATAATAAAATGCCTCGCGCGCGGCGGGACAGAGCAAATAATATACCAGAGTTCATTAAATTACACGTTCCGTTTATTTTTATTCGGTCGGTAGGACCGGGTAATTTTTTTTTAAAACGGATTAGAAACGCGCGTCAATTATCGTTTTATACGCGCGCGAGTCAAAACTCCTCCGCGGTCTACATTTAAAAAAAACCGAGAGACAGCGCATGCTCCGATCAATCGAATGGATTTTTTTTGCGTTCTCGTCTAAATTCTACGTTTCGAACAAACGTGCAATACGGTTGTGTAAAAAAAAATCACCCTGATAATACCACGATGTACACACGCCGCTGACGAGACGTAACACCGCGATCAAAACGTAGTCATCAAACTTTTAATTGTTATAAAAAACTCGGCGCGTTTTTCGTCCCGAACAAAAAGAATATTCCAAACATAAACTACGGTTCCTGACGCTTGTACGAGATTTCCGAACACAAAGAACTCAGAAAATGTTCCGAACGTATCGTACTCGGATAGAGTCGGCCATCCACCGTCAATCGGATGTTTGAAAACTGTCGGCTCGGGAAAACATTTTTGCGTATTTTGCGTTTGTACCCCGGGTCATATTACGGACACGAGTGCCTAAAAATAAATGTATACACGCATACGAAAAGAACAAAACGAATAACTCCGATAATTCGTTTAGAAGTATAAATAGTACACGATTAAAAACACCGGCTCTTGTTTGCCGTGTAAAGGAGGAGATTTGTTACTCAAACTGTCAAAATCGGTGGTTTTTTTCAGTTATCGTAACAACGTGTTCTGTCAGAAATCGTGACGAGCAAATGGATAAAATTTTTTGCGAACAAACGTTGTTCTCGATCCGGGGGGACAAACGGTAGACACCGGCGGAAAGAACGGAGAAGAGTTCTGTTATTGTAGTGTTTTTTTTATATACATTTCACACACACACTCAAACGGCAGACAAGAGGAAAAAAAAAGAGAAAATCCAAATCGCGTTCGTGTCCACGGTAAACGATCGCGTATGGAAAAAAAAAGCCGACCCATAATCGAGCTGTCAAACCTAACACACAAAATATGAAATATACTTAACATTTCGATGTTTTTGCCCGTTCCGAGTCGCCGTAATCTCTTTAGTAAAAAAAAACGAACAGTACACAATATAACGATGTGCGAGCGTTTCATAAATGTCCGGTCACCGTATTTTATACAGAGCGGGTGGAGTGGCCCGAGGGCCGGAGAACTCGCACGAAACAACAAACGTGCGGCGGAAAACGTTAAAAAAAAAATATATATATTTATACGAAACACGCGGTACTTATCGCGTACATTTACTTCGTTCGCGAGAATTAGTAAAAACGTATAAACGCGAGGCTTTAGAAACTGCAGTGCGTCCACTCCTCTCTCTCACTCATTCTCTATACCTCGCAATAAAAAATAAACGATAAAAATGAATAGTTGTAGGCGCGTTACAGGAACGGCCGGTTATAGAGTTTTTACGTACTAGGCGTTATGTTTTTTTACGGAGACGGTTGAATTTTACAACCGAAGAATGGTAAACAATATATATACGCGTATGTGACGAATAAATAAACTAACGACGGCTGTCGATACGATAGTTTCCGCAGTAAAATTATATTATAAAATTGGGCGTATAGCTTTTCCGACGGCTGCGCTGAACGTCGTCGTAAAAATTTCAAAAAAAAAATTTTGTAAACACGACTCGGCGGCACCACGACAGCGGGACGTAATTTAAAACCGTATCGTCGCATTCGTTCGCGAAACCGAGTTCAGACAAAGAAAATTGTACGTCGGCACGGAAGTCGTTTCGACCACCGTTGAAGAATAAAGAGTTTTGTCGGTGGTGTAAAAAAACACCGTGAAAACAAAACCGTAATTATTGTAGACCGCGTGTAAAACAACTTTCGTTCATTTTTTTTTTCCAATACTTTCCGCGATGATTTTCGCTGCAAAAACTCGGAACACCCTGTGTTCATCGTCGTTTCATCGTTCGCGATAAACGTACGTGAATAAATACAACACGTGAGTAAACAACGTTTTACAAAAAAAATTCACCTATAACTATTTACGTTCTTCAGTATCCGTATATATATATAGCACTGTAGAAATACAACAAATTATATCGTATTTCTGCAGTGCTGCGCTTTCTTCTCGTACGCTTTGCGGAAATTCGTTAAATTCTTAACAAAAAAAAACATTTTCAGAAGTGCGCGCGTTGGGCATGGGAATTTTTCAATCGTAATCCGGTTTGACGCCGCAGCAACAACGTTCGTTAGTGACGCGTCGGTTTTTTTTTGGCCGGAAATTATCGTGGCGTTACGACGACGACGACCGTCGGAATGTATCGAAATAATAAAAAAATACGCTCGTACACAAACATAATAACATACGTACAATAATTCTGGTCGAAAACACGCCGGAGGCGACGACGTTGAAACGTATATAAATACGCAGTCGCGACTATAATGATACATACTGCGATGAGGTTGTTTTCGGATATGATTCGCAAAGTACATCATAAACGTGTAATCTTCGAATAAAACAACCAAAAAAAAAACACGACGTTTTCCATTGTCCGCAAAAATCGTCCTACCTGTGACCCCGGTACGAAATAGCGTAAAATAATCGATTGATCACGACGACGACGAACACACGCTATCTTGCAGCGTACACGATACGTCTGCACGACGATAGTTATTACGGTTCGTCAACGCGCTGGATATACACACCGTTTCCAGATTGACGTGCAAACTCTCCGTAAAATGTAATTAAAAAAAAAGTTCTCCCCGGAGTACACGAGCAAACTTCTTTGTAAAGAAAAAAAAAGATAAATGACGGGACAACTTTAATATTATACGCCGGTATTATTCATCGACGATTTACTTCTGGGCGGTCCTATTATATATACGTATAACATTATCTCGAAACGCCCAAGTTTAATTTCGTCAGCCATTTTAGAAAACCGTCGAAACTTAATCTACAGCCTGCTGACGAGACGATTCTGCCGCAGTAAACTCAGCTGCTCGAACGATACGCTAAATAGATCGTACATGCTCATTGTCGTGTGCTCGTACACCGACGCGTTACGAAATAGTATAAATAGTATAAATAATTTTCTCGTTTAGTTTTTGACTGGTGGTAATGCGTTGCTGACGGTATTTTTTATGTTTCGAATATTATAATACAGTAGTCGTCCGAAAACGGATCGAAGTGGACGGATTTTTTGATTTTTTTGTTGCGCGGTGTTTGAAAGCTATAACGGCGGCGGTGCGCAGCAGCAGCTAATTGTCGCCGCGGCACGTACGTTGTTGATGCTGCGGGTTCGCTCGAGAGGTCGCCAATTAATAAAAAAGCAGCGGTCATAGAGGTTTATTGGTAATAAAAGATAAACCTCGAGTAAGTTCGTTAGTGTATTTAGTGGTGTCTTGAGGGCCAAACGTTCTATTTTTTTTTGGTGGGCTTTACTTTTTTGACGTTATTTTTGACATCGTACAGTCGTATAAAACTGTTGTAATCGCTTGGCACGTTTTTTTTTTTAAGCTCGTATATCGCACGCGTGTATGATTCGACGCGCAGCATCGTTGCGTTTACGAATTTCGGACGGTTTGCCAGTGATTGTACAAAAACATAGATATATTATCACTGTGGACTCGCGCGCGACTCGAAACGGGCGGTTTATATATTCCTGTTATCTGCTGCGATAATTATATACTAAATATCTCGGAACTCTTGTCGATCACAAAAATTGTTTTCAAAACAAGTTTTCCAATCGATAAAACGCGTATGGTGGTGTTGGACCGTTCCCAAAGTTTGGGGCCCTACAGAGAGCGTGCGGCGACGCAACGGCCGTGTACGTTTTGCGTGCTCTTTTTCGACGCATCGTTCCAAACTGTATATGGTAGAGCCGCGCGTAATTTAACGGCTCGTAAATCTTTAGCTCCGCCGGGTGTGAAACCGCGAGTTCCCTTCTCTCGATGTTATTAAACGATAAAATATTTTATTAATAAATCTCGTCGGAAACGAACGAATGCGGGTGTAAATCTGGCGGCCGCTGTACGTACGCGCAGGAGAGTCGTTTGACTGCAGGGCAAAAATTTCCGCCGGTCGAAAAAACGAAATTCGAAATGTACAAAAAATTGCGGGGTCGAGCAACTGCGCATAATAATAGTTCTCTAGAGTCTAAATGATTTATCGTCGCTTTCGGGTGTAAAAAAATGCGTTTGAACCACAACCTCTAAACTAGTGATCCACCCGAAGCGTAGTCGTTACACGCCGTCAAACCGCCCCCACGCGACCTAGTAGACTGCTGATCCATCCACCGGCTTTTTCACTAAAATTCAACACAATCGCCGCAATGTACACGATGTTGTGCGCTATTAGAACGTGTACAGAGAAAGTATGACACTATTCATACATCGGGACGTCGTAATAACATTTTTACTGGCGTGAGTGAGAGTGTTGCCAATAACGACGGTCACAGTAAAAGTTCATAACTCGTGTCCTTCACACACACAACGCGCATGTGGATAATTTACCAAGTTGTCCCCGTGTTGTTTTTAACGTCGATATAAAAGTGACACGACAAAAAATAGATGACTTATCTCAAAAGATCGTCCGGTTAAAGTTAAGTGAAAGTTTTTAGCGTTTCATTCGCGCGTTGTACACACCGAAAATATAGCCGATAAAATCACAAATAAAACACACTAAATCTATAAAATATATATATATATGCGTATTACGATGACAATATTAGTGCGTCGCGTACACGAATAAATCAAATCGAATCCATAATACGGTATAGTATTAAGTAGTATTAACTTGTTACGTTTTATCATACATCGGTGTAAAACGAACGGTGAAAACGAATTTTTGTACATAACACGTACGTAACACGGAAAATTGACGTTTTGAATCAATACGCGCACAAACATTTGAAATCTGCGGACGGCACAAAATTCCGCGAGTTTTACTCGTATTTTCTATTGCAGCACAATTACACCGTGTTATTGTGTCTCGGTGTACCGTTTCGCGCAGCTCAACCGATACGTAAAATTTAGACCGATAACTACTATTATAATAAGGGGAAAATTAACCACAAATTAATAATCGTTGCTATATAAGAACAATAACGTATAAAATGTTTGCAAAGAACAATAAAACAATTATTATTTGTCTGGCAATTTCGCCAACGTGCGGTACGTACACGGCAGTAACGCCGCGCAGTGTAACAGTTGGCCCGAGTCAACCTGAACGCGCCGTTTGTGTACAGAGCGATCATTTTGTCAGAATTCAGTTGCGGTGAAAACAAAAAAAAAGTTATGAAACTACAATATCTATTATCTATACTCCTGTAATAGACCAAAGTTTTACACGGACGTTCAAACATTGTTCAACGTTGTGGTAAATTATTTATTATTTCAAAAGTTAATTTCATACGCACATAATGTTCGGTATGGTCGTCATTTTTCCCTGCAACTACAGAAAAAACTAGAGCTCACGGATCGATTAAAAAAAACACTTCGATTTTGTTCAGTTTTTATCGAATTAATTCGTTTTAGCCATATTGCCGTTTTTATGTACAAAAATAATACATATTATTATACATCTACTCGTATTAATAAACGTCAAATGGTCGCAATTAAAAGTTTAACATGACGACGTTAATTAATGATAACTCGTTATAAGCTGCTACACTGTTTAGTTCTAAACTCGGTTCTATGTTTTCAGTGACGTAAGGAAAATGTTTTGCAAATAAATGCATATCGTTACACTCAACGGTACGTTTAATTTTTGATAGAATATTATTACTCAACTGTCGTAACCGACACAAAAACAATATATAGATAACAGTATAAATATTAAAAACTGAGGTGCAAATTTAACGCACAAATAGCATTGTCATTAAGTATGCCGATAAAAATGCGCCTATAAGAACGAGTAAAACAAATAATAAGGCTGACAAACTCGATCCTCATATATATATATTTATTGACTTTGAAATATCGTTCGTGACACGGTCGTCACAAATACCAGGAAAAACCGACGAGTCGCTGGGTAAAAAAAATTGAAATATATTTTCAAAAACTAAAACTACAGACGTATCATCGCGATCGGAACGAATTCACCCCGTCACGAAATCCTTAATATTTTTAGTATACACCATCATGATAATCAGTGCTCGAATTCGGGGAGGGACGCAGGGGGACCCTCTTGATTTTTTTTATATTTTGATAGCACCCCTTCAAACCGTTAGGTCAGGTTGAGTTGTAAATCATTGTAAAGGACGCTAGTTTTTTTTCGAGAGTCTTAGATTTCATTTATTTTTCCGATTCGAGCACTGATGACAATAGCCCCTGCAGAATCTTCAGCCCTGCAGTTATATCACGTAATACGTTGAATGGTTTTCTTAACGCCCTGTATATATATTATATAGTGTACTGTATAGTTATTTTAGCTATTTTCCCTTCGCGTTGCAGTCCGAAAAACGACGAATGTGCGCTTAAATCGCCGTACAGATCGGCGTGCAGAGGTATAAGAGCAAATAGCGGCGAGAGAGAG
This sequence comes from Hormaphis cornu, assembly GCA_017140985.1. Classification (NCBI taxonomy): domain Eukaryota; kingdom Metazoa; phylum Arthropoda; class Insecta; order Hemiptera; family Hormaphididae; genus Hormaphis; species Hormaphis cornu. The sequence goes on from CM029362.1 coordinate 15,030,850, forward strand.
CGCGCGAAATAAGTATCGCGGGGGGATGACAAAGGGATCCTCCGAGCGAGAACACGCAATCGTAAAATACCGAACGTGTAGCACACACAGTTTACGGGCCGGCAGGGTCCTATAAATGTTAACCACGATCACGGTGGAATGCAAAAACTGTTTTGATAAAAACACGGCACAGGTATTATCTTCCTTTGAAAAGCGAGGTTCGTTCAATACCGTAAGATAAGGACGATACTTAGGGGGTGAGTTGGTACCGAAAAATTGTTTTCGTTTTTAACAGCCAAACCGAAACCTTTCATATTGAACGTTTAAGTTAGAACCATTTTGTTCGCGACAAAAATATCTAGGGTTTTACTTTTCATTTTTTTTTTTCTATCGGTAAACCGTGATTTTGTTTCCTGTTACGCCTTATAAACAAAAAAAAAAAAATTGGTGAAATCCATACGCGTTTTTACACTTGTATAAGTTTTCTCTATTTATTTTCTTTTTACATACTATTTTTTTTTTTTTTCAAATACGACAGTTTTACTGCCTTAAAATGACACCGATAGTGGCAGTATATATGTAGTTTGCGCCGCGATATCTGTTATTCTGTTTTGCCAATGGTGCAACAGCGAATATCACAATACACCGACCGTTCACTGTTTATTAAAAAAGTTAAAATTGAAAATAAAATAAATTGAAAACTCTTGAAATACGTCATTAACTATCTAACGATATCGATTCGCACCACAATTATTAAAGTCACAGTGTTTGTTTGAAGTTAAAAAAAAAAACATGAAAATTGGTGCAACCTCATTTAACGGTACACACATGATGCGTATAACAATGTAACAAGCCAAAATGACAAACAATATAGTTAACCTTTCGTTTTTTTTTTTTCCAATATATTATATACGTTCAGAACACATTATCCACTCAAAGTATTATCAATATTTTCTAACAGTCACCGTTCCGATGAAAGAATAAACATCTGAAAAAATCTAACAAATTTCATTTTTCAAAATGTACAAAACATAAAAAAAAAAAAGAATTTCAAAAGAACCCACGATTTTTTTCCTACTCTTGGATAAAAATACGTATATCTGAATGGTATACGATGAAAAAAATGGACGCACCGCAGATTTTCACTTGCCGTATTATTATTATAACCGGACAATTTACGATATAGCAGGCTAAACTATACAACGCGACATAATCTTTTTAATGAAATATTTTAGAACACCGTCTTCCATACGTCTCGTAAACATTTTATACACGTCGAAGAAGGACGTACGTCGAATTTTACACACGATGGACAAGAATAAAATTAAAATATTACTACTCGAACACCGAAACACCGAAGCGCAAAGACGAGTTTCTATTTCGCTGCAGGTTTTCCGCTCGAAGAGAACAAAAATTCCGTACGGACCGTGCGTGAGTAGGCGAGGGACGGATAAACTAAATTTTTTTTGTAATGTGGAGGTATTTTCGAAAACCGGAAAAAACGATTTTCCACGCGAAACAATTTTAGCAAACACACTTTAAAATGTTATTTTTTTTTTACAAACACATATTATATTACGGTTAACACCGGCCGTTTATATTTTTGTCGTACTCTATTTATATAATAACATTACTCTCTGTGTGGCGCAAAACACGACGACAAATACGACGAACAAAAACATACAAATAACGACAGAAATGATTTGCACACGTCGGCAGCCACATTATACGCCACAGATTTTACACATTATTTACGGATTCGCGCAGGTTGTAAGTAGAGAGAGGACGTTTGTCGGGGCCGGGACGATACGCAATTATTCCGTCGTTTCGGCCGTCCGCGGATGATTGATTAAGGACGCGGCGGAGGAATAACAACAATAATTAAGCGCATCCGGTCAGCAACCATAAATAATATTCGCGTTGCGGCACAAACCGCGATTGTGTGAAAGCAAAAATAAAAAATTACCAAAGAAACACAGGTGTATTTTATACAGCCAACGTTCATATTATTGTTGTTGTTGTTGCGTCGTTAATACGGTTTCTTGTACACGTCGTTTGTATAAACACCTACGTACAAACTACGCGATTAAAAAATAGAGATCGACGACCGTGGACAAAACTGCAGAGCGTATTTTAATGGAAAGGCCGGAAGCTGCTGCTGCCGCTGCAGTGTGGCCGAGACAAACAAACCGTGATTATAATTTAAAGCGACGAAAAGAAGAGAGAAAAAAAAGTACCGAAAAAATAGATGTACCTGCACGATAAAAAAAAAAAAAACATTGCCGCACAGCCAGGAGTCCAGTGATTTTAATCGGGATTTTATTGTAACTTGGACCGCAATTTAATTAATTATCGTACACGCGAATTCGTGCCACTTGAGTGTTTGATGACTTTTTGTCGAATTCGATGGTCTCACGGGGTAGTCGCGTATTCTGTTTGACTTAAAAGCGATTACACGAAACTTACAGAATCACTGCAAAAACTGCACGAGTCCGCATCGATTTTATGGCTCGCGTCGTTTTTCAATTGTTTATTAATATGAAACTTATGATTTTAATATACGTTTTCGATTCCAAAACGGGCTTGATTGCGCATTTAATAATCCTATCCCCGTCGTATATTACGTCTCCGACTTGTCATTATTGTTATTATCGAGCTGAAATTCGATTATAGGATTGCCGGCGAGGAGGAACCGCGCGATTTAAACTGCCCCGCCGTCTGTATCAAACGAGAACCGAATAGCGTTGATTTATACACAGGCCGGTACACCGACGGATTTTCACGTTTATGCAAAGCTCAAAAAACAATGGTTTTCATCTGTCGAGTACCCGGTACAGCACGGCAATAATAATGTAATAATGAACGGTGGAAAAAAAAAAATGTTTTAAACCGTTTTATATGCTAGTGACAACGCGTTCGAATCGAAACGGAAAACAAAACAGACCACAAATTCGCAGCATCGAACGTTTACATAGTTGTATAGTAGTTTACTCGCGTTTTCCGTACATCATAATTTCACCGACTGCGGTGAAATATAATGCGCCTATACGAAACGTGGTTTTTATCGCGGTTTGAATTGAAGATTTCGCAGGTGACACCGTAAACGTTCCGTTTAAACTATTTTTAAGAACTGTATTTTTGTACACCAAGTAAGTGATCGGAACGATTTGGTCGCTTCGGCGACCGTTTCTAATCGCGACCAGCCGTCCCCAACTGTTAAAACGCGAATTAAAGGTACATATAATTATCGTCGCCCACGCGACATTACTTCGTATACTTCGTCGCGGTGACACCGGAAACTGTCACGTGCAGAATCGTTTATTGTCTTTGATCATCGAATCGTCGAGAATGAGCGACACTCATTTCGCACTGAAGAGCCAACAACAAAGTCGATAATATATGCGTCGTACACGATTTTGGTCATTGGAGGACGATAAAAAATCTACATTTTTCGAGCTATGAGACCAGTGCGAACAGAATAAACTTGAAAAATCGAACCAACTATCTAACTTTTCAAAGACGAAATACTAAATAATTCCTGCGGCGATTCTTTGTAAAAAAAAAAATTTTAAAAACAAGCACCACCGCAATTACCCAGGATCAGGAGACCGGATGATTTCGTCGGAGTGCAGGAAAAACACGCATTAATTCAAAACAGAAATTCTTTGCGTCGAAATACAGGCCGCCGTGTATGGGTGTGTTGTTACAGGGCTATTTCCGTGCGAGCATTATTGTTTTTTAGCCATTTTGTAGCATTCGTACGAATTAATCAACCGGATATCCGGAAATAAGTTTTTAATTGGCCACGCCGGATAGGGTACGCCGTAGGTTTATCCGCATGTATCGTATATTACATACCCAGAAGATAGGAGGATGTTGCGCGTTGTGTGAACAAGAACGTGTGACACATACAGAACGGACACGGAAGCGTACACAACAAATGCTTCTGGATAGTTTTTGGGAATTTTCGGTTGTTTTGAGCACCCGGTGCCCCCGAAATCTCAAACAACTCGCAAAATCGTCTTTAATTTTAAAAAAAAAACCCACGACTTTTTCAGGGTTTCCAGAGGAAAAATGTTTTCTCCACACCTCAAAAAATACGTTTAAATACTATTTTTTTGTAACTTCTTACGAAGCACATTACACTCCTTTAAAGAGTTATCTGAACCCACTCACTAGAAAATATGTTACGACATTTAGTACGATTAATACTTTTAGTAAGTTTATCAAACGAAATATATATATATAATTTTCCGTTTTAGGAAAAATAAACCGTTTAAATAATAAAAATCAAACGAAAACTTTTACTATATATATTTGAACTACTTGAGTTTTAATGGCCGACTTATACGTAAATTTACTGTTTTCAACAATGAAATTTTGATACGTAAACGGAGTATAAGGGAGGGCCCCCCCGGACTCGGAAAATGTGTTCAATGAATAATAAAATAAAATTGTAGACGTTATCTTCGGTTTACCGCGTGACCATCCGGATAAAATAACACGACGCTATCGTAAGAGAAAAATTTTGAAACTCATAAATACATAAAAAAACAAACAAATGCAAACACTTATTGTTAAGATGGATTTTTTTTTTTTTCAAAAAAATCAACAAACCCGCCGCCCCTGCTGCACGCACCACCGGCAACTATGGATGAAACGTGTTAATCGAAAAATTCCAGAAAACGAAATCCCGCGACGGTTGCCCGCGTTTGTCGAGGTTTTCCAGCAGACCCATTCACGCCGCCAAAACGAAAATCCCAGACGAACTCTGTTCCGATATTCGTTCGCTCACTCTGTACATACATAGATACGTACACCTAAAATACACGCGCACACGGTATTATGACGTGAACGCATAAACATGATTTAACTCGAGGGCCGCCACCGCAGCTGAGAGCGAGGTCCTAACATAATTATAATGATAATGTTATTATACATACATATATTTAATAACATTCGTATACGTTCGTATATGTATACGAATACGAGATACACGCCAGCAGTATAGCCTCATATAGAGAGCCGTCCTTTGCGCAAAGTCGTCGAACGCGCGCACGTATAAACGCGTCGTGTCGATCAATTAATTTCGCCACTAATCATATTCGTATAACACACGCACGTACGATTTCCACGCACACAGGAAGACGACGTGAATTGTGCGAGCGACCGAGTGGCGCGAAAAATTCCGGAAAATACACGACGGGGGGTGTAAACGCGAATAAAGTACAAAAAATTAAATGGCGGCGTTGTTGTTGTTGTCGTTGTCACTCGTCACTCGTCGCCAATTATTTTTTTAAAAACGACGAAACACGATAAAAACACGCGAAGAAAGTACACGCGTAGCAAGTGCGCCCGAGAGAAAAAAATTGTTATTACGATGACTCGTAAAAAACTTTAAATTTTCTTCCCTATAGACTAGAGTGAAAACGAAACGTTTAAAAAATACGATGACGGAAAAGTTTGGCGAGGGCAGCAGCACCTGTGGTCGAGCCCACGTCCAACTTTTCAAAAATCGCACAGAATACGGCCGATCTCGGGTTACGAATTGAAAAGCTCTTCGTAAACTGCTCCTATCTCTCAACAAAGTGACACGGATCCGTTTACAAAAAAGAAAAACTTTGCCGAGAAAACTCGATAGTCTGTGTGTGATATTCATAATTTTACTCGAGCAGAGCTATACAAAAAAAAAAAGTTAAATCAAAGCCCTGCTCGTACAGCTTATAAAACTTGTTATTATTAGATAAACGTCATTTGTTCATAAAAGAGAGAAACGCGGGTGCTTTCTCGTCACCGCACTTCGCTGACTTTACACAATTAAAGCGTAAACATTTACGGAATATTCAAAGTATAAACGCATTGTTCACTCACATACAGAAAAACTCGACGTTTTCGTGTACACCGATTGTAAACTATCCGTACACGCCGTCAACTCGAACGAAAGTATAAAAGGGATGGTTTTTTTCACCCCAACAGTGTAAAATGTCGAATGAATCGGACGACGACGTTCCGAGACGGTGGTGGTGTGTTCGGCGGCCTAAGCGGCGCCAACCGCACGTTTATTGTAATTTTCTAAAAGGTAAAATCGCGTGCAGCTTTCGGAAGAAATGTTTTATTCAAGACTTATATATAAAAAGCGTTTACCCTGACTGTACGCGCACCACATAGGCGTAAATTTATGTACGAGGACGAAAACGTAACAAGTACGGATAGTTTCGCAGTGCGGCGAAAAATCGAATACGGTCAAAATAATGTTATACCGAAATAGCGAAAAAAAAACAGCTTCTACAATGCCTATATACGTATGTATATTTATTCGAAATCACTGCAAAAAAAACAGTATAAAATTTTATCGCCGAAACAAAAAAGAAGCGCTTTCGTCCGAACGGAGAAAGGCCGAGTTTGGTCGAACTTTGTCGCGGATTCACCGTTAAGCCGGTCGGTCACATCGAGAAACGCGCATAAGAAGGCCGTCGTCAATGGTCGCCACTGCAGACGACTCTTAAGCTTAGGTGCGAGAGTTTACGTCGCGGAAATGATGGAACCGAGTGATGTGTGCAGCACAATTATACATACGACACGATAAGGTACGTTTTGCAGTGTTTTTAACCATATGTGACCGTACCAAATAGATAAAAAGCGAACGTAAACTATATTTACACGTAATAACTGTTATTTGTCGATCCGACAGATCATATACCGCAGCTGATCTGTCGGTTCAATAAAAAACAACCACGGTTAGTAAAATTTACGACCGTTTGCCGTCAGAAGCGAAATCTTCAATCCTGGTCTGTTGGCGCCGAGCACCGTACGCTTATGATCTGATTCGTTTGTCGAGGTAAAAACCACAAAAAGGTAACTCACGATTTGATTGTTGCTGAAAAAAACTGGGTACGGCGATATCGACCGTAATCCTTACTAACTCTACTTAAAACGAATGTAAAATTGTTTGTACGTATATTATATGTATATAAAACTCGTTTTTGATACGGCAGTTTGTTGATCATCAGTGTTAACGAACATGTTGTTAGTTCAAACTATTTTTTTTTTTTTTTAAGTATTGATATTCTGTTGGGAGTCCGTATAATATATATGGCTTACGATATTGCAGGACATACCTCTGAATAAACGCGATATTTCAAAGGCAAAACGGTACTTGTGTGTGGTTTTCAAACACGCGACTGCTATTTTTTAACGCCAGATTTGAGCCGGACCGCAGTATTTTTTCGTCTTCTGTAAACGAACTGTGTAAAAACAAGTCCAACGAAAAATCCGATCCTGCGCACAGTACGACATATATAATACGTCCGAGTCGAATTTTGAAAGATATATATATACGCGCGTGGTATACTGTTGAGCGCGAAAAAACGACAAACAACCACGGTCAAAATAACGAATAGAAGTAGATTTCGAATTTCAAAAAGAAACGGAACGAAAAAAGTTGCAGTGTAACGAGAAACCGTTTTTTTGTATTTTTTACACTAAATTCACATGCACGAGGAGAACACAACGACGTAATATTTTTCCGAAAATGTGATTCAGTGCCGTCGTTTTCGTAGTATATAAAATATGGGTACTCAATGATGAACACCGATCAAACAAATCCTATAAATCAAACTCCCTTCCTCCGAGTTTCTTTATTTAAATATATACCGGTTAAACTTTTTTCTTTCAATCTACGATACTTAAACAATCAGTAAAAATTAAATACGTATTTTAAAACTGTACACGTATAGATTTTTTTTTGATTTTGTGTAGGTACTGACAAAAAAGACAAAGGTAAAAAAAACTGTGTACGAAAAAGAGAGAAATCATCGCGGCCAATACTACGACTAGGTAGTTTTAAATGTCAAATCCGAACTGATTACTCAAAACCGAAAGCAAAGGATTTACTGCAAAGGTTATATTCCACGCACGTTTTTTATTTTTTCCTGACGTACCGAGGAAATAACCGTTAATCGAGATCGATTTAACCCCGAGAGATATAACATGTCTACGTACGGTAAGGTTTTCTTTTTTGCGTTAAACGTGCACGCGATGAAAAAAAAAATGCAATATACGCGCGGAAGTCGTTCTTTACTGGAATACCCAATAAAATAGTAAAAACCACTAGGGAAATGCAGTCAATCGCACGTATTTATATATACATACGTGTATATATAGTGTATTCTCTACAGACCCTTTTTCTAATTTTGCACCTTATTTGTGCGTCAAAAAGAGATAGAACTTTATTAAAGCGACGTTGAGTAAACACGCGTTCTAATTTTGGTAGTTTTAAACTCTCGCACGAAGCTCTATGGCACACAAAAACACTTAAACCGAACATTTGAGAATGTTAATACGAAATATAAACATAGTTGTACACATTTTTCCATCGATATTTGGATGAATTTCACGTTTATTTTTAATAGAGAAAATTGTTGAACGGTCGTAGGATAAATTCACACATTATTGTTACGACATTAGATTGGAACTTAATAAATCAACACGCGATTAAAAACGAGACATTCAATTAGTTTAGACGCAAACGTACGTATAATTATTTATAAATTGTGAATACAATTTATTACAAAAAGCGTATTGTTAACATAACGTGTACGAAAAATAAGTTTACTTAAAATCGGAAATGTTATTTTAATGGTGAAAAGCTAAAGAAAAAAAAAAAAAAATAGTCACAGTAAGAAATGTACCTACTGTTTTCTGACAAGTTTGTGTATACGCGAGTTTTTTCCGCCGCAAGAATTTAAAGTAAGTTTATTTTGCAATAAAATCAATACTGAAGAAAAACAAATTCCACGACGATATGGATTCGGAGACGCAAAAAAAAAGTATAACGACGTTAATTTTAATTAGGTGGACTTTTTTTTTTACCGAGAAATCACTGCGGATAGCGTCCTAAACGCGAGCGTCAGCCGATTAAAATCGATATTTTATTTATTGAATTATCCGACAACTATATTATCGGAAGTAAAAAAAAAAATTTCTCGATATTCCGGCATACAGACAGAGAAGACTGCGAAAAATGCTTCAAAGTAACTACAATAAGACATGTCCAGTCGTTAACAGATAGTACGCCGTAAACAGAATAAAAACGAAAATATTTACTTTTTAACGACAGAATTGTCTTTGTAGTTTATTATTTCATACTGTTTTTTGTATCAAATCACTGGGAATTTACATACTATACATTATGATGATACGTAAGTAATATGTTTATGAAACAAAATCGAATTTCAAAATTAATATAAACGATGACTCCACACACACACACGACACAACAACTTATAGTACGTATATTATAATAATAACTACTGTATCGCGTTTGCCAAATCATTCCAATAATTACTGTACAGGTTGTACTTATGTTGTGTTTAGAAATCCATGTTTGAAAACACACGATTATTTTTACTTCCTTGACGAATACTACGTATTTATTAAACTGTAACGGTTTCGGTCTGTGGTAACCGACTCGCTTGGTTAAAAAACAAAAAATAATGAATGCATGCAGTTTATGGCGATTTTCGTCCGTACAAATTATAACGACCATTATATAATGTCTCGGCGGTTCAAACGCGACCGTCTAACAACGCCGTACGGTCGTCAAATGTTATACACATTATAAAATAAAAAATAAAAAAATCACGATTTCGTTTTCACACAGGGCCATTTAAGCGTTATTTTGCTCAATATACATACATATACGCGCGAGTGTCATAAAAACGAACGCGAAACGAAATTTTTCAAAAAAAAAAAAAACGAGACTATATTTTTTTTGCCTAATCGGTTCTTTTTTTTTGTCAAGATTTACGACGGTAATAACTTTACGTTTTTGTTTTTTTACGAGGAGGAAATCTATTTTTTGCTTGGTGGCGAGATAATACAACAGCAACGGGAAAAAAAAAAAAAATTTCTCATTTATATTAATTGCGCGCGCGTTTCCGATTAAATCTCTGAACCACAGTGCTATATTCCACGATTTAATTAATCATTAAAATATCGTATACATTATATCATCGTCTCACGCGCTCTCTTCGCTGCGGACGAAACACGCTTAAGAGGGGGTGGTAATCTCTGGAGCAGCGCGGTAGAAGAAACGAATTAAACACGTCTAAAACTGTATAATAATAAGAGGTCTCCTCACGACACTAATGGTCCCCCCGTCAGAGTGTCTTTTCGCAGTGGCGGCTTTGAGGGGGCGAGGCGTCCTAAAATTCTGTGGTGAATAAAAAAATACTCTAATAGTATATAACTCTTGGCTCACCGATTTCGCTAATAGTTTTTGAAACGTATTCGTGATTTTGTTCTGGGAAAAAAAAAATTCTTCGCAAAATTAAATACGAATCGTCGTTTATTTATTGTTGAACGATTTTTTATTATTTCGCGTACCGAAAATAGCCGATAAGAAATGCGCGAAACAGTTATCACGTAAACGTTCGGCGACAATATTGCCGATGACGTCGCCCCTGTTACTCGTGTACATACATTATACACGAGAATGCATGTTAAATAAGCAGAATCTCACGCATGATCTCGGTTAGTTTTTTGTCGCCTCCGAGTACTAAAAATAGATGTCGCCACTTATTCGAACAATACGGACAAACTATCAGTTACAGCGCCTAACGAAACCGATATTATACGACACGGATAACTAGAAAACGGCTGATGGCCGAAACGACGAACACAAACTTCTGATTGGCACGAATACCGGTGCGGCTCTAAAAATTATTGTGCTAATATTACAATAATATTATTGTACAAATAATAGTTCTTTGAAAAAAATTAATCTTACCCAAAACAAGTATATTATTACGGTTACTCGTAACTGTTTTTAAATTCTATTATGAAGTTCAATTTTTATTATGACGGGAGTGATACGAAAGTCGCCTCGCAGACGAAAAAAATACGACCAAAACCGCCGCCGCCGCCGCCGTGTACGTTACAAAATCGTAAGAGCCCGCGAGTAGCTGAATTGCCTATCCCAAAACGCCTGGCAAACGCGCGACAATATCGTACATGTGCAGTACACACACATCGTTGTTAGTGTTGGGGCAGATTTCTAAAAAATTTTCGTTTTTTCCCTAAACACCTTTTTTTTAATCGATTTTTCACACACGTCGGAACGGTTTCGAATGAAACTTCCGCGGAACACGTTGTTACGCGGCCGATTCTCTGTGTTTCTCGTGCGATCAGAACGTGCGGCGGCAGACCGATCGTCGTGTGTTACACCCAACGAGATCATTTTTGAACGCGCGCAATAATCGCGTCCTAAAAACGGTGTGTTTTCGACCAAAAGCCAATTTGTAATTTGCGCGATACACGAGGCGTTTTTTGCTGACGAGAACGCCGCCGCCAAATCACACACGCTTTGAAATCCACCGGAAAAACGTCGACGGATCGACAATACTTTTTACGATGAACTTTACTGTTCGTGTTTCGGTGGGATTTTCTCGAGAAATCAAACGCGTATAACGATCGTTGCTTTTTATCCGCGTTTTTAAGCGAGCATTTTTTCTCGTTCATTACGCTTGTACCACGATCCAGGTGGTGAATTCTCGACGCAGTTACAAGGACATTATACATTATATGCTCAAAATATTATATGCTACATTATATTATATGCAAACACCGGTCACCGATTCTCGTTGACAACGGCGTGGCGAATGATACAGGTACAATACCGCGAAGGATGAACGTGTTTTTTTTTTTTTTTTTAACCCTCCGCCGCCACACCGTGTGTACGTATAAAGTATTCATAACGGGACGGGCGCGAAAAAAAATCACCGCGTTCCCCGGACTTTTTTTTAAATTAATTGGAACAAACGGGCCGCAAAGTTTATTTAAAACGCGAAAAGTTAGATGGCGTTTTTTGAAATATTTTCACGAGATTTACATCTGTGCACAGCGTATACAGTACCTCCACGCCCGGAACATCCCCGGTCCGGCGTACAACACCGTGTACTATTATATTATTATTATACATTATTACGATGAAGTTCGGGGCCTCAACTTGTCGGCCGAAATAACAAAATGTTGTAGCACGCGTCGTATAAATTTTCGTGAAGGAAACCGTGTTTCGTTTTTCCTCCGTGCGCCGGCGGTTGTTATTACTAAAATTTTATATATTTATATAATAATACAATACGTGTCGGGTCGAGCGAATTTGATTGTGCACACAACCTGCCGAAATGGTAATAATTAATAATAATAATACGATTCAGTTCGTTCGTTATTACGGGCATTCAAAATCGAATGCATACGGTACCCCTACAGAGTATGGTTATGACCACGGGGGGAAAAAACCGGTTGAGAAAAAAAAACCTATGAAATTACTTGAAACTTGGGGACCACCTGATCCGATACTGTGTAAAAGTCTCGGCTAGTTTCGTCCATTGTTTCAGAAGCCGAAAAACTAAATCGATTATATCAACAAAAAAACACACGTTTGCCGTAATTTTTAACGTTCTCGGTCAAATTTTTTGATCTCTCTCGATCGTAACTAATCTTGAGTAATAGTTATACAAGTAATAATAGTTAACTTGTGTTCGCAGAGGAGAAAAATACATCGTTGTAAAAAAACAATACGTTCGTCGCCTATACGCTCTGCAGAATCTAAAATGTAAATTTCACGAACGCGTCGTCATCGATCATGTAATAACAACCGTAGCTAATAACGCGGTTTTTCTCTCGTTTCCGGGGTCGTATACATACAACGATTTTTAAGGCAGAAATGAGATACACGAGTGTGGAGTGTATTTATTTATTAAAGTCTTACAAACGTTGAGCGGAAAAAGTATAAAATCGGAAAGAAAGAACGTTCGTTGTTTGAGAAGGATGTAGTGAGGTGTATAAACGTGTACATACACGAACAACTTAAGTGAAAATCAATATAGAAAATATCGAGGGAAAATATGGCGTGTGTACGTAATATTATGTAACGAAACGCGTTTCACTCTTATAACACACAGTCGTCTATATAATATCATGCACCGGTCACACATAATGTAGAGAAATTCGCTACAGTTCTGTGGAAACCGTTTTAAAAAAAGAAAAAATAATTCTCACTGATATTTCATTATTGTGGACGTAAAAAAACTACGAGTTTTTAAATCAAGCGTGTAATATAGTTACCTAATTTTAAACAAACACTGCAGCTGATACAAGGCACATGCAACATTGTAAATCGTCGATTTTGCATTATACTCCAACGACAACGAGGCTTTTTCTTTACCCGACCGCAATAGTTGATAAAAATACAATTTTTAAAAAAAAAAAAAAAAAATACCCAGACGTTAGCCGCAATTTATAGTTTTTGGGTTTTGATTGTTTATAAACAGCAAAAAAGATTAGGTCGCCGAAACAATCCGCTTTTATTCAAACACGTACGCCAACTACTAATATTGTTTCTTTTTTATCACTATATGGGTACGAAAAAATCAGCCGTTGTTTTAAGATTTCTTATGAGTATCCTACACAATAGTATTTGCTGTACGATCGAATTAACGATAAATTTGAAAACTGTCGGCTGGGAACGAAAGTGAAAACGACGAGTCGAATCGAATTCTGTAAAGAGGCGAGTACACATGAGAACCGAAAGTACTTAAACTATCCGAGTCGAAAACTTTTCAAACTTGCCAGAAAGTAGATACTCTTGACAAAGGACGTGCTCCGTTTTATACTTGTACGCCTACATACGACTCCCGAGATCATCATCGAGTAGTACATTATTTATGACTCGTACTATCAAATTAATCGATACGTAATCAAATTATAAAAAAACTATCTGGGGATTCTCTTTGTTATTAATTATTATGGAGGCACTGACGTACTTCCATGTACATATATTCTACACTTTTAAATTCCACAAAAAAAAAAAAGAGGTTAAGATACAACACCATATATTATGACTAACAATCGTTATTAGTAGGACTACTAATAACTAAGGACTTCCACGGTTTGAAATGAACAACAATACTGGATAAATGCGTAACAGTTCACATAAAAAGAATACGAACCACACAGAACTTGATTTGATCGACAGAACACAATGTATCATCAACAGCTGTTTGAAGAAGCGTTGCTTACTTTTTTTTATTTTTCGACGATACAAAACAGTTTATACGTAAATGTGGTACTACTTATAGGAAATTAAAGTGTAAAAAAAAAAAGTCGTAAAATTGAAGAATTATAAATTCTAGTTACGAAAAAACAAAAAACACACTTTTTTGTTGCGTTGATGTGGAATAACCTCACCGGAACACCGGGACGAATCAAAACGGTCAAGTTCTATAGATACACCAACCAATCCGACGGTACAAAATCTTTCTTAACAGTTTCCGACGTGTAACGTAATGTACAATTTTTTTTTTTTGTTTAACACGTTTCCAACCATTTTCGTTCGATCCGTATTTATTCGTTTTTCGACGATCTAATATTATATGCATAGCACAACTATAATTATTTTACCCTATCAAAACGAGTTCCTCCAAGTCGTATAGCTCCAGTTCCACTCCACGTCTAATAAATAGCACGCCGACACTATTAATATTACAGTATTTTTTTTTCTTCGCAAATCAGAAAATTCGTACACCGACACAGATCGGTACTTCTGCAGTCTCCATCGTGTTCGGTTATACGTGTTTTCTGTTTTTTTTAACACCGATAAACGGACAAATTTTTAGCGATTAGCGTTTTCGGAGCGTTATAAGTTTTTTTTTTCACCAAAAAACAACAAAAAATCTTTCAAACATATGCCAAATACCATTTTCGAGATGCGCGCCAACAGTTCGGCACGCGTGAGAGCCGCGCAGTGACCCGACGACTGCCGGACCGTGGTGGTGGCCGCGACCCGGTTACGGTTGCACGCGACTTTGCCCATATCTTCGTCGACGGCGGCGGCGGCGATACGTTCCGCGAAGGTAACGGTCCTAACCACTAACCGCTCCGACGGTCGGCGCGACACTGAAAATGACGGCGCGCCGCGGCGAACACCACGCCAGTCCGCGACACACCGGCCTACTAACAACCCCTTTTTCGCGACCTCACCTTACGACCCTCCCCGTCCGTAGCGTACCGCAGCAGGTTACCAGGAATAACAAAAAAATTAAAAACTATAATATAGCGCGGAGTTATAGGAATGCACGTCATTGTACCACGTTATCGCGCGTTCAGAAAAATAAAATATATATAAATGTAGCGAATTTCCATCGTAATATAGCGCGTGTTTTTTAAAACCGTCGACATTCCCCCCGGCTGCGGTGTGGAAAAAAAGACTAGGGAACTTTTATTCGAATAAAATAATGAGTATGTATTGACGAGGGGGAGGGTGTGCACTGATCGCAGCTGACCACCCTTCGCGGAGCGTGATTATTAATTGTTCAGAGCTGGTATGTTGACGAGGTAAGACGATTTTGAAAACCGCGGACCCGTCACTTTTCCCCTCAAACGCTGACCGGAAGCTGCGCACTCGGCCGCAAAACTGCCCGGGCGTAAGAACTTCAAAGACTCGTCTCTCTATTGTGCGGCTCTCCGCACACGGGGTATATATATATAAACGCACATACGGCGTGGTCAAAAGTACCACGGGACGCGATATTTCGCGAATCGTGCTTAAAAAACACACGCTGCGAAAACGCTTGAAAAACAGAACTACTCGGTTTTCCGGCAAAAACGGATCGCGTTTCTCGCGTTTCTCGCGTAGATCCGTCATCGGTAGGATCGTCACTGCAGCCGACACGAGAAATCGCGCCACGATCCACGTGTGTAGATCGCGCGTACCACAAGACGCGTGCATAGGAGGTGCGCGGAAAAAAAAGAGAGAAAAAAATATGTTTACGGCACACAAAGATGTCGAAAGCTCTAAAAACAACGCTCGTTAAGGACGAACGTACACTCAGAATTCCGTCGGGCAACAAAGTTAAACGCGCGCCGATTCGAGATTTAATGATGGTATCGCGCGCGATGTTGAATCCTCCATCAGCTCGCGCTATTCATTACAGGATCTGTACGTCTCGAGAAAACGAGAAGTGTATTACTTACTGCACATTGACGCTATTATAAAAGTATAATCGAGATGAATCGCAAAAGTACACTGCAAAGTTATCAGCTTCGTTTGAAAAGCGCGATTTTAAGAAGAACCACGAGTCAAGAACATATCGAACGGATTTTGAGTAGTTGGATAAAATAATAAACGCGTTTTATAATAAATATATTGTATATTTCGACTCGCACACGTTTAATACGACTTGGTTTTAGAACCGATTGGTTCGTTATTAAAAAATGTGCGAAACGTTTATTGAATACGAGATTATACTTACGCCGATTGTTTTTTTTTTTTTATAACTTTGAAAAGAATAGTTTGAGAAAGAATATACTTTGTAAAATTCCATCATTATGGAATACGCGGTAATTGAAATTCAAAAACGTTGTTAAAAACTTTTGAACGCGTGTACCGCCCGCATTAATTTTGTAAACAAACACTTTTCAAAGTACTATGATTTTTTTTTTTACACGGCAAACTCGTGCATATAATCATTTTTGTAAACGAAATTCGATTAAAATAATATTTACCGTTTAATACCTATATCAACAAGTTATTAGCAGCGGTGTTCTATCGTGATTTATAGTTTTTTTCCCGTGTCCTCGGTTATTTGTGCACCGAGATTACAAGCCCTCGATTTCTAATTTACACTCATTGTGTGCGGATTTATATTCTCGAGAAACGTTCGACGGGGCCAAAGCACACAAGACCGGAAAACTACAAACTGCTACGGATATATAGGTATATGTGTGTAGTTTCTTTGATTGAAAAAAAAAAACCCTGCGGCCGTGTACCAAATTTTCCGCTTGAACGTACCAATATATACGTACTACTACTACCGTCACAATCGTTATCATTTATCTCCCCACGTTTGCTATCCTCTTTTGTCCTCTCAAAGACGTCGGGCCCCCTTCTAAACCGATTGTCCGCGTCATAAACTTTTTTTCTCTCATTTTCCGAGAACCTTTGTGACCGCGCGCGTCTAAAAGGTGCGCAGTAGTATTATTATTATACTCGACCGAACGCCGCTCCTTATAAACTGGATAACCCGAAAATTCTGCTCACGCACTCTCTCTCAAAGGGTCCGAAAAAAACCTATTGCGACCCGATCCCAGCAGCAACCGCGTGTTCGTCACATACGAGCACTCAAAAATATACTGAAAAAACCGCGAACATGAAAAAAGTTACTAAAATTTGGAATCGATGTACATTGAAGATGTGCGAAAATGCATAAACGTGATGAAAACTAGAGCTAGAAAAAAATGACAATAAGTAACGAATTACGTTTGCACGTACAAAATGTACACAGAACAAAATCAATTACGCGTAATTTTTTTCTCTTTTTAATACCTATTATTCATTTACAAAAGTCGGGCAGGTATAAACACTATTTTTCGTTTGGAAATTCCGTTAAAACTACACGTACCGATACTGTAAGCGTGACGGTACATAAAGTCGCTTTATTTTAATCGACAAGGCAAAACGAAACTCAATGAAAAATCCAACAGTAGAAATCTGTAAAAACACTCTTTAGTTCTAAAAAAGGATATTTTTTCAAAAAACGAAAAAAATACGCGAGAACCCGCGGGGGTGTTAATTATTTACAATCGAGTACAAAACACGTAACGCAAACTCTATAATTAATAAAGCTAATATTTCGATCGACTGCAAAAAAAAAAAGATAGTTTGCGTTTTATCTTTTATACAGTCGATAAGTAGTCATACAATATGTTTTAATCTTTTTTAGTTTTTTCTTTACAACACTAGCCGAGTGAGAACGTTATCCGACGTCATATAACGAGTTAACGATAGGCAGAAAAACATACCGTATAAATTAGTCAGGAAGTTCGTTTTAAAAAAAAATCGATAAAAAGCACGACACGTTTTCCAGCGTGTATATAACATAAAAATCACAAAGCAATTACGATTTCAACAACACGCCGTGTCATATTGCGAAATTCAATACGTATAATTAATTATAAATTACCTATACCGCTCTAAACGGCCGCGTTTACCTCGCAGCATATCGATCGCATTATCAATCGTGTCGGGAAACATAAATATTTACACGGTCGTGGTGTTCACCTATTATGCATTTTTTAATCAGTCAATAAAATAATAACGTTTAGTTATCTGACGGCTCCGCAATTTTTATCGCGGTATTGTTACACAGTCGCAGAACGATCGTTGTTTTTCCCCTTTTATTGTGCAAGGTATTAATAATGCACGTCGAATACCGAATACGGGCAGGTTTCACTCATAAAAAAAAAAAAAAAAAACGACGGTATAACCGACTTTTCTGGTGTAACGAACCCGCCTTTAATAACTAACTTTTATAGCGTAAAAATACGTGACCTTTCAAAAGAACACGCTAAATTATATTACGATTTATTATTGCGACCAATACTGCAGTCTCACTTGAAGATTCAGAGGCCACAGGATGCTTTTTACGGACTACGAAGTAAAAGTGCTTAAAAACTTAACCGATCATATGATGGCCGAAATGTTTAAAAAACAAATCCACGCAACTATTAACTTCTATGTAATTATAGAACGTCGGACGGACGAAAAATATTGTAAATTGATCACGAATGACGCCAGATTGAAAAAAATATAAAACGTTAGCACCGTTCGATGGTAGGTACATTTTAGTAATTTATACGCGTGCAGTATTCGTAGGTATATAATAGGAAAACCTACATCACCAAATCTATATCATCAACAGTTACTAAAACGTAAATCAACGACCCCACAAATATAATATTGCGCGTTCGATATGGCTATAGAATTTGATTAATAAGTCCTTTTTGGGAGGTTTCGGAGGAGATAAACTGCAGTTTAATCTCATAATCCTTAAATATATTTTTGATCCCGATAGAACATGAAATGTATCGGATGTATCCATAAATGATTTTAAAATATTTTTAGATACTGTCGCCGTTAATAAAACCATGATTTATACGGAAACAAATTTAAAAACTCTAATAAACTTAAATACGAATTAAATCTATTCAATTATTTTTGTGTGCTTGAAAGTTGCGATTAAAATGTTATACCTATACTTTTGCGTAAATATTATAACTAACAAATTGTGTTAACTTTAACACGTTGATTGTATACGCATTTTCAAAAACTTTAATAACAATTATTGGTTATCCGAAAACATGATTATTATTCTTAAGGAAATTTATAATTCATACGAAAAACAGACCAACAGTTGGTACGGCGTCGAACTGTTTTTATAAAATCTTTAGTGTTATAAACATCGATTAGTTTCAGTATTCGGCCCGTAATAACGAAATAAAATTAAGGAGAATGAAAAATTTTCAAAGGCCTTTTGTTTCATTAGCATTTATCGTACGCCGCACAATCTGTTACACTATGCGCATAGAAACAATGAAAGTATTATTGATATTTACATATTTTATTATTTTCAACGATTTCATAAAGTCTGCACATTGTTTGAAGTTTATATGCACAAAAGGTCTTCGTTGAATTTGAAAACACGGCCAACTAAATGAGTTTTTAAAGGTTTATTGTTGTATATTAAGTTATAATCTACGATATATAGTTGTATGCTTTATTATATTTCGTAAACGTTTTAAAAACATAAAAGTGTAATGGATTCAAAACAAATAAACTCTTCACCTGAAGGCTAAAGTGTATAACGTAAACCAATATTAATAATACTTCCTTCAACAAACCCCGTCGTTTTGAATCTTTTTAAGTTGTCAAAAATAAATAACCTTACTCGGTTATTTTTAAAGGTTCTGATCGCGCCGAAGAAATGTATATTGATTTCAGAATGGCGTTTCTTTTTTTTTTTCGTTTTTCCTGGAAACACTTTTTCCGGTAGAAGGAGCGCTCCTCCGAACTTTACACGTCAAACCACAAAAAACATGGGTGGATCGGCTTCTGGACAAGACTTTGGTCGAATCTTTTGTTTTTTGAATCACGATATCTTTTTGGTCACGAAATAAAAACAAATGTACACCCGACACGGTTTAAAATCCGCAAACGCGGAGTTAAAAGAACACGTGAAATTCGAACCGATTGAAAGTTTTTATTTCTAACGATTTACGGCGCTTTGTATTCAACAATAAGATATTCACAGTTATTATTTTCATAAGACCTCTTATATGTTTTATCGAAGTTTAGCATAGTGCGCATATATAGTTTGTAATACTAACTTATATTATACGCATAAAAACTATACAATTAAAATATTTGTATGAAAATACAAAAGAGAAAAAATTTAATCCCGTCAGTCTTGTACATTACGCAAAACCCTTTTTTTTTTTTTTTACAGTAAAGTTACGACACGTTGGTACATACCACGTGTCCGACGTACAAAAATACTCTCGTGAAATACCGTTACTGTACAAAAATACTCTCGTGGAATACCGTTACTGTACAAAAATAACGTATTTATTTTTTCGATTCTTCGCAAAATTTCACATTTTTTCCGGCCCGTCCAGCAACAGTTCCGTGTTACAACAACGCTTTGGAATGCGTGGTGCCAACCCCCGCGTCCGTACGCGAGAATACTCGATTTTTAATTAAACTGTTCTCCCGTTCGCCGGATTACAAAAACGCCGAACAGCCGACGGATCCGGGTCGGGAAAATGATTATCGAGATGTTTTCGGAGCGGAGACTTCCTTCCCAACCGCGCGACACTGCACACAATATTGGTCGGCGGAAAAAAAAGACCGTTGTGAATTCGCCAACCCGAAGTACTACGGTAGAAAAATCAAACGAACGATTGTTTTCGTTTACGGCGAGTGAAACGTGAAACGCACAAAACACGTCCAAATATTACGCGACGTACACACACGACGGGTTTTTCGAAGAGAAAAATACGACGAAATCAGCGGTATTTTCGGGCGCGCCTCTCTCGGGACACGAATTCCTCCGGCCTACGAGTATTGTTTTTTTCGACAAATTTTTTTTTACCCGTCACATGTTTGTTCATTGTATAATGTTATTGTACCTCCGGACACTACACATACGTCCGTCGCGAGCGCGTGGGACGCAAGCAACAAGGAATTATATTATTATTGATCGCCGCGCCTTGTGTTGCATAGAAGGCGAGATCGGCCCATGAGACGACGGCGATATTTTCTTAAGGATGTCGCAAAACACGACGAAAGTTACCACAATAGATAGGATAAAAACGCGCGAAACGCGGTGCAGAACCGCTGCAGGAGACGCGCATTGTTAAAAACGTGTAATGTGCGGCGAATACCTGCCCGAGTGATTGCTGACATCCAAATGGGTTCAATGCCAATTTATGATTTTGCAACGCGCGTTTGAACGGAGAAAAACATACAACACCTAACAAGGAACGACGGGGAAGAAATGGGCATCGGTGCAGCGACAAGAAGACAAAGGATTCAACTACGGCACACGTCGTGGCGTAGAAACGAAGTGTGAGCAGTTTAGAGTAGTGCTGGAAAAAAGACCCTGATGGGGGGTGACTAGACGTGGCGGAAGAAGACTCCGACACGGTGGAAGAAGTCGGGGTAAACGGAGAGAGAACTTGGCAACAGGGATCGAGAAAAACGGAAGAATCTAGTGATGGCGGTAAAAACCCTCGGAGGGCCACATTAAGAAGAAGACTGTAACGCGCGACTTGACAACGGTCCGACGTAACCTGTCAGACCTGCAAACTTAGGCGAGTCCGGGGAGCAGTATTTTTTTTGCTGCAGGCCGCGACTAAAATCGTTTTATTCGTTGCGTTTATTCTATTTCGCGGCGTACAGTTACGATATTCACTCGAATTCGCCAACATTTTCCGACTAATTTACATACGTGAAAAATATGTTCTTTAAATTTAAGTCGACGATCGAAAATAACGCCCGGATATTTAACGCTGTCCGCCTTAATCAAAGGTACTCGCGCAGAGCACAGAGAGGAGACACGTCCGGGCGATTGTTTATACTTCATTATGACTATGGCCAATTATTGAAAATTGATTTCACTACGAAACACAAATGTTTGAAGTCGCCTGCGAAATTTCAAAAAGCGGAGTTACCTGGTTTTCGCGCCGAACCCTACTACATTCGTGTTTTTATGGAACCGTTGACTAAATTACACTATATCACAATTATTCCTTTGAAACTCGACAGTGCGCGCGTTCCGAACATTAGTTGAACGAGTTTCATCAAACACGATAGCGTGTACGTACTAACTGAACCTACTAAAGTTACTAAAAAACCTTTTCGAAAAACATACGAACTGATCTTCACTAACCACCTACTTCTTACGTTTAAAAAGTTTAAATTATACATTTTGTTTGCAATATTTTCATATAATCTCGTAAACCAAAAAAAAAATAAATCAAACGTCGGACACTACAAATAGAAAATCTCGTCACCTAAAATCGAAGCTGTTTTTTTTTTCTATGTTTTTGGTTCATACGACGGGTATAGTGAACAATATATCAAAATAGTTATAAAAATAATTAGCGTGTTAATATTATCTTATTACCTCTTGATAAAAACGAATTTTATTCGGAAAACAAACATTAAAGTCGCCCAAAAAGGGTGAAATCCGTACTGATTACATTATCAGAATCAATGTGTCGTTGTTTTTAACTGTACTGTTATTATAAAAATGTTCGTTTTTGTTTTTTAAGGAACGGAATTTCGAGTGCGCACCTGAACAACGGAAACGCATCAATATTCATCAAAAAATACAACCGTAATTGAACAACTGAAAGAAAAGTGTCACGAGACACGAATAAAATTCTTTTTTATAAATTGAAAAAAATAAAACGATTCTATCGTATTATATACGATCGCAAATAAGGTTCATACAAAATGATTTATGAGATTAAATCGCGGGTGGTATGACGTCCTTTTCTTAATTCAATAATGGTTCCGATGACTGTTTTATTTTTCAATAAATAATAATCTTTTCAATACATATCTGTCAGTTTTTTTTTACTCTGAATGTAAGACCGTATTAATGTTTCAAACATATAATTGTATTATATAACTAAATGTTTTATAATATACCATATAATAATACGGTATTGTGTGATATTTTTAAGACATTTTACCTACCTATTAGATCCACAAACAAATTTGAACAAGACATTTATTGTTTTCTTCCAACTAGTAATTTATTTAAATATATATATGTATATATATATATCCTTGGATAACTAGTTAATTCACATAAACGACGACCCCTTCTACAGTCTACCGGACACAATTCTATCGACTTCGAACTAATAAAATGCAACTTATTTTCTCGAAAATATTATCTTTATAAAATTAAGTTGAATTATATTAATATTTATATATAAAATTTTTAATATTCTCGAATATTCGAATTTTTAGTATGAACAAATATGCATCACACGTTACGGCACCGAAAACTCACATTAATATACAACGGTGAACGAACAAAACACGATAATACAATATTTTATGCTTAAGCCTATTACGACACAATTTCAAAAATACATTATGCTTGCATAATAGTATTGTCTTTTTTTCTTTTCATTTTTTTTTTTTTGTAGAATTACCACCACCGCTACTATAGTAATCAATAGGTTGAGGCTATATACATTCGTCAAACATGAGAACCAGTGATTTATCTCTATCAGCCCCAGACAATAATAATAGTATTATAAACTAATCCGCTTAGTATAACGTTTCTATCGCAAGTCAAATAACGAGATGTAGAGTTTTAAAAAAAATCACTTTGTTCGTGATTTTTAAAGGTATGTATTATTATTTTGTCCTTATCTATACAAAAAAAAAAAAAAATACCTAATAATATGTAATATAGGTACCGACGTACCTTCACTTTGTATAAAATAAAATACCACACAAGCATTTTGAATAACTCATTACAGGTTATTGAATAACCACGCTGTAATGAATAATGACATATAGCGTACAAACAACTATCGACGTCTAAAAAATATTTCCAAGAAACAATACCACCAAGGATGAAAACAACTGATATAATTTAATTATTACAATAGTAAAAACCAAATGGAATTATTTATGAAATACCTTTGGAACAGAAAATCCATAACTCTTTACGCACACTATCATGTGTAAATAACATAAAATTTGAAAACAATGATAAACCAAATCATTCGAAAAACCACTCTAAAAGCAGTAATTTTATAGTTTATCTATTTTATTAGATTCATTATTAGTAACACTATTAAATCATAGTCGAAATAGTTTTAAAAAAAAAAAAGTATGACAGTCAATGTTCAACAAAGTTTCATTTCTTTTATTCAGCAACATTATAAATGTGTGAGAACAAAATAATTAATGGCTCCAGATTTTAATACCAAAACACTAAGGAAATATTACGCAGTATTCCCATAAACAACTGTTCTTCAAACTTTGTACATCAATTATTAAAAACAAAAATTCTTTTTTTTTTTTGTTTATTTGTTTAACGCTTAAAAAGAATGTAAATATAATTTAAGAACAAGAAACACCGTCAGCAAAGAAAACGAAGAGCAACATTTACGCAATTATCATACATTTTTTTAACGTCAGTTTAACCATCAAACTGAGCATAATGCTATACTCCTAGAAAAAAACAAAATAAACTAATATTTAATAAAAAATTAAACGATTAATGAATATCATAGGTAATGACTATTAGGTATCTACAATAACAAGTCCGATGTTTGTCTAAGCATATAATAAAACTTAAAATTAAAAAAAACCCTCGCAATACATCGATTAGTACATAGACAATGCAAAATCGTTACGAAAAATAATAACTCTTTAAATTTTAGAATCTAAAAGTATATCAAAAAAAAGCAACAGAGTATACTGAATAGATCGAGATACAGTTTTCGGTGGTTTATTTATTTGGAGGACGTAGTTTAACGTTTTACTTGAAGGTTCGAGCAGTTTCGAATTTTAGCTATATACCCAAGTTTATACTTATGTTTAAATTATTGTTTGGATTAGCAATGCACGGTTAGGTAAAAATTGCATAAGAGAAATATGTGTTTTTATTCTTTAAGTAGATTTTGAAACGCTTTACATTGTTTATCCTTTGACAAAAAAAGTATGTCCGCATTGTTGTGTTCTTTTTAAACACGCGGGATTTCATTTTCTGTTCAAGGCCACCTGGCTACATTGGAATAATCACTAAATACAAATAAGAGGATTCTAAAAGAGTTGTATTTCTTTAGAGGAAAAAAACCGGTCAATCATAAAACATTTATGAACCAATAAAAATGTAAAACGTTTCTAAGTATTATGTTATGTAGTTTCAATACGAAAAAAATATTTGACAAGATTTCTGCAGTCTGGAGTTCTATATAAGTATACGTATTTATGTTTCAAAACTAGATTTTAGTTCTCAGTTTTTAAACAAGTTACAAATACTTTATAAGTATAGTGTTGAGTACTTACTTTAAAGTACCTGGTAGTTAAATTATCTTTGTAAACTTATTCAGAAAACACTTAGGTATTGAAATAAAACTAAAAAAAACGTCAAATAATTTCATTCGTGTGGTGGTGGGTTCGACCGTGTGAACTATATTTTACTTAAACATATTTTGCTATCCATTTTACAATTTACTATTATTTCAAATTCTATTGTACTGACAATATATTTTAAACGAATACTCAACAATTCACATAAACACTTAACAACAACTTTACGAAAGCTTTATCTTGATTGGCTCAATATAAGAATACTGTACATAGGATATACTGTTAATTACAAATGCAGAGTTTAAGTGTTATAGCCGACAGTAAACTTAATTTCAAACTCGATTTCCAACTCAATAGCATAAGAAAGGTAGGTAATTATACATTCAAAACCCGGGAGTAGTTTGATTCCTGCTGCAGTTTATTACAACAACAAAAGTACGTATACAGTACACACTGCGCACGCACGCGTGTTTATAAAAATATTATAATAATATTTTGCATTTTTTAAATGAATTTAATGTTTTAATATTCATCAATCATAGGTTACGATTAATATAAAACAGTTACAACGACTGTTTTCACCGCTTAAAATGTATACAGTTAATAATATCCCGTATCTATGATTGGCCATAACATTAAATACATTTTGTTAATGCGCACAGAAAATATTATGAGAGGGTTTGTATACTAACGTATAATAATATACGATATTCACACGAATAAATCGCACAAACTGATATGTGGGTATTATCATTACACGTATGTATAAAGCATAAATATAAAACGGTATTAAAAATAATAAACAGGTACAATGTTTTTTTTTTTTTTTTTTTTAACCTAACGTCGATCAATATTAAAATCATATTAAGGTCGTGTACTAAGTCATAGTACGAGAAAAACTTAGATATAGAGTTAAAAAAAAAAAACAACGTTATTATTATTTAGTTTGTATGTTTAGTGTAACGCTATTCGCATCTGCTCAAGTATCTAATTATAACGCGCGTTTTCAGCATAAAACGTGCAAACTCGTTGAATATCTAATGCTGAAATAATCGTAAATAATGATGCTAAAACAGTGCTGCGACGGCGGAGGCGGCGTCCCACACGTTTTTGAACAGTTTCTCGTCGTGTGTTTGGCGAGGAAATCTGTTTATACCGGAGAGGAAAACTAAAAAAAATTTTTTTTAATAACTGCAGCCGTTCCGGCGAATGAATAGTTAGGCGAAACGAATTTTCATCAATCTTGACCTCCAACACGCATCACATTTAAAAGACAGTACTGCACCGGAAAATTCATTAAAAAAATCTGATCATATTCATCATGTACCTTCTTAACCTACACAATTACTTTCTCCGGATTTACAATCGGTTAGTAATTTTTTCACCGCTGCACCCTCACTACTCTGATCGGTTGGACGTACGTTGTTATATATATATTATTAATTTGGTATTACAGAAGAAAAACAAAATATCGCCGAGACAATACGGTCTATAGATTGGGTCCGTAGAATCGCCCCTATACATCGTTTTTCTTGATGTGTATCATGCTGAACAATTATTTGTCAGTAACAACTTGACAAGTTATTTTGTTCGTAATAAAATTTAATGGTTAATTTTTTTTTTCCTATAGTATACGGGACGCGGCGTCGGCAATAATAATGTTTTCCTAATTTTGTTTTTGGTCCTATCCAGTTTTCATGCTGACGACGGTTCTGAACCGATGATAATTTCTATAACGTTTGAAATTATGACGACGATATTCGATTAATTCTGAATAAAAGTATGAAAACTCATTCTCGTTTCGCCTTTAACTCGCCGGCGTTAAGAGCTCACCAGAAAGATCACAAACTGCGTCGAAACACAATGTGTTTCAAAAATTAAATTCATCGGCACGACGACTCAAAGTGCATTTTATGCTATAATTTTTACTCTAGTGGTCCGAAAAGACGGGTGCAGTTTCTCGACGCGATCGCGAAGAAGATTGGAAAAATATAACCCGAGTTAGATTCAAATCGATAAGTGACAAAGACCCTGGTTTTTAAACGTGTAGGTAGGTAACTAATCAGAGTCACTGTTATTTTAATACCGGTGCTAATATCTAGACTATACGTATGTACTTTTCTGACTCGCAGTTTACCTGAGCTATGAGAGCGACGCGCGCTAGGGGCGGGCGTCCCACGCGATAACTCGACGTTTTTGTAAATTTGCCCGACCGGATGAAAATTCGCAGAGAAAGGAAAAGTCTAAATAAATACGCCCCGGCGGGTGTATAATACACCGATAAAACTCAAATCGGGTAACCTGACCTTCGAGCATTACTACGGGCGACCAAAAACTCACGTGCTTGTATCCGGACCATTTGAGCGTGCGTCTCATCCTGCAAACCTCCTCGCCCAACGATTCGGCCATCGCCGCGCACGCCATGGTGGTGATTATACGAATTTAAATGATTCGCGTGCGATGAGAACGTTCGTTTCTTCTTCAACGCGGTCACAACAATTGTAACAATAACAATAATTACACTACATTACGATTGTTCGAAACAATAATATTATTATTCGAGATGAGTCATACCCGAGAACGTCGCGGCGGCGGCACGACAAACTTGTAACGGAAAAACACGAATGAGAAGGGAGAGAGAAGACGCGGTCACGACCTCGACAATAGCCCGACGACGAGTGCCGAGCAGAGCGGCGAATGAGTGTTTACATTTTTTTTTACGTTAATAATAATGTACAGTGTGCGGGGGCGTAATATAATGATCGGAAGCAAACGACGCCGGTCGATATACCTATAACAACGTTATTAAATTGTAATTATAATTATTATTATTCGAAAACGACGACGACGTCTGAACCGCGAGACAATAGAGCGAGCACCACTTGCCGGATTAAAATTTGAAGAGGCGATGTTACAGCGATGTGCAGCGTCAACCGTCAACACGAAACTATTTGTTGCGTGAAACCGCGTGTCAACGTGTATTTACGCGCGAGGAAGGAAGAAATACACGATATTTTAATGAAAACGACACAGTATCAGAGATTTCCCGCGGGGTCACGTCACTCTGCGACTGTGCAGAGTGTAATGTTTGGCCAGTTTTCGTTTGGACTCGAATCTCTTGCAATACCTGGATATTATACTACGATAAACTGTCATTAAAAAAGTGCATCCGTTCATTTATTTTTTTCGTATGCGAGACAGTAAGTACCTATTTACGGACAGACGCTACTTACGAGACGAACGCGCGTCCATAACGAAAACGAACTTGTAAATGTGACGCGTGAAACATCTGGTACACACAAAAAATATCATGGGCCGAATTGGAAACCGCCGAATTCGACCGGCCAAAACAGCTTATAATACGAATTTGTATAAAACAGCTAAACGTTGTACAAAACGTTATTCACGAAGTCACTCCCGGACAGTATAGTGAATTTACACGAGTAATTTCGTACTGCACGATTGACGTTATAATCAACAACAAACCACCGAGGACCAAATAATCTTTTGACGCGTGCACAGATATACACTATCCGTATGGCCCGTCAGTGCCGGCACAGTTGATGGACATTCGCGTTGTGATATAATCTCTTTGTTTTTTCACGATTTATATAATAAAACGAAAATTAAAACAATAGCGCGAACAATGCGCTCGGTCGGTAAAAGAAACTATATATATATATCGTATCACCGGGATTATGTTATATTGTTTACATTGCACACGCTACGCTAACCGGAAGGCGGCACAAAAGGGTTAAAACGAAAATTTAAAAAAAAACGACCGTAAAATATCTGGTCTTTTGCCCGCGCGCGCGCACACAGTACATTACATATATCGCGTCCGAATAATTCTCGTTTCCACACGGTTTGTTGTCGGTTTGCTATCGGATTCGGTTAAAAACTGCTGCGGGCGATTAAACAAAAAACCTACCTACCTGTTGACGGAATAAAAACGTTAAATTTTTACGAGATACGCTCCGTGTTCGATAGTAAACTGTCGTCGTCGTGCAGGTAAAAAGAATAATCGAAACTGCGACGGACCGTTTAGGAAGACTGCGAGGAGAAAAAAGCGATTAAATTCATCGGCAGCTGATATATATATATTTGTATACGTTTTAGACGTGTGACAAAAAAAAAGTTTGGATAGAGAGGGGAACTTTAAAATGTCAACGCGAAGGACGACGATTTAAAAATAAAAGTGTTACCGGCTCTGCGATGTGTAGCCAACGAATTCATTCGCGTGTAGAATAATAGTACTATAATAATATAATCCACGTACTATAAGAATCGATAAAAATATTGCTCGAACAAAAATATTTACGTTTTTTCTCGGATCAACGCGAAATTAAAATACCCAAACAACGAACATAAACGAGCAATCACGTAGTGAAATAATGGGTTCGCTATACCTATATATTATTAGAAAACGTGAAAAAAACATATATATTTTTATAACAATCCGATATTTACATGGACGTCGTTATTAAGAAATTCGACACGTCATCATTGTTTTTCAACAAATTATCGGAATACAATGTGTAACATCATGATGGTGATAAGATCAATTTTACTAGTTTTTTTTTTTTTTATCTCACAAAAATTCACAATATTATCGACTCACGCGACACACGAGCGGATGGCAAAAAGGATACCTTTTATTAAAAACTTTCCGCGATATTTTCTTTCGATACACACACACTATTTTTTTTTTATATAAGCCTTATAGGTCGTATTCGGCAAAATAGATTTCTAAGGGTACCCCGTGCGTGAGAAAACAACTTCCGGCGCAAATAACATTATAAAGGCAACCCGCATTCTCGAAGACGTCAGAACTCCTCGTAAAATCTTCCGGATCTTCTGCAGAACGAATATAAAACGAATGTTTTAAGAAAAAGTAATTCGTATTTTAAATAAAAAAAAACCGACTATATTTTAAATAGTTTAAAAAGTTTGTTTAAACGTTCGCTTTTATATTTAACCAACTAAATTTGGAATTTATAATAATCGTTCCGACCGAACTGAGAACAGATCACCAAACAGAACAGAAACGGGAACAATACACGTAAATACTATTAAACGAAATTCCACGGACACTTAAACCACCAACAAGTGTTCAATAATTAGCAACAGTTTAAAATACAAACATGTTGGCTCACACTGAGTACACTTAAAATCACTTCAACTGTGTAACGTTCATGAATTGTTTGTCTTCTGATTGTACACGATGTACACGAAAATAATTAATATTTTTATACGCACGGACATAACGACATTGTCGTAGTGGCGTGCATGCGTTGTATGCAATCCGTCATCATTTAGGCACGTTTTTTCAGCGTAAAATGAATTTAGAAAATTCGCTACATGTTTCGACATAACTATAGTTTTTGAAAATGTTCGAACCGTACAATATTAAAAAAAATGTGACGTCTACATTCAAGAAAAACATTTTTAAACGATAACAGTCGTAATAATTCTAAATAAAACACCAACAAAATTTATAATCTTAAACAAAGACTGTTTAATCGCCATCAAAACGCGGTAAAAATTAAACGAAAAGTGAAAATAACAACGAATGTATAAATCAGAAAAATACGACCGACATTGTTTTAATTGCATAATGAAACTAAAATTAATTATGATAACCCGCTCGATATAACATTTTACTTTCCCTTTTCAAGTAAATATAACTTAATAACTGCTAGCTTTTACGACTTTCGGAATACATGATATGAAAAAAATTACCATAAACTAGTATACAAACACAAAATATACATTATGCACGCAAGAGTTAAATAACAAATTTCCATTCTGGTCGAAAGTGGGTACCTCAAAGTATTGAACAAAACAAACTTATTGAGAAACACCGAAGTATGATTTTTTTTTTTTAACTCCGTAAATTTCAAATTAAAAATGGCAGTTTCCGAACAACCATGCCAAATTCAAGTGAAAATATTGAACTGCGTAAATATACCGTTTTAGTTTATGCAAACGCGAAAATAACTGGATTTTTCGCCTTTTCGTAATAGTATAACACTTAGTAAAATAAAAGTATCGATTACCGAGCGCTTAGTTTGTTGGTTTTCACCCCTGTTTCCTCCACATTCAAAATTAAAAACAATTCAAATACAACTGCAGATTTATTATTGATTCAAATTAGAATTTACACGAAACTTTTTGATGATACGTTCTCGCGAAAATCAAAAACGTTGCGAGAACATTTCGTTTCACTATATAGAAGCAGAAGATTTTTACTACTTGATTTAATAATATTTTTTTCGAAAACAAAGTGTGTTAACCATATAGAAACACGAACAGATTACCTGGCGCGCGTGTGACTGATATAATATGACTGATGATGATTTCCCTTGATTTAACGTGACACTTACCTGTAAACAAAAAAACAGTGCGTTATAAATTACAACTATTTTATAGCAAACTATACGAATATTTTTAATTATTTTCAAAATAACGAATAATTTTAAACTGCTTAGCGAAACCGTGCACGACTACAACAACGAACAGGAAATTTTGTTAAGAGTTTATTATCTCGCCAATAGTTAGTTACTTATCCTCTATTAAAACATCAATTAGTTTTTCGGTGGATATTTCTAATACTTATATAATTATTTTTGAAACTACTTAGTGTACACAAGTCGTCCGAATGCACTTTGAGCGTTATAACATTATCGGAGATATTCGAGTGGGTACAATAAAATACCATTATTTTTTACAGCCTTAATACAAACACATCACCCTTTTCCATTTAAAGAAAGTAGTAACGATGACATGTTTATAACCCTTCGAAATAGAAGAGTACAACAATAAGGTTTTAACCGAAGTTGATTCGTATAAAACAAACTATTTATAGTATCAACACGACCGATTTTACGTGGTTATCTAGCGAACGCAATATTATTATTGACGAATGACACTCGACAGAAAAACAAGGAGGACAAAATAAGTAACACATGACAGAACACAAACAACCAGATGGCCCCACTTTTTAAGTGTGCGTAGTATTATTATACCCAGACCGAAATCGTTTTCACTAATAAATTCGATCAATTGAGAAATGATTAACTTAAATCGTTGCACCTTTTATGGGTATCGGCCGGTTTCATAAAATTTCAACACAATATTGTACGCGTGAGTTTTTTTTAATCGACATGAAACCGAAATTCTACGTTAAAAAGCCATGCAATGTTCTCTGGTTAAAATGTCGCTGCATAAAAACTCGGTTATAAAAATAAGAGTGTTTTCAAAAATTACAAAATTTCTATTCCAGGGGTTCATTTTGGTTCCAGTCTCGCAAATCATTTCTAGGGTACCGATCGCACAGATCGCGCTGGAATACAGAGTTGACACACGTTTTCGTTGTATGTAATGTTTTGATTTCAGTTCCATACGGTTTCAACGTGTATACTGTTATTATATAATACGTACTATTAAATATCGGTACATTTTCCGCGTTTAAAAACGAATCATAATCGATTGATCAAAACAAAATCTCTCAGACAATCCGAATGTGTGTACCGAGAAAACGTAGAAGAACTCCTCTCTTTACGACGCGTATACGGCACAGAAAACCGTAGAAACCGACGAGAACGGAGCACAAAACGAACACTACGATTTTTGAACGGTTTCCGCGCGGCAGACGAGGAGGAACACGAAAATGGTTACCGGGTTTAAAAAAAAATCAACGCGTTTCGCGTGTATGGTTCGAATGACGAACATTTTCGTCGTTTTTCTCCCGTTTTCTACTATTGTAAAATCGCTCGTGTATACAATGCATCATCGTATTATTATTATTATTATTACTATTATTATCGTCCCGCGGAGATATTTCGATTGTGGCGCCAAAAATACGAGCGGTATTGTGTACACCTTATACAACGAGAAACGAGCGGCGGGAGAAGAGCACGCCGCCGCACGGAGAACTGCTGCGGGAAAGAAAGAAAGAGAAGCAATCTTTACATCGCACTGTGTATATAGTTACCGGCGACCACGTGTCGGTGGGACCGGTTTCGAGGAGAGAGAGAAAAACCGATGGACGCGAAACGCTGCGCGCACAAAAACGGCGAAAAAGAGGGTGCGTAGCGGCGCAGCACCACACGGACGGCAAGGGTGGCGGCGAGTGGGTGGCGGCGAGGGGTTGTTTGGCGGCGGGTGTGCGTGTGGAATTCCATAATAATAATAACGTGTACGAAACAAACAATACGAAAACGACCATAATATACGCGCGACGATCGGTGTCATTCCAGGAGGAATGTCTCTCGCACACGGCGGGGATGTGAACATTTTTCAACACTTTTACACAGGAGGGTAGTTTCGAGATCGTATCGAGTACGGTCGGTACGCGGTGAATTTGTCGGCGATTAAAATATAATAACGGTGCGAAAAATTGAAAAACACGCGCGCGGCAGATGATCGTTTTTAGAGAGATCTCGCTGCGCAAACGAGAGTTCGGGGGTGCAAAATATGGGCGCGACAAAGACATTGCTCGTGTATGAATCCGGTGCGTTTTTGGAGGGTTTTTTTTTTTGACACAATTTTGAACGTACGTTATTGAACTATAAACGTATTCAAAGAGGCAAAACAGTTTTGAAAAACTCGGGGCATTCTCAACGGTCGCCGTTTTAATATTTTTCACCGCGGTGATACCGTAAACATGTACGATTTCGGCCGAGAGCTGTCGGCGGTGGCGGCACAATCTCTGCCATCGCGCGGACATCATTCTGAAATAATGGTTTCAGCACGACTCGAGCATACCTGCACGTTTTACGATCTCGGCATTTTATTGTAACGCAATACTGTGCACTTTTTACACGCGATTCGCGTAGCATTTTACCCACACACGCTTTGGACGATTTAGATTTTCCGCCCTGCGGTCGTGAGGCCCACGGCCTGAGCTGCATAAACACGGATAAACCGTTATGATATAGTTATTAGCTGTCTCTCTCTAAAGTCTAAAGACAATGGCTTGTTTCCGATGTGAATTGCAATTTGATGCGCGTGTCTATCCACCGCAAACAGCGGATTACACGTGGGATCATTTGCCGCGGATCCTCGATCCGGTGATAAGGATTTCGTGCTGATTGTTTGAACTCGTCACAATATTGCGGCGTCTCTCCACGTCTCCGATCGTCACGTTTCCGAGGCGTACATTTTACGAAAAATTCTTCTTTTTTTTTGCTGTAATTCGTCGTGAAATTAATAGCGCGCACAGGACGTTAAAGTTGAAAATGCGACGATCACGACGAATTCTGATCGCTTTTCCGGTATCGCGCGACCGACCGACCGACCGGCTGTACGTTGGAAATGAAAACCGTCCGAAAGAAGAAAAAAAACCGATTTGCGATGGGCAGAGAAAAAGAAAATCGACGATTTTAAATTGGTTTTTACCCCGAGTTAGTAAAACGACATAGCCTATACACACTCGGTTGTTTGAATTTTAAACAAACGAATCGTAATACTTAAAGTATAAAAACACACCACTATGCAATTTTGTCCGAATATTGTTTAAGACTATTTTCCTGTAATAATTATTACGGCGGGGTATAAGGCAAACTCATTAACACCAAAGTTACGATTTTTTTTTTCTTATCGACGTTTGCAATAATGTCAAGGACCTTTTGTATCTCTTTGTTTAATCTTACAAATAACAATGTTTCCAAACAAAACCACCGATGACTGACGACGTGTGTCACATTGCCCTGGCGTGTCATAATATTATCTCGCCTGCGTTCTGCATTTAACAGAGGAAAATCGTCACGACTGACGATGCGTTCTTGACGTCTGTCTATAATCACTGGCAAACGCAAACGGATCGCTGTAAATATAACTTGCAACTACTGAAAATCCTACAGAAAACTTTTATTATACGAATCGAACGTTTCTCTCGAGTTTGTGTCGAAAACTGCAGCCTGCTACGGTTCAAAACATTAACAACGAACGATTTCTTACGGACAAACCTGCTGAGGTGTGGTGGTCTTACGCTCGTTAACAATAAATAAACCACAAGCCCGAGTACGACACACGGACACGATACAAAAACCGCATGCAAGTGGAGCGTTTCTTCAACGCAGTTTTACTGTACGTATTATTGTTGTTAAACGTCGTAAGCACGTAAATATCATCATCATGATACAACCTTGGTTGAATGTAAAAAACCACGATAAACCGACGTTCAATGTAAAAAAAAAAACAAAAACGGTTTAAAATTCGACGACGACAACCGCGGGGCGCAGTAGTATCTTGCGTTAAAGTTTCTCGGTAAAGTTTAATGTAAATGAAACGGACGGTTCTCACGAGAAAATCGAGAAAAAACCTAACCTACGTTACGCCTTTTTCGACGAACCGCACACAGGCGACAACGTGGAAAACTTCAAAAAGGATAACCCGGAATTTTTCTCGCGGGAACCACGAGTGTTGCGAGAGAGAATATTGGTTTGTTTCTAGAATTTCGCGGGGGAGGGCTGTTAAATTCCTCGTTTTGATTCGAACGGCATTACAACAACAAAACGGACGATATTTTCTAAAACGCCGATTATTATACTGACTTTGTTGTACGGCGGACAGTAGTAATGTCTGTCGATGTCCGATGTCCGCTGCGCGGTGGCCGTTGGCGGGAATAATGTCGGTACGATCGCGACGGGCCGTTTCCGCGGGGAAAGCCCGGTCGTCGGCGGCGGCGGCGGCGGCGGCGGACAGTCGGAACGCTCGTCCGCGGACTGCGGCGGCCGGCGTCTGGCGCGCCGCCGCTGCCGATCGAACCGGATCAACGGGCACCGGAATATGCCCATGACCGCTGCTGCTGCTGCTGTTGTCGAATCCCGCCGTCCCCTTCGGCGGCTGCGGCGGCGGCGGCGGCGGCGGCGGGGGTGCGGGCTGCTGCGACTACAGCGTACCGGCGGCGGCGGCGGCATTCAAAGGGACGCGCACGCAGGGACGACGCGTGGACACACGACCGGTACACGCGAGATGGTGCGACCGTATGCGATGCTTGCGACACGCGGTCGGCGCGGATGATGTCGGTTGATGCGATGTGACCGCCGCCGCCGCCGCCGCAGCAGCATCATCGGGTCGGAGCCGCACCGCCGGTCTGGCGCGGACCCCCCACCCCCCGTCGGGCACCTGTGCTCGCACCGGGCGGGGCGCGGCACCGTCAGGTGTGGAATTCCAATAATCCGACAAGAATGCGCGGCGGCGGCGGCGGCGGCGGCGAGGGTCATAATAATAATAATATTATTCTCCGTGTGGAGCAAGGTTGGTTTGCGCGCGGTATATTATAACGCTGGCCGTGTTTTTTACTACGTGTTGTTTGCACGCCGTCGTCGTCGTCGTCGAATTTGTGTGTGCTATAGGTACTATATGTTATTGAGTGGGCAAACCGATTTGGCGACGTGGAAAATATTTGACGAAACGTTTTACCCTGTGCGTTGTTATCATCCTGTAACGTTCGTGATACGTTGCGTGAAAATCGTGGGGGGCAAAAACGACGGCGCGACGTAATAATCCGTCGTCTTTCGAGTCGAGTTCCCGTCTCGTTTCGTTCTTTTTCTAAAAAAACAATTCCTACGGTTTTGCCGCGAATCGTTTTGTCGAACGTGTATAGTAGTAGGAAGCTGCATTCTAAACTCCACCGCGCGATTTCAAACGTAACCCTGCGTCCGTTCGAAACGTTTGCAACTCGAATATTTGTCATCCGAGTTTAATCCCCGTACTCTGTGTCCAGAAAGAATGTTGATCATATCGTTGTACACGTATTATATACGGCTGAGCGAATTTTCGACAACCCTTATCCTCCTCTAGATCGTTTTTAGAACACGTTGGAAAACGGGGGAATCGTTGGCTCGGCGCTGTCAATCTATGTATATATGTGCTCGAAATCGGGGCGAGTTCGCTCTCGAGTGTTTTCTGCGAAACATTTCGATCGACAAAACGAAGAAATACATTAATTAACACGGGCGAATTCAAAAAAACTCAATTTACAGTGCAAAATCGTTGAAGCGGGGGGGAAACGCACGGTGAAACATTGTAATATGCTTATATGTTCATGATTTATGTACAACATGTGCGTTACGTTCAAAATGTCTGGAACGTGTAAATTCGCAAATGGGAATCATAAACGACCGAAAATTTCAAAATATAATAATACAGATGATGTGACACGAAAATATATTCTCAACAAACCGAACGGACATTGTAAAACGGCACTGGTGGCGATGACGGTTATTTTTTTTTCTTCACAACCGAAACAATTCACTAACCTATTTAATTCGTCAAAGTCGTCCGTGTCTAACGGTGACGAGAATTCATTACGAGAATTAAAAAATGTGTAAAAGTTTTTAAAATGCGTTGGAATATATATTTTTTTGTCATACATACAATTTGCACCACAACACAATTGCTAATGCGCCTGCGTTTGTAAAAACGATAGGTATTATGATCGCTAATCTTATTTTTCTTTTTTTTTTTTACGTTTAACAGAATTCACACATAAATTAAATTCGATAACTATAAATAATTTATGATGACTCATGTATAATTGGAATGTTTCGGTTCAACGAGAAAAATTCGAACTAGATACCGTTTATAAAATATTCTAGATAGAATAGCTGAGGTATTCCTGTAAATGAACTAATAGTTGAACTAGGAGGTACGCATAAAATTACATAAATACTCACTTGCAATTGGGTTATATGCATTATTCTTACAATGTACTTAGCTTACTTACATATAAATAATATTAAAATTTCACACACGTCATTGCAACGGCGGTTTCGTGGGTTTTTTTAGATTCATTCTCAGCAACGAATGTGTTGATTTTACACCTTAATTCTTTTCCATTCTCGGGTAAACAGTAAAATCAATTTTTTACATACCTTTAACTATTATTTAGATAGGTCTCTAAATATGTACCTAGTACTTTATTTGGAGATTTTTTCTACATTCTATTTTTTTTTTTTTTTTTTTAAGTATCAACATCGAAAAAGACAATAATTTACCAAAGTACTTCAAATGAATCTTTCAAATCAATTGAAAATTTCATTTATTGTTTTTATGTATAAAACGTATGATAAAAATTCATATTGAACTGAATACCGAACTTTGAAATTCATAATTTTTCGAGTAGGTATCTGACGTCAGACAAGATAAATAGGTACACATCATAATAGTTAGATTATCTTCAACGTGTATGCCAACGTTTCACACTATTATAGGGACTATTCCAACCGATTAAAAAAAACTATTAAATTATATCGTTGGAACACAATAATTAATCAACAAAACTTTCACTCCCACGCTGCAGTTCTGTCTATAAGTATAATTCTGTAGATACTCGAAAACGAATAAACACACACCTAACACACACACAACATTATATCCAATAGTAGGTATCTAATTTATATGATAAACACAAAACACGCCTAATCTCACGGATATTATTTATATACTCCACATTAGCTCGAACCGGATTTTTTTAACCAGGGTAAAACTATACTAAGCGCAAACACCATTAGTTTAATAAAATTGTTATGCAGTATATGTCAATCAAAATATTACGGGCGTGTAAAATTTCTTTAAGCTTTTCATTCGGCTCACTCCATATCTGAAAATCGAAATATACGTACTTACACGTTATTCAAGGCCAAACGTTTAAATATGCTGACATATTATTATGACGTACATAATAGAATATATACGCGGAGAATTGATACGGTCGATCTCCACAGTCTCGATCGTCATTCGTCAAAAAAAGATGGCCTTCAAACACTCGGTAACACCTATATAATATCATTATTATTATGATTTTTTTTAATAGTGTACGAAACCACGTTGTTAAGAAAACTGCCTGGTGAATAAAACAACAAAATACGAGTCAATCTAATAAATTGCAACACGGACAACAGTTTACCAAGTAAAAATCATATTTGTTCCGTTTCAAAATACGATTGCGAACGAGTTACGAACGTACTACATATACGATTATAGTGGGTACTTATACGGTTATAATATTATATACGGCGGACACCATACACGCCGCGGATGTTTTGACGAAACTTTAAAACGAAATAAAACGAACCACCATCGGGGCGACAATGTGAATCGTTATTCTTACGTTTTTCAACTGACTGTAGAATTATATATTATTTTACATACAAAAAAAAAAAAAACAGTATTCTAAAAGTTTAGTCACGTTTGGCATTGTCGAAAATATTCATTACTTTCAAATTGTAAACCGACGGGAAAAATATCTACTAATTTACGAAATAAACGCGTACAACAATTTAAGTATACTCGACTCAACTTTTAAGAGCGATTCTTTTCACGGTCTCTTTTTACGGTGCGAGGGTCGTGGAGTGTATAAGCACTATTTTTAGATTCTGAGCGGAGCAGAGAAGCTATTGATTTTGTCGTATTATTGTACTTGATAATAGTTTTCTTCCGTCCTTCAAAGTAAATAATGTATATTGTACATATACAGTCTTGAAGATAGGTGAACCACTTTTTCCTGAAATGCGTCACGATAAAAATTTTTCGTTACCTAGTTCAACATATTCAAACGCAAATAACGAAAACTAAATACATCAAAACGTTCGTAAAAAAAAACTAAAAAACAATCACAAACTGAGTAGTCGTATACGAATAAATTATTCAACAAACCGACAAAAATATTGATTTTTAGTATTCGAACACGTATCCGCACGGTAAAGAGTAAGTCAAACGTAAAAAACTTGTAACGTAAACAACTCTAGAATAGGAAATGTTTTCATATCAATAATTGCTTATCATGCTGTGAATTTATTTTCCATATTAAAATTCCTTATATTATACTTCCCTGACGTACTTGTGATGACGATGCAAAAGTTAAAGAGTTCTCTCGAAGCCCGGATAATGAGAAAAAAAAATTTAATTGTTGGTAAAATATCAATATCGGTACAATGATACGCGATGACACGGGTAAATGAAATAAACGCAAGAAAATAAGCCAACATTTTCAAAAAAAAAAAAAAAAAGGTTTGACATAATACGAATATATTTTAAGGTATTTTATTCTACATACGTGATTACTTTTGTGCAGACCTGAATCCGATATCTTATAGCTTCAAAAACTTGAAATATGCGAAAAAACGCACTAAGTAACGAAAAAATATGCTGAAACACATGGGTTTTATAATTTCTTAACGCATATGCTGGTAATACAAAAATGTTTTGATTTTAAACTATATGCCTTCACAGTCCATTGCTAATATGTGTGTAGTCGTAAGATTAAAATCACACACTAGTTAAGATGATAACAGTTATAAGCATTTAAGTCGTTTCACTCATTCAGCGTAAACGACATTCTTGAATTATTAATTTAAGATTTGAACATAATAATAACGCAAAGATAATATTTTGTAGGAAGCCAAAGTTTGTAAAATATTTTACAAAAATACGATACTCAACATTTACGGCATACGACGCACTCGTATGAATAATAATCAAAATTATACACGGAGAATCCTACCTTGTAAATACAATAAAAATAAAATGGGTTTAAATTTAACAGTACCAAAAAAGCTAGTCAGGGTTTATCAAAATGTGCTGTGGAACAAATTACATAATAAAGATCAATAAAATGTTCATCTATATTTTACGGTATACTCAACAGAGGTTGTACACTATAACTTGAAGTATTTAAATGGAAATCACGAGTTGAACATTAAAGAAACTTCGTGGAATATTTTTCAAACAAATGACTGTATAAATTGTATTCATCAGCGGCATGATTTAAATTTAAATCATAGTGTTACAATAGCTACCTCAAACTTATTTATTCACTTCATATATGATAGAATTATTTTAACTGAATATGTATTGTCTATACAATTTATTGTCTATACAATTAGTATTGTTTTTATACTGAAGAATAACCATCAAAATGTACAAACTATTGCTACACCATTCAATCATTATGACGAACCCGTGATTATTGACTTGCGGAAAAAATCCGATGAAAATTAAATAATTTTTAATTATTTTATTTAATAATTTAATAGTTAAAAAATATTTATATTTAATAATTTTTAACTATTAGAGTTTTATCAATAATAATGATATATTTAAGTTATAAAAATGTTTATTTATTACTTTTATCGTGTATCAATATTTTGAATCGTGTAATTCATAAATATCACTTTAACAGTCTAACAATAGCGTCACTTTCGAAATATTCCGTCATAAAACCTTTATAACAATTGTTGTATACTTGCAAAGCGAACTTGACACTATTCACCAGTTTATAAGCTACCAATGCCATCGAAACTAATTTATTACGTTTCCCCTCCAATATTTCCGGCGAAACGCGGAAAAAATATGGACGAAAAACGAAGTCGATTACTTACAACTGTCGAATGGCGATTAATAATACTCGTTTGAGACGTATTAAGACCAAAGCGGACCAGACACGTCGATAGACGGTGTATACACGGTCCTGAGGATATCGCCGTACGATGAAGGACACAAAATTTAATTTATGAAATATGAAGTCGATTATTCGACGAAAACGCGAAAGCGATCCAAACACCGAAACGATTTTGATAAATAACAGCAGCGTTTGACGTTTTTATTTTCAAAATGTGTACTCCATCCAGTGCATACGCCTTCTGCGGTTTACTCGTTTTCGTTTTTAAGACGTTTTATACACTATAATGAAAGTGGAGAAACAACGCGATCACAACGCGCAGGACGCGTTTACAAGATGCAAAACAAAACGACAGCCTAAAAAGTGTTGTCCAGTTTGCCAGCTTTCAAACGTAGCCAAACGATCGTTTCACAGCCTCATATAATGTACAACAACAGGGTGCCCGTGGACATTTTGTTAACAAATGCCTAATATTTTTGAAGTACGCGACCTCAAACGCAATTTTTTTAAAAACCAGCAAAACGATTCCTTCGATCACCTGTCTATACATTCTTTAAATTTGTTTTCATATTACACCCGAATCTGATAAAACATGTATACCATGAATTTATTAAAATTTATTAACTCATTACCTAGTTGAACGTTCAACAGAAGATTCGTCAGTATTAATTGTTACGCTCAACATATCCCATTTTTTCGTTGAAACATGAACGATCAATGATCGTGTTGTGCGATCACGCGGTGGGGCAATAAATCGAAAAAGTCCTTCAATTCGGGTGTACCATCAATACGGATCGTACAGTGTTTTTCTCGACCTTTTTCTGTTTTCGCTGTTGTATGCAAATTACTGCTCCGTAATTTAATTACTTATTCATAACACAAATTTGTTCCACCGACTTCACGTGCTACGGGGAGGGTTGAGAACCGTTAATATTGTTGCTACGGAACACTTTAGCAGAGTCGTAAACATTTTCGAACACGCGGTACGTGCGCAGTCTACTGTACAATTAAGATTTTTTGAAGATAAAATTTATTTTTTTCTTTTACGCGCGATACGTGCTGCAGACGGGAGGCGAACCTGAAAAAGGATACGAAAACAGTGTAGCTGCTCATAATGAGCAACACTTGAGACGAATTTGGCGAAGAATATGGCGAACAAAAGAGCAACAAAGTAAAATTTAATAGTACAAAGTTTGTACGTCGCGTATTTCTCATCTATTTGTCGTTGTAGGTACAAAAATTAGGGAGCACGTTATATAATAGTAATCAAGACTTTCCAATAATTGATTTTCAAGTACTTTTTTCATGATAAAAACAACAACAATAACTCGCCTTTTCTGTACGCTCTGGAAATATTGGCGGGAAACATACCTAACGGGTAACGTGCACGCATTTTATACGTAGTATCTCAACTATACGTTAGGTATATATTGTATTATACGTTGAAGCGGATAACCAGTTTCGGAATCGCCGTCGCTGTGAACGAGTTTTTCTCGACACGAAAATACTTTACGGCGCGATCACAAAAGTCGTAAAGTCGGTTTAATGAGATTTCGATGTAAAGACAAACCGCAATACTCGACAATTTAAAATGCATACACCAAAATAACGTACCGGATCGCCGAAAAATCCTGTAGATTCCTTCATTCCATCAGGCCCGCGAGTGTCGTCTCTTCATGATTCCTGTGAAAACATAAAATTAATGAATTATAGAAAATACACAGGTAAC
Source organism: Hormaphis cornu (assembly GCA_017140985.1). NCBI lineage: Eukaryota > Metazoa > Arthropoda > Insecta > Hemiptera > Hormaphididae > Hormaphis > Hormaphis cornu. Next base: position 15,074,437 of record CM029362.1, read on the forward strand.
GGAGTTGTGTATAATATCAGATGAGCTATTATTTTCACGGCCCATAAACTAAATTCGACCCGCGAACACGGATACAGGTAATCCGTATTTGGTTTTCTTTCCGCGCGGGCAGCAATACATCTGCTGATCAACTGTATTATAATATTATATCGCGCTATTATTATAATATTATGATATCGTACTCGTATTATATGGAACTGAACAAAAGCCAAGTTGGCCAAAGGCCCGCACATTTTACCGCGCGTAACGACGACGACGACGACGACGCGCAAGCAAACCCACGGGAAAGTAATAAAAGATCCAATACGTAAATAACACACTGTGAAAACGCAATCAGACGCGCTTTTCCTCGCGTCCGCATAAATTTATAATGTCTCAATAATCGATCCGTTCCACAGTACGCGACAGACGCCGCTGCACTTAGGTACAACTGCAATCTATATATATATAGGAGACCACCCCTCATCAACGGCCAGACCGAACCGCTGGAGATTTGATATTTTGTACAAAAGTTCCTTGTGTAAGGTGGGCGGCGAACCCCTAAAGAATGTTTTTCAAAATTCGACCCTTAAAGGGGTTAAAAAGGTTCGAGTATTGATACGTCGATCAACGCACAGCCCAAACCACTGGGTCCAGAGACTAGAAACTTTGCACACACATAGGTTCTTCATACAACGAGCACAAAGAAAGGGCTCTTTAAAATTCAACCCCTAAAGCTTTTTTCCCTTAAGGTGGTGAAACAGGGTTTCCGAATTTGGTGTACTCATTTTTTAAATTTAATAATTTGGAATTACTAAGCTTTGACCGACTAAACGCCGGGAAACGCCGGGTCGGGACAGCTATTACTTATATTACTCGGTTCCGTCCGAAAAATTGGGAATACTATTATCTTTGTCCACACTGCAACGTGCAGCGAACTTAAGCGTTTTTTATTTATTTATTTTTTTGGATTCTGAACGTCAGCGAAGAATGTATTGTTTTTACAATGATGTTTTTTTTTTCTGTGTTCTCGTAGAAAAACTGCTCCAATTTTAACGTACGATACCTTAAGTGATAGATAATTGATCAGAGATGGTGTACTTTTTTGAAGCGTTTTTTTAAAATTTTCATTATTTTTGGAGTTATGAGCAAAAAACGAAAACGGCCGAATTTCCGGAATTCCTCCGTTTAACTTGAAATTTTTATACGTCATTAAAAAGGGTTTAACGAGTTTACTGTTGCAATTTCAATCGATTTTGATAATTTTTAAGGGAGTTATGGAACTTGACATTTTTTAAATTTTATGCAGTTGTTATTCCAGAAAACCTCTAGTTTTTATGTTTAAGTCTCAAACCTTTAATACAATCTAAACAAGACAGTTTTACATGTGTGGTTAAAAAATTTAGAAGATTGGTTAACACGATTTTGGTTTATAGCCGATTTTAAGTTGTTATTTTGTCGTTAAACTCGTCATTCCGGCCAGCCGTGTATTTCTTACGGGGGGGGGGGGGGGGGAATAATTACCGGAAACGTGTTTTTTACGCATCGATTTAGATTTTCTTTATCGTAGTATCCAAAAAAAAAAGGATCGGACCAAGGTGAAACTTTTACATAATACTAAAATAGAAAAGATACAGATTTAATAAAAATTGTATTGTTAAATTTGTTTGTACCACGACGTAAATACTAGGCGACTGAGCTCTGTGACTGAACCGATTACAGAACCTTTGCTGCAACACTATTTTAAACACACTAATTAAAAGAAAATAGCATCATACGAACATAATACACCTATATATATAGGTACATTTTTTTAAACAAACTGGAATGGTACATAATTTTTAGTACACATCGTTCGGGACTGTGAATAATTTGCCGAAAAATGATAATGCAAAAACTAAAAATCAATGCTATATCTCGTCAAAACACACAGCACGTCCGACGGACACCGTATTTTTGTTAATACTTGTTCTATACGTAATAAAAACATTGCGAACGGTACTGTCCGTTAGAAATCTATTGATTTTTCACATCACGTCCGTCTCTAATGCGATCAACATTTGCGTGGGAAAACATATTAGTATATACGTAAATAAATCCATCCGAAATACATATTCAATTGCCGATTTTGCTATCTATACAAACCATTTACAGTTTTCTATTTGTCGATAAAAAAAACAAGAACTGCACAAATAAATAGAAGATACAATTTTGTTCCAAACATTCAGACAAGCTGCCTCACGTATTACATAATAGAATGAACCACAATTATCATGAGAACTTTTAGTTAAGTAAATTAAATTTCGTATGACTTTTCAAAACAAATGTTGGTCAAACATTAAGAGAAAAGATATTGAACTGCACCCAAGCTTTTTTCTAGTATCCATACAAAACATGTAGTTCAAACCAAACATATTTTCACATAATAAAAAATAAATGAAAAATGTTTTTTAGACGAGAACGTGACGTCGAAACATAAGCCAAGCACAACAATTTTCTCTAAAGAAAATGCCGGATTACGTCAAAAATATATGGATAAAACAGGTGAATAAGATATAAGCAATACTTTTTATTTCGCCAGATATATTACTTTTTTTGAGTACACAAATGAAAAATAAGATCACAAAAGAATATTTCTAGTTCATAAATATGAATGCAGCACAAATGTATATTGAACACTATATAGTAAATATATTATTTTTTCATTTTTTAATATTTGCTGGATTCGCCCTCAACAAAATATGATTTGAATAATTATTATGAACTAAAATAAAAATCAAGTATTTATTTCAACGCTTTAAATAAATTAGTTTTTTGAAAGTATTATAACTTATAAAAATATCAAATAAAATCGAAAATGTTACAGTTCACTTGCGAAACTTAAATCAGTTTAAAACATAAATATATATAATAAATAAAATAAACTTAAGTAGGAAAATTTACTATATCATAAGCTATAGCCTATAAGTTACTTATTTCCTAAACAATAAACAAAAAAAGAGATTAGCCATAGCTAAGGTATTTCATAATTTAAAATTAATTGTTGAATTTATAAAAACTACAGATATATTTTTTAGCTTAAAAAAATTACAACTCACTGGGTATTTTCCGGCTAATATTCATATAACTTTCACTTTTACATGATACCAAATAAACTATCGATTAAAACCTGCTTGTAGTCATTTATTACCAGATATCAATTATTATTACTATGAATAAAAATATTTGTATTGAGACTGCAAAATTGTAACGAATATTTTTAGTATTACTTGTCATTGATTGACTATCTACATTCTACACGGTTAAACCTAATCACATATTAAATAGAACAAATTAGTGATAAATTGAAAAATTTCCCAAAATTAGCAAAAAAACTTAATTGGTTCATTATACGCCTAGTGATTATTACAATAAATCAGTATGTTTCGCAACAAATATTGTACCTACCCGATGAACTTTCTAGGAATAAAAACAATTATTTTACACTCGGAAAAAAATGAAAGTCGACTTTTTACAGTTTTCAAATTTAATATTGTATTATATTGCTTGAATTATTACAGTAGCCATAAAGTTACGCTTAAACGAGCGTAAAAATTGGAATGCGTTTCTCTCGCAGAACTCTCGCCTCTCTCTAGTGAAACGGCACAAACAAAAACCGAATAGTTATTCACCCGAGGTCGATGGAAATTGCATTTTGTATTTTTGCAAATATATCTTAAACGAATAGTAAAAATGAAAATAAAAACCACTAACAAAATCTAACCTATAATTAAACAATTAGTTATAAAACGTATTATTACACGACTAATAGTAATAGATACTTGGTACATACATAAAGATTTTTTACAAGGTTTTTAGAAGATTGTTTACAGTTTTCAAATTTGAACACTAGTAAACCAACATAAAAGTAATAATGAAATTGTACTGTAAAAGCAAAGGACTAGGCAGAGGATCATCAAAAGCCGATGTGAAAACAAACGAAACAATAACATAACATGTTTAGAAAATAATTTTTTGTGAATTTCAACGTTTCATTAGAGGCAGCTATTGAAAAAATTAGATTTAACTAGTTTTTCTAATTACACGCACATTTCTTCGAAACATGGCTACATTAAACCAAAAATAAATAGTGAATACAACAATTCTGATCAGTTTCAGAAAAATCTGGAGAATCCTATTATCTACATATAACATAACAACTGATTTTTAGTTTTTTTTTTTTTTAGGTAGGTACTAAAGAGTTTTAAAATATTTTACTGAATCAACCCAAATTCACATTCAAACCTATTTAAAAGTATAGTATGGCAGATACCTCCAATATACAGTGTGTGTAAAACACAAACAGTTTTAATTACTCCAAAATGTTATGGGTATTAGTGGAATTATCACATCAAAAAATGACTTTTATGTCATAGCTGTCATGCTAGTATAGTTCTGTAACCAATACGATCACGACTGTTAGCAGCAATGTTTGCACACACATTTGTGGGTACATAATATACTATATCAGGCAAACTCACAATATATGTAATACATTTAAAGAGAAATTTTTTCAACACGGGGTGTGCACTGGTCGTAAAAATGAGTATCCGTTGAGCAGCCGTTGAAATTTCAAAAATCCTGGCGCCTTGGAACGACAATGGCCACTATTATTAAAGGGATTATTGCAGTGCAAAACGACGACAGCGAAAAGGAAACGATGGTTTTCTTTTTTTTCGACCGGTCCAAACGCAGAACTGATACCGCGGAAAAAAAAACCGTCGTCGCCTCCGAACCGGCAGGACGTGCGGAAAGGCGCGCCGCACGCATCAGGTGGCGTTAATCGTCCCTGCACCCTGTTGTTGTTGTTGTTGTTGTTGTTGTACGTATGCCGCCGTGATTTATTGCCGTTTCCGTTCGTCGTGTCCCGTCATTTCTTCCACTCGCCGCGGCCGCGAACACGGGTGTTACATTCGCGTGGAAAGAGCTTAAGTCCCTGCGCTTTGTGTGCGAACAAGATTCAGACGCGTCCACAGACCGATTCTACGGAGGGGCAAACATAATCTCGTATCCATATTACGATGGTCGTTTCAAAACATGATTATTATGGTAAATTTGAAGATTCAATCGCAATGAGAAACACGGCTAATAAATATAGGAAATACATATGTTTGTCACAAAAACCTGTTAAAAAATTCAAAACCCTCGACTCCTAATATGCATTCCTGGTTTTGATATACATACAGACGTAGTTAGTGTCAAAAATAGAGTCAAGAAATATCGATGATAACTTCAAAATGTGTTTGAATATAATATACCTATCACAGAGCAGATGAAATCATTACTGGGTACGGAAAAAATAATAAACATGCTGTAAAGTGTTGAAGCGTTACAGTTATTACAATGTAAACCTAAACAAAAATTTCACGGAGGATGAGCGACTCTGCAGCCCTCTTTGCAGAGTTGAATACAAAAAATCATTTTATTTATCCACATTTACTTTTTAACTATGGGCAGGTAGTCAAAAACTAAAATATACTAAAAACATAAAAAAATCACCCTGTAGCCACACATTAAGTGAGGGTGTGTACGTGCGGACTTAAGCCGGATATACCCGACAAGACCCATTTTTTACGGCGTGTTATATCGGATCTTAACGATGTAGGCGTGTAATAATAATAATGAGCTATATATTGCTGTCGAAGGGTTTACCTGTACGGGCTACAAACAACGGATTTACCAACAGCCAAGATTATACATAATGATAACTTTCATTCGGACATTCGTTTACGAATAACAAAAATCCTGGAACATTGCAGAGGGCCCAAACCTTTTACGATGCGAACTGTCCTATACATTTTCAAAGCTACAAATTTCTAATATTAAGATACTAAGATATTATTCAATAAAGACACCTTCACACACTAAAATCGCACCGATTTTATTTGTACGTTATTTTTACCCATACCCCAACGACGTGTGAAAATTTCAAGTCGTTTCCAAAGCATTTTTGATGATTCTCACTGTTATTTGTACAGATTGGAGCGATTATTCTACTTCCTTGAAAATAAAAAACACTATCGTGAAATCAATAGATTCCGCGCACAGATCCAAATAAATAGTACAAAACTGATTACAACGATAAGTGAAGTTATTGTACTCGTATAGAAACTTCAATAAAAGATTCCGTACATATTATTATAATATGTTTGTTAGAACCGTACGACTTAATTCGAAATAAATTACAAAACCCACGAGTGTCAAATTTGTTATTGACCCAACACCGAACTAACACTAATATTACAAACGCAATGTATTTCATCTTTATCATAATAATCTATTATTACGTACGAGTATAATATACAAAATAATAAAAATTTATTACACCTACAAACAGCGTAATAAAATTTGGGTTTTAAACCAGGTTTTGAATTAGACAGACGTATAGAGATTACAGCTGGTGTATAACGGTCGGCAATAGTCATACGTACCAACAACAGGAACTTACTACATTCCAATGGATCTTTTTGTATGTATATATTACATACATCACCGGGAGTCAAGTTTTTCATGTTTCTATTTATTTAACATTACCGAAAATCACTTCTACAAAAGGAACTCAATTTCACATCATATGCGATACTTATATTCCGACGATATTTTCGGTCTACACACAAACAAGCGAAGGATTAGTGTTCGGAATTTTTGAAGCTGTTTTTAAAATTATACGATCGCCAGGAGTTTCTAGTATTTCACAAATATTTTAAAACAATATTTAGTCTTGCGTATGATAGATTTTGATGAGCGGCAAACGGTACAGTAAAATGAAGTAAAATTTACAACCATATATCACATAAAAGTTAGAATTATTCTCTGACTTTATGGAAGATTTGGAAGCGTGATTTTTTTTTTTTCCTACAGTGTCTAATGTCTCTTAACCGGAAAACATAAGAGTTTAGACGTCGGGTCATTACAGTAGATAGTTCATCCAAAAATATAAAATCAAAATCAATTTTATCGAAACATCACTGTTTCACAGACTGTTTTGAACAGTACAGACTTAGATTCTTTCTTGTTCGATATTTGTGTATATTACAGTTCAATACCGTATTTTTAGTAAAGAAAACTTTATCGTTCTCTAATTTTGTTATGGATGTAATCATTTCCAAAACGCTCTACGGATATAATGCGAACGTCTAAAATAAGTTACGGTAACCTAAATCTAAAGTCGTAAAACTGAAACTTCCAATAATCTTTAACGCAATTAAAAATTTTAACAAGTACTTGCACGCACTTCGCAGAATATCAACAAAAAAGTTAAAACGATTTCAACGCCATTTCTTTTCGTACTAAACCCCGACATGTTCTAGGAAAAAATACAACAACTACTATAAAATTGAGTGTATTAAATCACAAGTGTTAGTGACCAAAGGAGAGTGCACACTTTCTGTTCGTTTGGAATAACAAAAACGAATAAGTTACGAGTATGTTACGTTTTCTGCGAGCTATTTTGTCTGCACAGGACATTTTTCGATTAAAACTCTACCGCGTACATAAGATTCAATCGTTCGTCTTCGGCTAAAATCTGCGGACGTCTTGGGAGAGCTGATGCGGACCATGCTCGCCCGTTGCCTCCTCTACCGTACCACCGCGAACCCGCAAAACGTGAAGTTCAATCCTAGGATAATAGAGCTCTATTGTCCTTTACAACGGTGGTATGATGATACTATGGCCGACACAACAGTACTATAACGTATAATCCGTACCTGCACTATACGTTATAACAATAATTTATATAAACGTGCAATCAATGGTCTGCTACAACAAAAAGCCGCGTGCGCTGTATAGAAGAATCGGCGGAATCGGCCGACGACCGGTACAACAATAACAATATTATACAGGGCGTTCACGAAGGAATGTTTCGACGTCAAAAGTTCACACTCATCAAAAATAATTTACACGTCATAGTGAAACATAGTGTCAAAATATTAAGTGGGTTGTGCGGGTTTTTTTTTGTCCGCGTCACAAACGTTTGGACGGCGCGAATAACGTCAAAACGATGTTTCTTTTCGTCCCGCGCTTTTCCGCAAGTCCCCGATCGATTCGACCGCTTTTCGATCCGCTGTTTTTTAGCTCGTCCACGTTTAGTGGCGACTACGTACGAAAACCGAAATGTAATGTAACCCCGTAAAAAGAACTCGTTGTCAATCGAGAAATTTTTTCCAAAACCGAAGCGCACTTTTGTCAACACCCTGTACAAACCCTGTACACCCGAGTATAGCAGCAATAAGCCGTGCAGACAATACACGACGGATCGCGCGCCAAGGTCGACCGGTTGTTGATAATGTCAATTCCGCGTCGAAGGCGACTTCTCTCTCCGTCCACGTTATTAAAAAACATATAGGTGTACCTCTGATATTATTATTGTATTACATACTACCTATTATTATATGAATGCGATTGAAAAAATAATTCACACCCCACTATACACTGTTCTTCACCATTTTACAAACTCATCGACGAATACGAAAACGCGAGTGCGCCGTAATAATATTGGTTTGGCCTCCGACAAGAGCCGAAAAAAAATTGAGAGAAAAACGCGCGACCGACGATTGCGATACCGCGTAGAGGAGCCGACAACAATGACTACATTACAATTACACCGAGTACACTGCACAATTGCTAAATTGTCCCCGTCAATGACGTTATTTTTTAATTTTCTGTTGTACGTACAATTGAATAAACAAAAATATTCTCGCAATTATTGTTCAAGAGAAGAGGTCGGTCGGAAACGGCGATTTTCTATTCTTACAACATGATCACCGTGTCTAGATTCGAGAGGAGGATACGCGTTTTTTTAAACAAAACAATTTAACGTACCCTTAGTTCCTAATCTGGAATCCATCCTTAAATTAATGGTCCAATATAGACACGTCAAAACTACGTACGTTTTTTTGTCGAACTTTGTTTTCTGAACTGATGATCACAAACTACTAGATATAGGAATTTAAAAATGATTTCTATTTGATACCCAAACACCAACGAGTTACGGACCAATTGGACCGCGACGCGGTCAGGGTCATGAAAACTGATTTAAATCATCAACGTTAGTTCAAAACAATCGCTACGAAAATCATTAAAAACTTGATGTTAAGTATGGTTGAATGATACATAAACTTGATAGTCCTATGTTAAGCATATAAAATTATAGTAATAACAATAAAATTATAATTATTATTTTATTTTTAAATGCGTTAATAACTAATTAGGTAAAAACGCATTTCTGACTTCTACGCCTGAGTAATTAAACTGAGGAGTACCTAAATAATTCAAGTCGAATAAACTTACTTAGAAATAAAGACGTGATAAAATCACGTTTTTCTCTTTTACCTAACCTTGATTTACACAGTCACGAACATATTTTTTAAAATATTCGTATTTAAATTTCCAGAATCAAACGACAAATTTAGCATCAACTCCTCTACAAACAATCATGAACCTAAGTTAATTAATAAACTCGTTATTAAACATATAACGTTGTCATCAACATTCACTACAATAATGAATAGATTACGATACTGAATAAATAGACTACAGTGTATACTGTATAGACTATAGGAGGGCGAGATAGGAATAACCTAAAGACAGCATTATTTTTACTTTTTTTTTACTTTCGCACCATGGCCTGAATTCGGTGGGCGACACACTATTATTTGATGTTTTTCTTTCCTTTCACACGGTTTTCGGAAAAACGGGAAAAATGGAACGATAGGTACATTGAGGTTCTAGATTAGAAAACTCTAGGTTTTATTTTCGTTCAAGACCATATCTGTGTTTAAGAGCGTATGTGTAACATTTGTCGGTTCAAATTTGATTGGTATCTAAATGAAAAATAACATCGTGCACATTTTGTGCTTCTTACAGTTCGAATGTAATAAATCAAGTTGTCTCTAGCGCACACGCAGTAACACTTGTAGCGAATCGTCAAAATGTAAAAAAAGAAATCATACAAGTATTCAGATCTGGCAACAGCTGCTTCTAAAATAAAATAAAAAAATAAACGACAGGCCGCACATTATAACACATATTATACGAGCACCAAATTAGAAGAGGTGTATACTAAAATCTTATTAAAAGAAGAAAGCGAATAGAAATTTGCTACAACAATAATATGACAAAGTCTTAATTTAATGTTGTGTAACTAGCCCAACAAAAAAATCTTGTCCACGCGCCACTCCTGATAACACTTACGAGATAATAACGTATGCAAAAATTCAAATCACAAAACTAAAAAAAAACTCGATAACGGCGAAAAATTATCTACTTGTCAACAATCATATATATAAGTAATTAAGTACTCACAAAAACACAAATCTTATTCTTTAAATACGTTTCTACTACAATAAGATTTGTATAACTACTGTTCGACTCGAAAGAAATTAGAATGACCTAAAACACATTTTTCCATCAATACAGGCAAATTACAACAAACACAGTACTATAATATACATAAATAAAATAGCACATTACCAAGTTTTTAGCGAATTTCGAAAGCCGCAAAAACTCAGTATCTTCTTTTAATGCGTTCTTAAACTGTAATAAATCATTCGCGTAACTATACACTACAATTATTAACTAATAATTAAATTATATTTTATGAACTAAATGTGACTATTTAATTCGTGTTGAGTAAAAAACAATGTACAGCTAATCCTCGAGCTAATCGAGCTATTATAACATGTAAGCACTGCTTCTATATTATATTTCGTAGGCAAACAAATTCACAGCCACGCGCAAATAGCGTTAACTCGATATTATGTTATTTGACTTCTGTGGGTGAGAATAGAGAATGTTTGTTCAAGAACGGAGATTGACTGTTTTCTATGCATTACAATATTAACTATCTATACAATGATAAGTAAAAACAATATTTTCCATTTCATATGCCTCGCTTTTCAAGTCCTTGACAAAATAGTAGACGAGCTAAAGTATATATATATATATGATTTCCTTCAGTCATTGGATTATTTTGACTAACGTTAAATATGATCGTCGGTTTGTTTTCTAACTATCCAAACACAGAACATCGACTATAGATATAATCGTTATTTATAATATAGCTGATAGATGATAAAAATGACGCGTTTACATTCCAATTTTTATACTACATGAAGAACCGAAACCCGAAACCTTCCTCAAAAATACATTACAAATCACAACAAGAGTATACTTAAAAATATATCTTCCAATGTAAATAAGATAAAATTATGTCAACGTCAACTGTAAACTGACTATTGAATGCCTTTTAACGGTAAGCAGAAAACCTACAGTATATTTAATACCAGTCCAGATAAACGCTAAATATTGGCCTAGGTATTTTTAATACAAAATAAGAACAAAGCCAATTTAAAATGCCAAATTATTGAACACGAACAAAAAAAATAGAGTTAATTTTTAGAATAATCATTAATAGACCTATTAATATTATACCTATAAGCTATTGTTGTCGTCGAGATAAATCTCGCCATAAATTCTCACAATAAAATTATGCAAGTACTTAAAAGTAATTTTATAAAACTAAATTGTAACAACCAAAATATACTTGTTATTTAGGTATATAAATAATAAACCGATCTCAGCTCAGAATCAATATTTTTCTCGTAATTTTTGTAAGCAATGATTCGTCAATGCTTTAAAATTTAACATAAAAATTTAAATTCTAAACCTTTCAAACCAGTGTGACCAGCCCAAAATGGTAACTCTTTCAACCTATCCACCCGATAGGTATTATTACTCCCTATTTTACGTATGTTTCGCTACTTTGGTTGAATATTTGAGTACAGGACCAGAAATATTAAAATATTTAATACTGTAATATATATAATCTTAAGTCAGTACTGGGCCGTAATAAACAGAAAGAAAACGTATAATTTAACACGCGTCAAAAGGCAAATCGTATTACAATGATTTTTTCCCGACCCTAGTTGTACACGCAATTAGCATTTAAAAGGGGTTGGAAGTAGACAGGTGTGAGTCTGGGAGAATGAATAATGCAAGAACATAAATCAGAATATAAAAAACATATAAGTATATAAAATTATTCTAAAAAACTATTTTGTGCTCAGTTAATTTTAGGGGATGTGTAGTTTAACGGAGAATGTTCAATTGAATCTACCTATTTTAAATTCTAATTCAAGTTTAAAAAAATAACTCTCAGTAAACAAAATTACATTAAGTTTTATATATATATATATACCAACCTAATTTGCATTTATCCATTATACTTTTTCCTGGAAAACTGTTTTATCCGGAAAAATTTTTATGCCGGCGGAGGGTTATTCTTATTTTAAACATTGCCCGTCAAATACAATAAATAGACACAAGGTGCATTTTGAAAAACTGTACAATAATAGCGATTTTAAGAGTATGAAGGATTTTTATCATAAAGAGTTTGACAGATCACTTGATATTAACGATAAACGCATAAGAGAAATAAAAATTTAATTAACACATTAATAAACGATTAGAAGAATAAAACATAATTAAAAATACAGAGAAATCTAAATCTACCAAAAACCTCAATACATTTTGAATAGATCGTTGAAACAAACTAATTTTCCTAGAAAAATCGATAACTCGTTGCTTCCTAAAAAACATATATAAGTTTCATACAAAATAAACGAAAATAAATTGGCCATTACAACAGAAAAGCATAGATATACAAAATAGATATATTTTTATAACATCAACACACCTATGACTCATTAGTGCTGTTTAATTAAGCCTCTGCATTTGCTTAGTTTTTAATGTACCTAATGCATCAGCAATATAGGTAATATATAAACTACACTATATGTGTACACTCACTTTTTCAGTTTAATTTAATAAAGTGACCATTAGATATATAATTCCACTAACAAAAATTACTTTTTTTTTTTCTAACAGAAACGAGATACTTTTTGTCCCGCTTTTAGTAATGAAAAATAATCAAGAAAATTACATTGACCCATTGGGCAACTTTCGACTACTTTCGACAACGAAAAAAGATTTCCTTTCATCGCACGATTCGTAGTAACAAATAATTCTAAAGAGTTCATATCAACACGAATCAAACAATTAAAAATAAAAAGCAGCTACTAATTAAGGCGGTACCAAAAAGTTTTCATTTAGACTCAAGTGATTGTGGACCGGATCGAGATTGGATTGAGAGCTTAGTGGGCTCCGGGGCCTCTCCCAAGTCTTAATAACAATATTATTACATCCAACAAATGTTTCTGTTAAACAAAATATTTATGTTATAAAAAAACATCCAATAAGTATACATACTTATTACAATAAACATGATCATCAACATGAAAAGTAAAATTATGATTATAATATAAATCATATTGGTAGTAACTGTAGTAGTTATTGTTAATTTTGTTTAGAATTCAACAAAATTGTTTGGACGAAATGATGAGGACCTAACACGCGAGGACCCCGGGACCCTTTCTCTCGTATCTAACCTTGTTCATAGACATGGTGTATTCTGGAGACTTGAACTGTTTACAAAGTGGACAAGGACGAGTGAAATGCGAGAATCCAAAAAAAAAATTACTGAACAAGATTGGAATTTGGAAAACAATAAACGTGGTTCGTTCGGCACCTTTGAATTTTGAACTCTCTAGATTTTACGAATTCACTGATGGGTCACGAAATTACAATGCGAACAAGATTCACCACGCAATAGTGCGAGACGAAGAAGTATATTTCCCAAGTTATCGTGGCCTACGTAAACCCTAAATTTGCGATGGATATTTTTTTCTATCTTATACAACCGAGGTGCCTAGGTAATTTCGTTGTTATGAAATCCATACGGAGACATAAATCAAAAATTATATTTTGTTCGAAAAAAACAGTCGAGTTTGCTGGCGCTTTTGGACCACAGGGCCGCCGCCCCTTAAAACACAGTCGAAGGGTCCTGATGCGACGCGCCCGCCGCGCTTCCACACTTGGGGTGCTACGGGGTGCAGACAGTTCACGGCCACCCCACGGAGAGACGACACACTAGGGTCGCAAGGTGGTTTTTTACTGTACAGCGGTATCGACCGGATGATTGCGGAATGATATTGCCAATGTTCCTATTGATTACTAATAGGACAAAAAAAATCCAATTTTTTCAAACCGCCCGATCGCTGTTATCATCTCTCTAATGTTATTTTTAGATCTTCAAAGACGGCACCCAAACGACGATGCCAACGATCTGGGGGACCCTGCAGCCGGAGTGCAGTTAGCACAGTATTGCCGGTTATAGGACGTAAAATTCGTGTACACTGACCGTTTCGCGGACCGGTGGTACACGAGGCGGCCGGCCGCAGCAACGTCTAGAATGTGTCTCTCTCTCCGTAAAAAAAAAAAAGGAGAAACCTCTACGGCCGGCGCGCGCTGTCCCACTTGTCGGTTATTGACACCACCACCGGTGCGGCGCCGCGCGTGATACTTATCAATAATAATAATTATTCTAATTTTCCAATGGGTATTACGATAATAATAATAATACTATGAAAATATTTACACCTACCTCCTACTGTACCAACTTTAGATACGCATTTTGTTTGTCGAAAATACGGACGTTATCACGCGGAAACCGGCGGCAAACGCGATAAAAAAAAAAAACTCGTTCGCCACTTCAGCACTCCGCGGGACGAACCGAAACATGTGACCGGGCTCGACCGGATCCAAAAAAAAAAAAAACAACACTATTTCGCACCGGCACGCACTTTATCACGCGCGAACCCCGATAACCGGGAAAATAAGAACAACGTTGTGTTATCGCCAATTATTTTTCGACGGATTTTCGATCCCCCCCCCACGCGCGACACGGAGATTATGGAGGGAAAACACGGCACACGAACGGGAGAAAACGATCGGACGGCGGCGCGCGCGTACACACCGTATTACCTGTTCGGCGGTGCCACGTTACAAAACTGAACGGGACAGGTACACGACGAGAACGCGTTTCCCGAAACGGCGGCGGCCGTGGTTCGGTTTTTGACGCGAGGAGTGGCGCGCGCGGTCGGCAACGCGCGCGCGCGCGCGCGCGTTCCGGTCAGAAACGGCGGCGGCGCACGGCCCGGCAACGTCGCTCGACCGGTTCGGTTTTTCAGTCGCCCCCCCCCGCGCTGTTATTATTACGAGCCGCCGACAGCGCGAGAAGAAGAAGAATAAGAAGAGCGCGGGGCACGGATCCGCCGCCACTCTTCTCGTACGAAAAAAAATAAAAAATTTTAATAAAAATACGCGTTGTAGGTCACCTCGACATATTAATAGTAGTAATTAATGATAGTGTACAACAATAATTCGGCTGTATCGTCGTCGTCACCGTCGGACGAGAACGTTTTACTGCGGGAGACGGCGGCGTTCTTTTTATTCGTGTCAGGGAAACCGGTACGGCCGCCGCCGAGGTCAAGATCGATGGCGGCGCCGTTTCCCTCCAAAAACCGAACCGAGCGATATCCCCCCTCCCCTGTTAATTTTGAAATTTTTACGCGCGACGAAAAACGTAGAAAAAAAAATAAAAATGGGTGTAACCATTATTCCTCAGACATACCTACCCGTTTTTTGTATTCGTGTAAAAAAATACGGGAAAGAACGCGCCATTATTCACACCTACCCGGTGAGCGAAAAAACCTCTACGCACGTTTTTTTTTAAAAACTTTCAATTTTTTCCGAACAGTAAACTACGCCCGGGCTACCAGACACTGGAGCCGCTCCTGCAGTTTATACTCGGACGTGTGCGTTTTTTTATTGGCGACACAGAAGACCACGCTCGTTTTTCGGGGAAAATGCGGTACACACCGTTTAGATTTAGTTACGACGACTGCGCGCGGTGAACGGCTGTTCGAGTGACTGAAGTTTGAAGGCACGGCGGTCGGTAAAACAATTTTGTCCGCGAGAGAAAGTCGGCGTTCTCATAAATGCGCATCTCGCTTTCAAAATACAAAATGTAGATATCGATTGGCATTCGAAAAATTCGCATTCTAACAGTGTTCACAATTGTGTGTTGGGTAAACAAGTCGCGGGTGGTACAGGCAGAGGTCTACAATGTACAGACTCCGTGCACGGTCTCATAAATTAATTAAATTATGCGACTAAATTTTTTTTTTAACAGTTTACATTACGTGTAGTTTAAATAATTAAACTAATAATAGGTTTTACCCCATTAAAACTTTTATCCATATACCGTCGTAAAGATGATACTACTACTAATCTGTAATACGACTTTGTTTTAAAAAATCGATTGTTGCGGACCAAAAAGAAAGTAGTTCGTGTCACTCCAACTATAATGTTATAGTAACTGGTTTTATGGTTCACGAAAGAGAATATCAAAATATTAACTGGTTGGTTTTTTTTTGTATAGAATAAAGTAAAAGTCCGAGTAAAAGTACCACCGACTGAATTAAACGCAAAGTAAAAATAACGAAACATCGAGACAAGTGAACCATATTTTATTTGAATTCATCGACAAATTGTTTGAAAACGTGAAATTCAAACGCGTAGGCGTATTAATTTAGACGATATCTTTTTCATTTACAATAGATGACGCGACCTAACGTAAAAAAAAACTATTACCGACTAAACTTGCACAAACCAGAAAACTATTGTAGCTTATTTTAACAATTCTCTATGTTACTTTAAGCCACCTGGGTATCTAAAATCTAAATGATTAATTCTTCGAATATTAGCAAGTGTATGATATTATGACAATAGGTATTAGACTTAATATTAATAATAATAATAACTGTCATAATTAATATGAAAAACATTTAGGCACGCCTAGAACAAAAACGAAATAACACCTATAATAATATATTTTACCTACTAAAAAACCAACCCCGCATAACTTTTTTGTAAAACAAATAATTTACACATTAATAATGAAGTGTCATAGTTTGGGATAAAAACAGAAAAATACCTACGTACTTATTAGTGTGCCCATAAGCAAAGATTCGATTAAAATTTTGGATTTTTATTATTCGTTTTAGAATAGTGATAGATACTACTACTTTGAAAAGTAAACAAATATTTTGGGAGACTTTAATTTTGGTGATCTAAGCACCCCTACTGTCTATGCTAGTACCTGTATGAATTTTTTTTTTTGTGTAAATGCATTTATTGAACGTAAACAAATCTTGAGTGACAATATTAGTTAAATAAAGTATCAACAATACAGTACAAATTCGATTAAAATCCAAATGACAAATGTGGAAACAAATGTTTACAACACACAGAAGTAACTAAATATAATAATAAGAGACTAGAGAGTTATCAAAATTTGTACCTCTATGAGTAGGTAATGGAAAATCACTGGGTCGGGGTATGGTGTGTCATAAATATTCTAACTCTAACTTCGAACACATACAAAAATAACGAATAGAGGTGAGGATTATAAAAATACTCCGAGTGACCTTATGCTTCGTTTATACGTATAATGTACATTATTATGTACTGTCCCTATAGACCCGAAACCGTATTATAGATACTAATGGCTCGTAAATAATGGCGTAAGCTGCTCAGTAAGTGCAGGTCAGTTTCAAACTAAACCGTAATCATCCCGATCGGTTAGAAAAAAAATACAATTTAGTACCAGCTATAATGGATATTTATAAGGGTACCTATTTATATTTTATAAAATAATATCGTACATCTAACGACTGGCGTGTTTTTATAAGCACACCGACCGTTTTCCTAAAGGAATCCGGTTTTAGCTTAGTAAGTGCGTAGGCAGTTTTTACAAAAATTACAAATTTTATAATATTATTACAATAATTTTTTCAAGTAAATTGAATGTATTTTCATATCAACTCGGCGTAACCTGTTTATCGAATATTATTTACAAATTATTGAATTTAAAAGTACATAACTACTGAATTTTTATTTAGTATTCATAAATACTGAAAAACAACATGAATTTCACTTTAACGTAATATGAAACCAGTACTCATGTGTAAGATTATCCTTTTACATATTAAATATGTAGACTGCTGGTAGACAATAGGAATTGTATGCGATGTTACTATTTTTCTAATCAGGTATGTAATTGGAGATTTCAAGTCGTGTAGTACCACTATACTTTTTTATTTTTTACAATGTAACAATGGCCGCACATGACGTAGTATTGTCAAATGATAACTTTTAACAATCTCATGGGTATTAATAGTTTATAGACAAGACCTGAGGTTCCTAGTCCAGGGCTTAGTCAAGAACTACCCAAAATATTTTTGTACGAGCGGATAAAAAAATCGCCTAGCAACCAGTATTTAGGAAACAAAAAATTAACGTAACAAATACAACATTATTAACAATTAGTAGTTACATATATAGGTATTATTCATTTTTTACTCTTATAAAGTACAAACTATCACAGATTACAATGCTTTTTTTTTCTTTTCTAAGGTCTCTTCACCGCCATCTTCACTTTCAATTATTTCATTTTTATCGGATGAGTAACTTAATTACATAGTATACATACCTTTTTTAAATCCGTATCCACAATTTTCAAATCTGACTGTCACTGCACATGACGTGTGCCACATGTTACTATAATTGTAAATTGTTAATAGTTAATAGCCACATTAAAAAAACAATACTAATAAGTAATAATAATAATAACTAATAAATATTATTTTAAACAAAAATTCTAAAAACAAAACACAAAAGTCACAAACTAATCGACATAAAGAATTAAAAATTAAAGTTTTAAACACATTTTTCAAATGACAGGTCTTATAAACGTATCATCACAGACCACAAGGCCCACTTTAATGAGAACTCGAAAATTATAGTGAAAAATGTTTGGGGGATATCAGTGTAGCCAAAAATTGAAAATAATTAAAAATTCTCTTTTGCTGCTGAAACTGATTCTACACATTTTTGGTGTTATCATTATATGTTTCCGTGATAATCGATATGATCATTATTGTACAATAAAATTATGAACTATATTTATTGTATCAATAAGTTGTAATACGGTACCGCAGGATAATATTACGTGGTTGTGCAATTAATTATTATCTCTAACCGTAGCACACGATACTAAAGTAACTTATTTAAAAAAATCTTTTGGTCAAAGATTCGTAGACTACCTTGGTCCTACTTATTATAATTCTATGCCTACGATTGTAAAAAAGAATATTATCTGTAAATTGTCTAATCCTAAAACGTCAGTTACAAAGTGGTTGTTTATGTCACAAGATTAAAAATTTGTTTTTGTTTTTTTGTTTGTGGCTCTAGAGAAAATTATTTTTCTTTTTTTTCAGATCAAATCTTATCTTATTTTATTATCATTGTTCATACGTATGTATCTTATATATTATATAGTTAATTTGCAAATTTCAATATATTATGTTATATATAACTCTCTTCAACACAAGCTGTGCTTACAGAAAGTAGATAAATTTTACTCAATTTATGTATTTAAACTTTATGTATGTAATGTATTTAATTTCTTTGTGTGCAATTGAGAAAAATTTAATAAAAAAAAATACGGGTTACACTGATATCCCAACAGTTGAAGCAAATCTATCCCCATATACACCCATATCAACTGTGGTATGTGGTAGATTGTAGTTAACCGCGGTTGTAGTTATAAACATTATTAAAGTGAATCGTCATAATCACGATTAATGATATGACTATCTACCTATCTATTTTTATTTTTTTAATTAGGTTTTGGGGTCATATTTTAATATTGATAACTTTTAATTAAAATAATAATGGATAATTTTTTTGTTGTTTTATAAAATTCAAAAACTGAAAACGTACCTAATCAGTATATTCGTATTATATTTTTAATGTTCTGCCCAAACGTGTAGTTACAACTACCCATTTTAACGAAGAACTGCCCATATTGGTTAGAATTACCCGTTAGTGCGAGCTCTGCAGGTTCCTACAGATTATACAAATTAAAATTTATAATCTCTAATAAAACAAAAAATAATTTTTCAAGACAAGACAGCATGATTCACTATAGTTACCGTTAAGTTTGTGATTGATTTCGAATAAAACTAAAAAATTGGTTTGATCGAGTATAAAGTGTTATTGTGAACTACAAACGAGTCACAAGGTATAAACATGTGTGAAAATAGCAATAAAATGGGTACACCCTGAATTTTATGATTCAACTAGATTAAAACGATAATATTATGTAGAATAGTTATTGTCGACAAATGGGGCAGGTGCATAAAAGTTCCCCTTCCGGTGACGCCCACGCAGTCACTGGAACAGTTTTTTGATATTTATTCACTTCCTGTGGATGTTTAGAAGTTGTGTTAAAGCCTTTATGTTATTGTTATTTACTTATTTATAACAAAAAAACCGTACAATTTCGATTTCAAATATGTATTTCATAAATCAATACTATGGATGTGGTCAGCCAGAATAATTATAATTTGGTGTTTTGCATTTTATGTAACTTATACTATATTTTACATACGTATATAATTAAGTAAAAAATAGTAAATCTGATTAAAGAAAATAAAAATTACTATCGGAAAAACATTATTGTCTGTACAGTCTGTACTCTGTACTATATATATTGATAATTTAAGCAGACTGTAAAAATGCCAGTTGGAAGAGAATAAACAAATACCACCGTCTGGCGTCAACAAGGTCGCATTCCTTGACTATAGACTCTTTTATACAGTATCGACTTTTATTTGTCTGCAGCACATTACAAGAAAAGCAATAATTTAGATATAATACTTGGGACTACCCGTAGGACACTAATATTTTAATAACATTGCAATTCGATTAGGTGCCGATGTTTATCAAAGTGTCGTTTTGGTAAAACATAAATACCTACATTTAAAAAAGTACAAAAAAAACTAAGTGAAATAAATTTATAAAAAAAAAAAACATTCACGTTGTCATCAAACAAGTAATGATCTAACAACAGACGACCTAATCTAAATAAATAGTCAGTAGAAACAACAATAGTCTTAAACGGCACTTGTTCGGCTTCACCACTCTGAATTTCAGACCGGCATAGTTATACGTAATATTATAATGGTTAGAATAATAGGAATATATGGACACTTGAGAGTAATACCTACCGTGTTTGTGGCCCATGAGGCAAGTGAACGCATATCCGTGTATAATATACATAGGCAGATAGGTACTTGCTGTGCGGGTAACATTATACCTTCTACAACGATTTTATACAAACAGAACAGCTATAGTTCTCAGATAGAGTTACGGCTTACGAGGAATTACTGACAGAAAACACGTATTATTTTATAACTATTATATTTTCCTTAGTGGATCGAATTCGCAGCTAGTCTAGTTTGTTTTAAGACCACCTAGTAAAAATATGCATATGGATGAACTTCAGGACCCAAGTTATTATTTTGAACATCGCCATATCAGTAATAGCCAGTCACTGGTTGCAAAATTTTTTTTCTACGTTGAGAGTTTATCTTGAGTCATATCCTACTTTCTATTCTTTGTTAAAGTTGTACTAAAAACAGTTTACAATTATACGGGCATGTTTGTTCAATACTAATAAGGATGATAGCCTACACTTACCGATTTTAGTTCAGTTGTTAAACATTTTAGTTTTGTCAATTTTAACATTTTTTTTTTTTTTCAAATGTGACTCACTAAAATTAACAAACTAATTAGACTAAATGAGTAAGAAACCAAATTCGTTTATAGGTAAATTATTACAGAAAAACCATGTTTTTCTAAAATGGTTGGTTAAAATTTAAATGTTAAGACTATTTATATAAAACAATAACAACTCTGTACTGACAAATATTTACACAAAAATAAATTTTAGCAATATTGTCGAAGGTAAAAGCTGAAAAAACCGGAACCAATCCTTATTCAAAACACATTTTATCTTATTCTTTCTGTTTACTAGTTACTGGAAATGGGACTTCAATCTTACTTTTATTGATAAAAAACCAACAAGATATTTAAGTTGATAATGACTAAAAGTTAACCCAATGTAACCATAGATCATAGGTTTAAATGAAGTAGCAAAAAAATAAATAATGATTATTAAAAGCCTTGTGGAAGTAACGAGTAAGATTATTAGCAAAAATACTCCTCATAAAATTAGCGTAAAATAATATACATAACATTGATACATTGAAAATATATTAAAATTATATTACACGTACCTATAAAAATAGTACTATTAGTAAGTACAATTTTGGTGTTTGCAACATTGTGAACAATTCAAATGGATTAAATACAATAATCAAAAAACTAACACATTTTATAAGAGTATAAACAACACAAATAACTTATTAAATATAGATCTCATTTTGAATTGACAAATTATATAATTTAAACATGCAAATACAATGAACAAGACAGTATACATTTTATTGTTTTGGGCAAAGTTTAATTGATCAGTTTCAATTATAGGTAATGATGAATTGAATTCAGTTTGGCACGTGATTTTTTTTCATCACTCGAATCACTAGTATCAAATCCTGAGTCTTCGTAGTACACTTTGGAACACAGCGACTGAGCACGCCTTGTTATCACACAGTCTATGAGTTTGTCAAAAAAACCTGGGAAACCATCATAACCTAAGGAAACAAAATTGGATTGATATTTTCATTTAAAATCTAACAATAATAACAATTTACCAGGATATGCATTAATATCAATGATTGCATGCCGATTGGTATCATTTTCAACTACAATATCGACACCGTACAATGACATATTCAGATAGCTACCCAGTGTTTTGACAATAGAATGTAATTTGTTTGGATCTACAGAATGTCTTTTGGATTTTTCAGATGGGTCTAGTACACTAAGTTCACTACTTGAATCAGACTTTGACACAGAATGGCTGTCAAAAGTAATTGTGTCTCGATCATCTAAACAAAAAATACAAACAAATTAAAATTAAGTATGCGTTTAATATCAATTTAAAATAATTTAATTTTACCTTTTGAAGCATAGAAATTTTTTAATGATGGTCTTTCAACCATTTGATAGTGATCACCTACCACGTACAGTTTGTATAAAATCGCATTGTGATTAATGAACGACTGAGCAACACATGGAGGTTTACAATCAGCTACACCTCGCTCGTTGAATATAACAGACATCTAAAAAATATAATTGATCATCTAAATTATACTCAGTTTTGCAAGAGAAGAGGCATATTCTGTGCATATAGATTACGCAATGACAGTCACAAACTTAATCCCAGCTAAGAGTAATCTTGTGACACGCATGACAACAATAGTAGTGGACGTATACAGCACATGGGTGAAAGGCCTATCACCACAAAATCACAGCCAAGAGTAGCAATTAATTTTAACTGCCTCCAAATGCATTGCTTTATTACAATAATATAGTAAAGTATTTTTGACATTTGAATGCGTCATTTTTCTTCCACTAAGTTTGCAAACGTTAAAAACAATAACCATTTTGGTGAAGGCCTTGGGTATAACCAAAACCAAATGAAAATCAGTACACTGGCAAAGATACTCTTATCTGGGATAGGGTAAAGATGCCAGGTGGAGTGTTAATGAACAGTTGTGATACACTTTTTGAGAAATCAATGGTTAAAGTCAAATAGTTTTTGTTTACCTGATGACAGTAAGTTGTTCCTTGAGCCACAAATGGTTTACAAACTAAAATAAAAAAAAAAAATAATTTAATGTTTTCAGATAATATTCTCTATAACAAGCAAGACCTTACTGAATGGAAATGTAACTCCAGCATTTTTTAGCTTCTTAATATTCTCTTTTACGTCAGTTGATTGAATTTCCGTAAATGTTGGCGTAAAAACACCTGAAATACACAGCTAGTAATAATTGAAAGTTAATATAAGTGTATGAAAATTTAAAAATCCTTAATTACCAACTTCAAAGAGTAGACAAGAGCCTAGACTGGGGGATATGACTAGATACAGTTAATTATTATTCATACATTTTATTTGATTAGGTAACAAGCTAAAAATAAGTATGTTATAATAAAATTGGTTTTTGTGTGCTAATTATTTTGATAATAACCAAAATTTTAACCAAAAACAGTAAAACTTATAATTTTTTTTTTTTTTTGTTATTTTCCTTGCAATAATTAACCTATATACTTAGAACTTTAACACAGTAAAAGAATAGGTAAAATAAATGTTCTGCGCAATTTCCAATGTTTTTCAAAATTCTGCCTGTTATTATGAATGAAACTGTATGCAAATTGTATTTTGAGAAAAATCAGCAAAAATGGTTAAATGGTTCTGTGCACAGATTTCAAAACTAATACTGTACTGGAAAAATACAATATAATTATAAATAGTTTGATAGTTAAATATTAATCTATAATAGCTCATCAAACTATTGTTCATGATTTTAAAAGAGTAAGTTGTTAAAATTATTAAATATAAAAATTAATATTCTTCAGATGTGAAGTTTTAGAATTTTCTGAGTTCATACCATTTTTAGTCATATTATAATAACATTCAATTTATCACTGTTTTTTAATCATTTTTGTTTGATAGTTTTGGGAATAAGTTTAAAACAATTTTTCCATGGTGTTAAAGCTAAATATTTTTAACAGGTTTCACCCAATTTAATATTAGATCCCAAAAAAATTCTACTAAAAAAACTGTTTTAATTAGTAAAATTACAAACAAAGGTTTTGAACCTTTACTTTTTAACTTAAAGAAAAAATTAAGTGTAGAGATAGCATACATTTATTCAACAACTTTTAGTGTAAAATGTAAAAAATAAAATTTGTAAATTAATAAAAAAATAATATAATGGCACTACGCCAAATAGTTTTGGCAGTATTTTAAATTACTCCTAATGAACTTGTCTATAATAGACACTAGCTAAAAATATAATAACAATAAAATGACAATTGTTTTAGAGCAGAAACAAATAAAAAAAAAACATTAATTTAAAAGGTGTACATTGAAGTTTTATATTACATTTGTAAACAATAATCAATTGTATACAAATGAATAAGTCATTGCTCACAAAAATTATGATTCTGAACAAGCTTAGAAAGTAAAATACTTCGAAAAATTATAAATTTCAAAATTGTATAGTTGACTTTTTATTTAAATTAATTTGAACAATTTCTAGAGGTATTATTGTCAAAACAAATAATGAAAAGTAACTATGTAAACATTTCTGTAAATAAAAATTTTTTCTTAACCACATGTGGGAAAATATGTTGTTTGGATTATAATAAAGTTAAAAGACTCTTAAATGAAAATTTAAAAAAATTTTAAAAGCTTTGTTAATAATGGCTCAAAAATTGTAGTCAAAATCAATTTTGATTTTAAACGTGTGTTTTACTCATTCCAATAATGTGTAAAAATTGCAAGTAATGTGAAACACTTTTGGAAATTTTGTTTATTTTGATTTTGGATTATAATCAATACTTGACAAAATAATTAATAAACAAAATTTTAATAAAAAAGCTTTAACCAAAGTACCATTTCAGTCCAATGCCTTTCATCAGAGCAATTTTATTAAACCAATATTCTTTAAAAAAAATAATGGGCATAATAAAAATTCTAAAACACTGATACATTGTTCCTTATCAGCTGGATTCAAAAACAATATTACTTTTTATAGTAGGCATCAATATAGCAGGCAGTAGTATACAATATCCTAAAAATAATCTGTTAACACTTAATAGTTAATAAACGTATATTATTTACTAAATACAAACACCTACTCAAAAAATATTGCTATTCCTATTGAATTTACAGTTGATACTTGATATTAAACAAACCCAAATTCTATCAGATTTAGCATTTCAATTTGTTTCTATCACATTTTACAAAAAGACATGGAAACAATAGGGTGATGGAAAAAATTATGAATGTGATGAGCACATTAAGACAAAAATATTTCCTTGCCAAAGTAAATAAATAAATAAATAAATAGCTTAAAAATGTTTTTAGAAACATTTAAAAAATATACATAAAAACACAACCTTTACTTTATGATTAAAATTAAACATTACTTTTTACTCAACTTTTCACCAAAAGCCTACAAAAATGTACTGAAACACACCACTTAAAATTATTAATTCTCATATTCTTAACATTTTACAATATCAACATCATGAGAAAGTTTCAAATCAATAATGTAGACAACTTAAAATACCTAGTTACAATAATAATCGTATATTGGTGTACCAATATTATTCAAGCTGGTTTTCAACACGACATTATACATTTTGTAGCGATCGAGCAGGGTACGTACACTATCTAATGGATCAATAATTAGCACTTTTGGATGATTTTTTATATACTGTTCAATTCTATAAATGATTTGAAAAGCCTAAAACAAAAATAAAATTTATTTTTTAAATGTTTACAGTTACATAAATGATACAAACATACTTGTTCATCGTTTCTGGCAATTATTTCAGTTAATTTGTGTAAAATGACTGCAAATGGTCCTTGATCTTCCAATGGCCTTTCAAGATCCAACTTTAAAAAAATATTTTACACTTTAGTGCAAATAATGTAATAAAACGATAATAATGCAATCAAACTTTTTATAACCATAGGCACACAAGGAACATAATATTATTGCAATAAAAGTGAAATATCTTTTGCTGAAGCAGTTGTCAGTTTATTGTGATTGCAATACATAGCTACCGGAATCTAATAGAGACATTTTTGTTATTTAATCTTGGATCACAGTAACTGACAATCAGTTTAAAAGAAATATTGAATGCAGGAAATCACGAATAAAGCAAAAAATCATAAGTACCCATTTAACAATTACAATATTTATCTGCACTAAAATGACTTAGAATTATCAACTTATAATTTTTTAATATTCCTAAAACTGACATTTGTTCCTATAGTGCATTGCCTATGTTTTAAACATATTCTTGATAAAATACTTTATTACCACATATTTTTATATTTTAAATTAATAATTATAAGTTATTGCTATTAAAAATTATGTCTAATATAGATAATGGATTTAGCCAGTGTTTGGAATGACTAACGATTTTGTGTTCATGAATTTGTGCAATTTATGTTGAAAAAGATTTTTAACATTATTGTGAAATCATTCAATTTTTTTATAATCATAAACAATTAATTTTTGTTTGACCGTTCATGGATTGTGATAAGGATAAAAAGTATTAGTAGTGTATGTGTAATAATTTGTGATCAGCATGTGTTAACATCAATTTTGGAACACAAATTAAGAAAATTAAAAGGTATATATTATAATATGTTTTATTCAACTACAGTGAAATCATTAAAATAATAGGTTAAGTTTTATTTTTTCATGCAGACAGAATATTATACGTAAATCAAAATTAAATCAGAAATTATGTCCAATTTTATTAATAAATATACACTGACTTTTTTTTTTAATTTAAAGAAAACGTAAACAGTAGCAATTTTTTTTTAATAGTATGTTTGTTACTCATCATTGAAATTTAAAACCATAGTAATAAGCAAAACATCAAAATAATTTAAATACATCATAACTATTGAAATCAGTGCTTATACCTCTACAAGTCATACATGTAAGTGATAAACGATTAAATAAATATATTAAAACTGGTTAGTAATTTTTTTCTATATTATGACAACTTCAGAATATTACTCTACGTCAGCTCACTAACGCTCCACCATACATTTCTAATTTAACACTCCACAACGATCTACATGTCAAAACGATTGAAGAGGAGTCGGTTGTATATTACAAGCGATTCTTCTCACGTCTGGCAAACCATATCAACCCTCTAATTAGGAACCTAAATACCTTAACACTTCCCGATAATCCTCGCCGTCGACTGAAAAGGAGATGGTGCAGAGATCGTTTACTATAATCATTAATCACTCCCTCTCTCTCTCTCTCTCTTAAAAAAAAAAAAAAAAAAAAAAAAAAAACACAAAATGTATTTACTTTTATTTATATATAAGGATAAAACAGTATAATTAAACGACGTAAGTGTCATCGGTGGGTGGCTTCTTTTCTTCAATCATGATTTCAATTTTTTTTTTTTTTGTTATTTCAGCTAATACTCTTATTGTGCCATTTGTGTATAGATTGTGTATATATTAATAAAGAAAGAAAAAAAAATATTATGACAACTTAGATAATGCCTAACTATAAATCAAAATGGAAAAATTGCTTAGAAAGTAAATAAAACAATTTCTTACTTTCACTAATTCATATCCATGCTCCCTGTAAAAAAAAAAATTGTAAACATTTTACAAAAAAAACCAAAAATGAAAAAGTACCTATTATTGTTAATATTAGATTGTTATTCATTGTACCTAATATAATAAATTTAGAGTTACACATCTTCTAGCTTAAGACAATATATTATGTAAATGTATACGTTTTAAATATTAATTATTCAGTAAATGGAACCCATTACTAGTCCTAGCATATTTAATTGGGTGAATAACAGAGTGGGTGATTTTTGTAATAATTAATTTTGTCACAAAAAAATTATAATCTAATGTATACCTAGTTAAAAAAATGTATACTGGTTACAACTTTTATACCTAATAAAAATTATCAATCATGAAAATTTAATGTTTTTGTGTTTGTGAAAAAAAAAACTACAGTATATAAATTAAAATCTTGCTCCCCATCCAATTTGGTCGTATGTTGAGAAGCGGCCAAAAAGTCCAATACTAGCAAAATCAAAACATTCCAACTTCTCCGTTACGTGCCTTGCATTCAGGTTTTGAAATTCAAACAGTTTTAGTAGTAAAAATAACTTTCAAGAAAGTTTACAAACTATTTTGTGCCTGTCTTGTGAACCGCTTTAACCATCTTAATCTTTGCTAGAAACTCCAAATTAATTTCAGGTAATCCACTTAACGCTTAAAGAGGAACTAAAGTTGTGAATAATCAAACATGCTGCATGCCATTAAGTGATACTGCTGGATGACCCTAAACATGATTTTTGTACAAAGATTTACCGATTGTTGGAATTCCAATAGAAGTTTAAAAAAATTTATTTAATCACTTTTGTCATAAATTTACATTATGACTCATAATGCAATTAATGATTCATTCTGCATTATTCATAAAAACTATCAAGTAAATTATTTTAACAACTATATATTTTATCAACAGCTTTAAACTTTGTTATTTGATATTTAGTATTGGTATACGCTAGTAACACTTCAAGAAAAAAACGAACAATTATTACAGCGAGAAAAACACGTACAACGTAAAATATGAGACGTACAAAGAAAATGTAATACAAAGTGGTGCTATCGTCTATGATCAAATTAATCAAGGAAAGAAATTATACTTAACACTAATCTTGATATTTAAAATACTGAGATTAGGTAAATCAACAACTACCTAATAGCACTTTTTTATTTTACTTTTACATATTTTCTCAGTAGTACATAAATGTTATTTTATGTTTAAATCGAAACAACAAATAATTTGATAAATACAGTAATATAAATCATTGATACAACTGTTAGGATTAAAAGTGTTGAAACAAAATTAAAATGTAGGAACAAAATACAAATACATAAGAATAAAATTCAATCAGACAATTCAATATATTTATACCTACCTATAGTTTAATTAAGTTGAATAATAAAATAATTGGTACAACATTACTTATAGTATTTAACAAGGTGAATTGATTAATCTAGCAGTGAACATTAATTATTATAATAGACAGGCATGAGCTGTAGTTTTATTGTGATTTTACAGTCATTTGTCCATTGACAAAACAATTAATACAATCACCACAGAATCGAATGCTTGAAAGTTTTTAATTTGATTAAAAATATAAAGGACCGATTAAGCCAACTTTGGCATAGCCTCGACTTCTAGAATGGCGTTGGGTAGGTATGTAGGTACGAGTGTACAAAAGTAGACACGTCAAGTCGAGCAGAGGTCCAGAGGCAGACTAAAGTCCGGGGCGCTACGGTGGGATCGCAACCCGCGCGATGGGCCGAGAACATTAAGAATAAATTATAACTTTAAGGCGAAAAAAATTTATTTTATTCCTAACAGATTCTACGAAACAGTGTTTGACAAAAAATAGTAGGGGGACGCAGTGAAATAAAAAATGAAATTGTTTTGATGTGCCTACTAGAATTAGAAGGAGTACATTACAATTTTTTTTGTAAAGAAGGTGTACCCCAACATACCCTCTTAATCAAGCACTGCTCCGCACTCCGCACCTTTTAGCCCCGGCAAAACACAGAAGCCCAGCTATAGGTTATAGGTAGGTAAAGTATGAAACGTCAACGCGAACCTTACCTACAAACTTTGCCAAACTCTTTCCAATTAAGTTTCTGGCTCTTCCTGTCGGACATCCAATAGCCGATGACCGTCGACGGCGACGGCGTCTTGTCGGCCATCTCGACGATGTCCCGTCGGAGCGGCGCACGGGCAATGGCTGCAGGCAGGTGGGGTAGGTACTGCCGCTGCGGCAGCCGTCGATCGACGACAGCGAACGCGACAACGGGGAACGGCCGCGAGAACCGTGCGACAGCGGCAACAACGACGTGGAATCGCGTGCGATCGGCTCATGTGTCGGCGCACGAATGCGACGGCGTCCGCGACGGTCGTTCGCTGGCGGTCATCGGAGCGGGCCGCGAAGACGGTTTTGTTCGTTTTTCAGCGCGGACAAAAAGTGCGCGTCGGGCAACAGTGTTCTCGAAGGACGTCTGCTACCACCGCCCATCGGCCATCGTCGCGCACGTCGTCGTCCGTCACCTGATATAAATTTTTATTAAAATTTACAACTCGGACTTCCCCGGCGGAACGAGCTGCGATGGTTTCACTTTTTTGTTCCCCGCTACTTATCACGGAACGCAATCGTA
Organism: Hormaphis cornu; assembly: GCA_017140985.1. Classification (NCBI taxonomy): domain Eukaryota; kingdom Metazoa; phylum Arthropoda; class Insecta; order Hemiptera; family Hormaphididae; genus Hormaphis; species Hormaphis cornu. The sequence continues at coordinate 15,105,209 of CM029362.1, forward strand.
AACATTACCACCGAATAGATTACTACCATTACTCTATATGATTACTACGCACATATAATAATAATAACACGATCGTTCATAGATAATAAATACAATATATTATACTTATAATAACCACTTATAGATCTTAGATAGAACCACAGATACATAAATATTTGTTACAATTATAAACATTATTTTTATACAGTAATCGTTTTTATCTATGGATAGAACATCGAGTAATAACACAGAATAGATTAAATAATATAGTTTAATATTATCTATATGATGTTATATTTATTTATTTACCACGGTTATTCTATAGATATAAGCGCTGACCACAGACGTAGAGAATAGATTATAAATGCTGAAGCACGTATTAATAGTTAATTGCCGTGTGCTGTGCGAATGCGTGCCACGTGTCATTATCATGTATAAATATAAATATAAATCGCAAATTTATTCTGTAGTAATAAATTGTGTTTATAAAAATATACGATTTTTTTTCGAAATTCTGGTCGATAACGACCGCTATAGTTGCGATTTGATTTTTAAATCGGACCACTTCTTCAATCAGAAAAAACGATCTAAGAAAATAAATATCATTGTAAAAACAATATATTTATTGCCATGCTCAAAATCCAAAATTGTTTTCACACACACACACACACGTTACACAATACACTGTAAAAAACCAAACAACAATTACAGTGAAATCTTTTAGGGCTCGTAAGTTTATGCTCAAAAAAACGAAAAATATGCGTTAAAAAATTTGAAAATACGCATTTGTATAATATGCACTAAAATCTAAAACTGAACATTTAAAATATGCGGCGTGCATGGTATAAAAATTAAATTCAAATAAGAACATAATAATATATATATTATATTAATTTTTGAAAGTTTTTATTACTTTACTTTGATATAAAAATCAACACACCTTGTAAAGCTCAATACTTTAGTTGGATTTTTGAATATTTTATTCATTCGTTAGGATTTTGTATAGGTATTGCATATTATAAAATATACAGTCGTACAAGATTGCAATAACTATAGAAAGAACGCGAAACAATTGTTACTGAGAAGTGAGAACTAATTCAATTACGTATTTACCTAACCGGAGATTTCCGAAAATTTTTTCTCATAATATACTCATATTCATAATAATAATACGCACTATTAATTTTCAAAAACCTGTTGTTTGTCGACCATTAACACACAAAATATGCAAAATTATGCACTATCAAATTTTAAAGTATTACGGATTTGTACCTGATGTAGCAGTAAAAACACGCAATTTACCGCCCTTACAAGCCCTGATTATTTTTTTGTTAATAAACATTGTTCAGTGCCAATTTTAAAAGAAATAATAGCTAGATTAGGTATGTTGGGAAAAATGTCTCAATAATTATACAATACCTAATATAATCTAGTAACCCTAGGCATACCTATCGAGAGTCGTCACTTTTAGATACTATAAAAAATAAATTTTTAAAATAAAAACTGTTAAAAAAATTTTACTTTTAAGTATCGGCAATAACGTGGCAATATGTCACTCGATGAGTCGGCAAATTTGTATAAGTTTGCCTCGGGCTGTAAAATAATGACGCCACTGCGGCCCGGTGTGGTTTTGCAATTATTGCAAATTATTGTACATACTAATATTGTTATTTTTTCTGTACGCACCTAACATTATTGCAATTTTCATTATTCCGCACATCCACCAAAATCCTATACGTGCGCCGCACACGGTATCCGATTTCACGAGATCGATTACTAATTTTAAACTCTCGGACATTTTCAACACAAGTGCTCTCCGTAAGGCCGGGTGTATACATGCTAAAATTTTTTTCCAAGACAATGACGGGTGTGAACAGGTCACGACGATTCCCGAAATGGGTGGGTCTGGACTCTGAGGACGCTGTAGGATTTCTAAAAGAACTGTTCATTTTACGAGTTTACGACTATAATGTATGTAAGTACCTGCTAATTTTTAAAACGGCGATAAATCATAATTATACCAAACGCTATTGAAAATAAGTTTTAAAGAAAACGTTTCTGAGCAAAATTATCATCGTTGTGCAGTGATTTCTTAAAACGAATAAAAAAAAAAAATAACGATGGATGAAAATATTACGATGTAGAATATCTTGATGTTTGTATGTACCAACAATGTTAAAAATATTATATACCTACCATTGATTAAATATACGTTTAATTCTGGCTCCCATCAGCACTGTTTTGGAGCTGCCGTAAATGATCATTGCGAGAGCTATCTATCTGTGTTTAATCAATTGATTAAATCCGATTGCTATAGAATAGGTACATTAATGTACCTATTCTATAGCAGCTGTCCTGATCCGGGTGTTGTTAAGTATTGAATTAAAATATTTGACCCTCTCAAAAGCCAAAATCCGGTAAGGTCATGGGAAAATCGGGGATATGCAATTTATAATAGTTGTTTGTAATCGTAACGTCTATTTTTGATTTTTGTTAATTTTTTCGAAAAACATCGAAACAATCTCGATAAAATTATTATGGGACCACCTCTAAAACATTATAACCATAGAACACCATGATATAACCTATCAAACAAAAAAAATATTATCAAAGTCTGTTCATAATTCGCAGAGTAATCGATGAACGTGAAAATAGAAAATACCCCAGGTCAAACATAGAACATCGTCCTTTTTTGAAAATACTAACATCTCAGGATGCAGATATTAGGAAATCCCGTCATTGAACTATCACTAAACTCCCGGCTTGGTTTTGTACATAGTTACTATGGCACGATGTAGAAAATAGTAGTATACTATAATGGTATTTAATAATAATTAGTACTATAATAGTATTTTCAACATCGTCAGTTATGGGTTGGCAGTAGGAATCAATATAATATAGATTATAGACCAAGGTGAGTTACTTGGATCCACAAAAAAAAAATATTCAGTTTTAATGATTCGGACTAAAAAATTTTCAATATAGTCAATAATGATTATTGTGAATCACATAGTCTATGATTCATAGACATTTATCGTATTGTCTATCTTGTGAATTGTGATAGCGTCAGCAGCATAGAAAAGATAATTGTATGCATTAATGCCAGCGTGTTTGAATAATCAGATAACGTAATCACGTCATATCACAGCCTACAATATCATCGGGGGCTATCCACGATAACGCGAAGTCATACTTTCAATTTTTTGTTTTTACTTTTTGTAATAATATATTAAATATATATTATTGTAATTTACCTACCTGTATACACGGCCTGAAAAACATTTAGCTGACGACCGACGTGTTTATTTTAGTTTTGTTTGTTTACTTTTCGAATTTAATAGCAGCTACGTTGACGTTCACCTCCACGAGTCGTACAGCAGTAAGGTTTGTGCCGCGTACGTCTAATGACTGCAAATTATCCGTCAAACTTCCGACAGAGACGAACCGCGGTCATGTTTGAACTGGTAAGAATTATTGTCATCTTGTCTGCGATATTGAACGTCGGACACTCCACAACGACACAGCCGTGCAACCCCGACGAAACCGTCGAGTTCGTGTGCCAGAGTCAGACGTGTGTGAATACGCTGAGTGGTGAGTACGTCACAATATCGTAATTCAGTGGCGTGGCAATTATATGTTTACCCAGAGCAGTGGGCGTTGGTATCTGGAGGGAAATTGCCCCAGGGTAAATTAATTAAAGCCATTATGCTACCCCCACCTTAACCAAATGTTCACAGAAAACTAGAATTTTAGAACGCCTTTTTTTTTTTGGTACTGGCCCCGGAGCGCTGTAGTTACAAGCTACACCATTGACCTAGAGGCAAATTGCCTCCCCGTCCACTAGTCATTTGGGGTGGATCAGTGGGGATGAGTGATTCATAAGAATCAGTAAAAAAATTGAGAATAACAACAAATAAGTATTCCATTAGGGCTTTAATTTTCCTCTATAGTTAATAGTATGTGTTGATATACCTATATGATTTTAAATGCAGAAATGAGGAAATATCAGAATGGGGGAAATGTGCAAGTAGATATTTGGTTGCCTCTAAACGTTTTTTAGTTAGCCACACAACTAGATTGTATTGGTACTTACTATTAGGCTCTTGCACTCTGTAGGTAGCCCAACTGTTGTAAATGTAAAATACTCAAGTTTGTTTCCTTATTTACGCTCAAACCGTACCGACGTGTGACCTAAATCCCAGTACACAAAACAGAAAAATAATGAGTTGTGGCTCTACTTTTTCCATACTATACCATATAGTTATAGTATTTGGTTTTCTGTGTTTCTACTCTTTGAATAATTCATGTTCAACAGTTAAGATTATAAACGTTCTTACTATACTTAACCTAACCAAGATTCTAAATTCTAAAAAATTTAAGCTTGAATGTACTTGTGTTTCCAACACAAATCTTATTGGTATCATGTATGCTATTAACAAATGTACTTATTATTTTTTTAAATCATTACTAAATATTAATGATTATAGAATACAGTTGTGTAATTTTTTTTTTTTAATTATGGCATCAGACTTATAAGTTATACAACTATAGTTTAAATATTTTTAAAAATGTTGAAGACCTCCGTCCCCCATGAACTCCCCTATTTGATCACTGCCTAAATCGTAGGAGGTTCAGGTTACGTTGGCCAATGCGGATAATAGGTAGTTGACCAAAAGTCTATAAACATTCGTTTACGACCTAAATCATATGTGTTTTAGTCAAATTGACCTATTTACTTTTAAAATTAGATTGTTTAAAGCAGTTCACATTCTCAGAATTATTTTTTTAGCACTAGGGTCTGTGAGCTATTTATATTTAAAAACAAGTGATCGTTTTTCATTTCTGTTTGCGCCCGATTTAATGCAGATTCCCCAAGCCTAGAACCTGATCATGAATGATTACCCAGTCCTGGGTTTTTATATGATGCAATATAATTACTTACATTTTGCATTATCTGTACCGAACTTTTTGTTGTCATTGCTGTTTACTTCTTTGTGAACATTTTTATACCTATTTTTTTCTGAACAATTTGTATGAACCTGCCTAATTAGTAAAATTTAATTTGTTTTGTCTTTCAGATGAACTGTCACAGGGTCAACTATTCAATTTTCCAAAATCTTCTGTTACTGTTGTTGGGTTTAATGCAAACAGCTATTTAGTTAAAAAAAAGGTGATTTTTTTATAAATGTATTTGCTTTACCTATTTAATTACTTTTATTATTTCAAGTTTTATAATTTTATACTTATTAATTGTTATTGAATTTATGTTTTTTCGTTTTAGAACAACAAATTATCAATAGTTCTTAAAAATAACTTAAGGTTAAAAAACCACCCGAAAAAAAAACATTGGAAGTATAAAGTAAATATTAATAAAAATACTTATGAAGTCTGTGGACTTAACAATCAAAATAATGAAGAAAATTATAATGGTTTAAACATTATTCAAACTAAATCAAATAATAATAAAGCAATTGATACTCCAGAAGTTGGAGATGGAGAAGCTAATACTTCAAGTCTAGAAGAACATACACAAATTGATAATGTAATTACAGATGATATAAAAGATATTGAAGATCTGGATAACACGGAAGAAGACGATGATGTAGATGAAAGCGAAGATGATGAAGTTAAACAAATTTTGCCAACTAAAAGTGATGAAGTTCTTAATGCTGATCTGGTAAATCAGAAAACTAATTCAAATGCAAACGATGCTTCAAAAATTGATGAAAAAGCTATCTCTTCTAGTGTAGAAGAAGTTAATATAGTTGATATTGTAAGTGTAGAAGACGTAAAAGGTGATGAACATGAAGATCTAGATAAAAATCATAGTGAATCAAATTTGGATTCTAGTTTTGTCCTTGACCCATCAAAAACTGATAGTTATATAGCTGATAATACAGTTAAAGAATTTGTGTCAGAAAATAGTGATAGAATTCTTGATGCTGATCTAGTAAATAAGAGAGAAAATGATTTGAATGAAAAAATGAACCAAGACAATTACACTGATTTAACTAGTGTTCTAAAATTAGAAAGTGATTCTTTAGAAAAGTGCACATTAGATTCTTGTACTGTAGAAAAAAACCGTGAAAAAAGTTTTGTTACTAAAGAATTAAGTGATAATATTGCTTCTCCTGTTAATGAAGAAAACTCTTATCAACAAAAAAATGATCACAGTCCAATCACTAAACAAGATGGTAGTGAAAAGAAACAAGTTAATAGTGAATTGTTAAAAAACCCAAGTACAGCAGATTTGGAAAATGAAAATAATGATACTAACAATATTCATCCACAAAAAAATGAGTTAGGAACTAGTCAACAACTACCAAGCGTAAATCAAGCAGATAGTTCAACTCAAGATTTATTAACTAATACTGAGTCACAAAACACTAGTATGGATGAATTACAAGACAGCATTAATGACTCTGAAAAGCTAAATTCAAATGATCAAGAAAAAAATAAAGTTTTGACCACCAGTTACCAACAATCCAGTTTAAAAATAACAGAAATCTCAATCAAACAAAAAATCAGTAACAACAACCCACAAAATTCATTCCCAAACAGTATTCAAAATGATAATGGTTCAAATAAGTTAAACCTGGAGGATAGTTCTTATAAAAAACAAAATATAAAATTATCTGAAAATGAACTACCATCCAGTATAGAAATTACAGATAAAAATTCATATGTAGGTAATTTACATGACAGTAAAAATAATTATGTGGATGAGTTTAATAAACCACAGCAGCAAGGTTCTGGAAATAGTGATTCTTTACCAAAAAAAGCAAATGTAAGCGTTCATCAATCACCACCATTAGCTTTGTTAGAAAAAGTTAAGGATAAATTAAACAATGAAAATGACTCATTGCCCAGTAATCTCATTGAAAATAGTTTATTAAATGATTACAGTCAGTCAAAAATTAATGAATTTTCAAAACAGTCAGATTCAAAAAATAATATTGGAACGGATTCGTATAAAGCATTGAATGATCAAAGTAAATTTGAGAATCAAAACATTTCTAATGAAATACAGCATAATGTTGAATCAACCACACCTAATAACAATTCAGTAGATAACAACAGTTCTTCATATTCTTCTCCATTACAAGAACTAACTAATGACACTAGTGTTGTTTCATCTCCTGATAGCCAAAACCCTGCTGGAACTGAACAAAATATGATAGAAAAGTCAATTGAGCCATGTATATCTGGAAGTGAAAATTGTGTTCCAAAAGACAATGATCCAAACAGTGATGAGAGAATTCAACAAAAATACATACCAGAAAATAAAGAATTACCCTATTATAATAATGCTCATAAATATACCAAGAATGATAATGATGTAAAATATAAAGAATTTGAACCTAAAAGTTTTGTGTCATCTTTTGGTCATCCAGATACATGCAGTGGAATTGGCTGCCTTAATTTCAATAGGAATATTGAGAAAACAATTAAATCCCCCCAGACATTAAATTCCATTTCCAAACAAGAAAACCCGGATGCAGGTTCCATAAATACTAATTTTGAAAAGGAGAACAAAAATGTGATTCATGAATCATCCGAGAAGTCAGATATGACACCAAGCTTTCTAGATAGTTTTCTACATTGGGTATCTTCTCCCACATTGAACACAATTGATTTACTAAAAAATGCCATTGGTGAACATTCTAACGAAAATAATGGTGAGAATTAAAATCATAGTTAAAATAAAATAACTTGTACGTATATTTACGAACTGTTCTTAAAAAAAAAAAATTTAATTTTTACATTGCTATTCCAACAATCTTCCCACCTGACCACAAATCACCCAAATCAGTCTTTAATGTAATTAAAGCATAGTAAATACATAATAATAAACTAATAATTTGTATTATTTCAGACATCTATTCTGACCAATCTGCTAATGATGTAAGTTAAACAAAATAAACAAACTAGTTTTTGTATCAACTATAATTTATATAAATTAAATTTTTTTCAGAAAATGATTGAAAATATGAAACATATTAACCACTCTGAGCTATATTTTATTGTTGTGGGTGTTGTGACTATATTATTTTCCCTCATTTACTACAAATATCAAGTAAATATGTACATAATAAAATGTTCTATGAATATGCATTAAATTTTTAAAATTAAATAGGTATTAATTTTTAATTCCTATTGTAATTTTAGAATGGAACAAATGAAAATAATTTAATATCATTACTGGCTGCTAAAGATGAAAAGTTGTTAATTATTGAAAAAGAATTATCATTATTAAAAGAACAAGGTTTAGAAAACACAACAACTGTGAGTTCTGTGTTGTGAATACTTTGTTTATTTTTGTTAATCAATAACTTTATTTTCTAGACAACAGCAAGAAATTCTGATTGTGAAACTTTGAATGAACAATTGACTAAATCAGAGGTTTTTTTTATTTACAAATAGCTATTTTCCATAATATTAATTATAACAAAAAACATTTTTAGGATATTATATCATCTCAAGCTGTACAAATTGAAAAACTTGAGCAAGAAGTTGAAGAACTAACTGAAAGTGGTATGGAAATGCATGCATTATTATCTTCTGCTTTAGATTCAAGTGCCAAAAGTAAAGACAAATTGAATATGTTGAATTGTAAACTGACTGAATCTGAAAATTTTGTATCAGCTCTTACACAAAAGGTAAATCATAAGCAATATAGATAGTATATACTGTATACAATTTAATATTTTTCCATATTCATATTTTATTGTTTTTACTTAGAATTTTGAAAAAACTGCAGAATTAGAAAAAAAAAATGATTTCATAAAAAGTCTCCAAAATTCTGTTGATGAGTTGACATGCAAAAATATGAATTTGGTTGAAGAAAATACTACAATATCATTGCAACTAGAACAAGTGAGTTATTTTGAATAAATACAAAATATTGTTTAATTAATATTAAGTACAATATACAGATTATTACAAAAACATCAAACACAGATTGCTAGTTATTTATTTAAAAGTCTTAACATATTTTAATCTTCAACCTTAACTATTTATAAATTATATATTATTATTATTGTTTACTCGTCTTATTTAAAATTTTAGTATAGATTCTGAGTATCGTTTCTGTGTTCAATCAGAAAAATGGTAAAATTGATCTGATAATTTTATTTATTCCCTTGAAATTAACATTAAAAAAAAAATTAACGTTCTACGAGAATGGAACTATAATTTTTATTTCAACTAAGTTTAAAAATGAAATTTTTAATCTGTTTAAACTTAAAAACTTTTAATTTTCAACTTAAAGTCTAAAAACTTTAATACATTCAAATTACATATTTTTCTAAATATGGTTAAAATATATTATAATAAGTCTACAATTTGAATTCAAAGATATTTCTACATTGTTACAAAATTAATAGTTAATTGAAATGTTTGCATATTATTAAAATTGGTAAAATATAAAACTTTTTAATTTTTCAACCAATTTTGGTAAAAAAAATTTAATTTTTAATTTTATTGAGTGTTTATCTCATTGACCTTGCTTAGAATAATTATCTTCATAATCAATGATTTATTGTTGCTTACAAATTAAGTATAAAAAGTCAAGTCAGTAACCCACCCAAATCTGTGATCTATTTATCTTGGGGGAACAAATAATTACGGGAAACGTGTTTATTCCACATCAATTTAGATTTTTTTGATCATAACATCCAAAATGAAACTTTTTTACAATACCAAAATAGGAGAGATACAGATTTTCAGATTTTACAGAGCTCTGATTTTAACGTATGATACCTTAAAAGAAACATAATTGATCCGAGATTGTACTTCATGTTTTTTAATATGTAATAACTATTAAGTACTAAATACCTTACTTTTTTTTTTTTTTTAGTCCATTTCTAAAAACACATTGAAAGAAACTAAGTTACTTAGTGAAATAAATCATTTGAAATTAGAGTTGGACAAAAAAACTAATACTTTAGTAACTGCTGAAAATGAAGTTTTACTATCAAGAAATGCTTTACAAGAAATGTCATCGCAGAAATTTAATACAGCTGATGCAAAAAAATTTATGTCTTCAGTAAAGTTGACTGCTGAACTAAAATCAGCTAAACAATTGTGTGAGGAGTATAAACACAAGTTGAATGAATCATTAAAATCAAATCAACAGCACCTAGGTTAGAAATCTAAAAATGTTTTTTTTTTTTTTTGTACAAAGAAATTATTATTTATTATTGGTTTTTTACAGATCATGTAGATCTACTGAAAAGTGATATAGCAAGTTTAGAATATAAGTTCACTAAATTACAAGAAGAAAAAGACGAATGCTATAACAAGTTAAATATACTCACAAAGTTTTTTAAAGAACAAGAAAAAGAATATCTTAAGTATGTTCAGAGACATTTTATAATTTATGTTTATTAATTGTTTATAAGCTGCCATAAGTTTTATATATGTAAAACTACTTTATTATGTTAAGTCTGTGTTATTACTTGTGGTTATGTTTGAGTAACTTCAGTTACTTCATAATATAATACATATTTCTTAATATATAAAAAAATTTAAAATATTTTTTTTCTTGTAGACAAATTAATGATAAATCAAAGATGTGTGATACTAAAAATGGAGAATCTAGTGACCTTAATGAGCATATAAAATGTTTAAACCAAGAAATTAGTAATTACAAGTAAGTGTTAAACATTACAACAAATTTTATTTTTACTTATTTATTTTTGTATTCAGTTATGGACATCTGTGTATATTTCAATAAATATACCCAATTGAAGTATTTAGTACATTGGATGTCTAAGTTTTTATTATAATTATTAGTGTTTGAAAAAACACATGCAATTTTATGAAATTTGGTTGAACATGCATTATTTGTTGGCGTGCATTGGCTAGTTAATTTCGCATAGCTGATACAAATTAGGGAACTTCATAACTGAATACCAAAAATTGAAATGGTTTCATATTTTTTTATAGTTTCCTTCAAATAGTTTATAAAATGCCTTGGTATTATTAAAAAAATAATCTTGCTTTGTAATTGACTAGATTATTAATTATTTATTTCAAATTAATTTTATTGTTATGATTAACTATAAGAACTTTACACTTTTATTTTTATTACTTTATACTTTTATACTAATACACTTTTTATACATTTCATATATTATGATCATAATATATTATCTCTGGCTTATTATTTTCTTACCTTAACGTTGTCTTTTATAGTTTATATTTTAAAGTTAAAATCATAATTTTGAATTAGGTATCTTTTTATAGAGATTTAAGTATTTTTTTTTTATGTATAATCAATTATTAAATTAATGTTATTCATGAATTTTAACTATAATTAATATAAATTAGATTTTAATTTTAAATTATAATTAATCTTTTTGTGTTGTATAAATAAGATGATTGTAATAAATTAAGAAAGTACAAACGTACAATTTTAAACTTAAATCATCCTATAACTAAAATGTTTAGGTCTGAAATTCAGTCGTTAAAGAAAGAAATCACAGATCAAGAAGATAGTTTCAAAATCCAAATATCTGCAGCAGATAAAAAAGCCAGTGATTATTGGGTATATGTAAAATTAACTATGCTTGAATTTTTATTTGTTTGTAATTTTGCTGTTTTCATTATGGAAATTAACTACATTTTCTTTTTGTTTTTTGCTTTGTCAGATATCATACAGACAAGCAGAAAGAAAATTAAAAGAAATGGAACTTGAAATGGGACAACTAAGAAATAAATTAACTATGGTTGATAAAAAAATGGAAAATGGTACTAGTAAGTTCAAAATATTTAAAAAAAACTATAATAATCTTTATTATGTAAGGTAATTTTTTTTTTTCTTGGCTTAGTATAGACCATTAAGGCCCTTGCCGCAACTTCCACCTCCTTCCATCGTTCTCTATTCTTTGCCATTTCTTCCGGATTCTCTACTCCTAACAACCTTAGATCTTGATATACCTAACACGGTCACTCCATCGTTGTCTCAGCCGGCCAAGGGGTCTCTTTTTGTTTGGTTTCCATGAGGTTATTTTGTTTAGTATTTTTCCTTCAGCGCGCCAGACTTGCCCTGCCCATCCGATTCTTTTGCTCTTCATTACTGCTACTATGTCCGGTTGTTTGTACAGTTCATGTACGTTATCGTTAGTTCTACCCTCATATTCATTGGTTTCCTCATTTTTTTTGGGGCCAAATATTTGTCTTAGAATTTTTTTTTCAAGTATTGTTATCACATGTATACAAAGCAATAGGTCTGACAAGTACTTTATTCATTGTTATTTTTGACCTTTTTGAGAGGATTCTAGATTTAAAGAGTGGTTTTAGCATTCCAAAACATCTATTAGCTGCAGTTATTCTTCTTTGTACTTCATTGTGTCCCCCATTGGTTGTGTCCAGACCTACTCCAAGGTATTTAAAAGTTTCTACTCTTTCAAATCTCATTTGTCCTACTAATAATTCTGTTTGGTTGTAAATTCTTTGTGATAATATCATGGATTTTGTTTTGCTTTCATTGATTATTAATCCCATATACTTTTTTTCATCAGGATTGATGTTGTCGTTTTTAGATTTGCTTCTGATTCAGCTACGATCATAATATCATCTGCGTATGCTACTATAGTTACTTCTGTGTTTTCCTGAATTTTAACCCCTGTATTGAATTCTAGGACAGCTCTTACTACATATTCTAGTGCTATATTAAATAGCATAGGGGATAGTGCATCACCTTGTCTTAAGCCATTTTTTACATTGAATTCTTCCGAAATTTGCTGATTGTATCTAATCCTACATTTTGAATTTGTAGTACAAGTTTGTGTTAATTTAACCATTTTCTCCGGTATTCTAAATTTATGCATCACAGCCCATAAGGGTTCTCTGATGATAGAGTCATAAGCTTGTTTATAGTCTATGAATAGGATAAATAAGTCTTGATTGAATTTGTAGCTTTTCTCCATTAGTTGTTTTGCTATGTGACTGGTCCAATGTAGATTTTCCTTTTATGAATCCTGCTTGGTATTCTCCTACTATTTCTTGTGTATAGGGTATTAGCCTCTTTAATAATACATTTGATAGTATCTTATACGCTGTGCAGAGTAAAGATAATAACAATTAATTTTAAATTGAATTTACTGTAGTTATCAATTTTTATTGTTTGTATTCCATAGTCTATATAACATTAATTTGTTTATAATTTATTATGTTTTGTCTCAGATGCCTTTTGACAATTTTACAAATAAACTCGTAAATTACGTGAGACACTGGATAAAAAAATTATTTATTTTGAAATTATTATATTTTTTATCTTGGAAACAGTATTTTCTGAAAACAATAGTTTTTAAGTTTTGATAACCGTTCATATTATTTTTGTTTTTAGAAAGTATTGACTCATCCAAAGACTTTGAGGACGAATTATTAGACATACCATTACCAACGGTTTCTCCAGATTTCACACTACTGGACTTTGAGCCTCCTCCTCCCATCTTAACAAATGAGAGGTTACCTCCACTTGGAGCTTTGGGCCAAGCGTCAAGTCCACCAGTCCCTTTATCTAGGAGACACAACCGATCCCTGTCACCCGGTTCTCCACCATTATCACAAAGGTCTTCCGTTTTCAGGCCATTGCCTCAAAGATATAATCGATATATGAACCGACAAAGTAAGATTTAAAATATTAAAGTTGATATGAAAACTAATTCAAAATGATTTTTTTTTTTAATATGTTTTTTTTTTTTTACATTTCAGATTCCTTGGGTCATTCAGTTGAATCACTGGATAAATGAATAAATGTTTTAACGTGTATTGTTGATATTGCTATGTACTATGTAATGTCTGAAAAATTGATTGTTTTCAGAATTATTTTAAACTAATCATTAAATTATTTTTGTCTGGTATACATTGTTGATTCCATTTTCTGTTTTTCATAATTATTTTAAGGCCAAAATAGTTGATATTTTTAATTTATAATTGTTACAAAATGAATTATTTTGGTTTATTTACTTAAAATATTTTTCTAATTAAATGTTTTATCTTTTTTATTTTCACATATTAAGATTTTGGTGATTCCACAATGATGTCGCATTTTTTAACTGTTTATACTATGTTGTCAATTTTAAATTTAATTTAAGTTCAAGTTGTAGGAACAATGTTAAGAAGCATCATCACCAACTGCTGTAGTTAAGTTATAAGTTTCATAAAGTTTAATTACATATAACAATCTCTAGTTTGTGAATTAATCATCTTATATCAAATTAGTATCTAAGTATCAAATGTTGTATAGTTTAAAAATTTAAGAGAGGAAATATGTAACAAATTTCTTTGTAAGGAATTCAAAATATTGTTAGCTATACCAAGTAAAAAGTGTAATTTGTTCTAGATGCATATATTTTGGTTCTAAATTTGGATGGAAAAACATTTTGGATTTGATTTGGATTGGTTTGGATTGATACTTAAGAATTTATGTACAGCTACTACTGAATACAATTATAGACAGTTTATTACCAAATACCGGTGTTTGGAATGACCACATTCATGATTTCATCAAATTCCTGTGTGAATGGAGATGATTTTTTATCCTGTTAAATAATATGTTTGTTGTTGACATTAAATACTTTTTACTATAATAATAAAATTTGTTATCATGTTATAATTTGTTAAGTATAGCAAATTTGTGCAAAAGAATTATTTCAAATAATATTTTAATAAGATATTTTGTCCTCTTAGTGAGTTTTGGGTTCAAGATTTTTCCTTTTTGACCATGTTCAAAACAAAAAAACAATTGGTAAGACCGGGCCAATATAAAACAGAAATCACCTATTTCCATGGGTAATTATTGGGGTCTTTAGCGGAGGCGATTTTGAGATATTTATCCCAATTTTGATAAAACAGTGTAAACTTTCAGATAAGTGATGTCTAGTTAAAATTTAATTGAATTGAATGTAAACAAATTCAATTATAGAATGAACATTCCAAACATTGATAATTGCACACTAGGTGTTTTACATTTGTTACTGTTACTATTAAATATTAATACAAAATAACTGAAATCTGTATCTATGTTTAATTGTTTAGAGCCAGACGCATGAAAATATATTTTTTCTTAGGTAACTAATTGATAAAAAATTATATTAATGAAAAGTAAAATGACTGATTAAATGTGTTATGCAATTGAGTTTTATTTGTATATGAATTTTGTACATCTTTTAGCACTATTTGAATTCAAATATAATTCACTAATACGGCACCAGCTAGACTTAATAATCCCATCATTTAGTATTAATGTTGAAATCAATTTTGAAATTACTTATGCAGTATTTTAATTTTAATCTGTAAAGTATCTATACAACATGTTTATCAACTGTTATAACTTAAATTATAGTTATTTTTAATTTTTTCATTACTAAGTCAAGCCGTTATATATTATTTGTGTTATTTCCAATTTTGTAGAAAGGATAAAACAAAACAAAAATGCCAATGGGTTATTTATTTAATATTTTAATTTATGTCAGTTGCTGTTTATTATTATTACTATTACCTATATTATTGTTAACAGTTATTTCTAATAAAATTATGTTAGTCAATAACTCATTGAATTGTGTCTGTATGAAAGTTTTTGGTATGAACATTTTAAGAAAAATCAACCCTATAAAAAAGATTCTTACCTTGTTTTTACCAAATTGCAATTTTTCTAAACAATTTGTATAGTTGTACTTCTATACAAAATGTGAAGCTTTTTTCTAACTCAATTATTTAAACGCTGTTAATTTATTATAACAATATAGGTTTATTTATGAATTATGACTAAACCTATAAATTAAATAACTTGAAAATAAAAAAAACTAAACAAAATCACTGGATAGTAATAAATAACCAGACATAATATTCTTTAGCTTGACCTTTTTTTTGAAATTTGTTTAAAAATAATAGGTACAATACACTATAAACCGTCATACAGGTAAAAAGACAACAGTTCTAATAAATGTTATGTGATTGACAATAATGAATAATTTTTATCCAAAAAATCAGAAACATGTTCAGACACCCGATCTGGATAATTTAGATGCACGTCATGGTCTCCGCTCACCACTACTATAGTCATGTTGGGCCTTTGTTTGTAAAACTCGTACTGGTCTTTTAGGTATGTGGAGTACCGCGAGCAGTTCTGATCCGCCAACACAAATTTGGTAGGACACACAATGTTGGATAGTATCTGCCGATGCTGGTTGAACGTCATCACTGGCCAGAAGTCAAGCTTGAGCCGTTGGTCAGATGCAAATGTGAATTGGCCACCTCCAATGTCTTTTAGGCCACGTCTAGCCAGAATGCGTGCTGACTCGTTTGATAGTTTAGATGGGCGTCCGGATTTCATTTTGGCAATTGCCTCGTCAAACGTGTATGCGGGGGGCTGGCGTCCATGCTGTCGCAGGTGCATCAACTGTGCACTGTCTATGCGGCCGCGGACTGTAGCCACTGTGTCGCTGACATCCATTGAACGTGGGCCCATTGTGTCCAGTATGATCAAGCATCGCACGCGTTCTGGGTACAGACCTGAAAACCATGCGCCCAGCTGACCACCAAAGCTGTGGCCTAGATAAGCCAGATTGGACCACCCAAAGTGATCTACTATCCACTTTATGGCAGCCACGAAATGACTGAACTCAAGTGGCACATGCGCTGGAAAATGCACTGACTGTCCATGACCGGGTAGGTCAATACACACAAAATAGTAGTGGTCGATGGGCAGCAGTGGCAGGAGTGTGAAGAATGTGTCGCAATTGTCCTGGATACCGTGTACACAAAGTACTGCGGGACAAGAATTGTTGCCATATGCTTTTGCTGCAAACAAAATACAGCGTTCTCAAATCTAATAGATTTTTCTCCAAAGGTATTACACATGATGTTAAATAATACTCAAAGGTATTAGGTTTTTTCGTATGGGATGAGATTGGTCCTGACAAATTCTAAAATTTGTCAACAATTAGATGGATAGGTACAGAAAGTGACACCATTTGGGCAATATGTATCTGTAAATTTTATACATAAAAATCAAATTCAAATTGTACATGACAATATTATTTTAAGTCTCAAAAAATTGTAGAAAGAATGTTGTTTAATAATGTCTATTTCCCTTTGTGTAAGTGGGTAAGAAGTTGAATGAATCAATAAAGCAAATGAAACAATTGTATACGTCCATTGAGAAATTTCAAATAAGGTTGGATTAATTTCTCATCAATTATAAGCTATTTATTTAAAATAATAATATATTCTTACAATTATTTTAAGTTTTACTGTTTTCATTTTTTCTGACAGTTTGTACCAAGATAGTTTCAAAAATTATTTATTGAAATCGGAAAAATCTGTGAAAAATATAATAGGTACAGCAATCACAATACTATGTTAAATAATTAATCCTCAATTTAGTGTACACAAAGATAGTTTTTTTTTTTAATTAGGTAGTAGTTATCTACGATTGTTTTTGCAACTCTGAGCACTGAAATAAAATGTTTTTAATGAAAAATAATACTGTTTTGGTGTAATAAAGAACACTGTATCTAAATAAAAAAAACAAAAACAAAAATACTACTTCAACTCAAACCATTAAAATTTAAAGTATTGTATTATTTAAAACTGTAAGTACTTAATAATATACTTTAAACTCATAGACTATATTATTGTACAGTAAAACTAAAAATAATTTACAAAACAAAGAAACAATTAACAATATCTCTTAAAATATTAAAAAAACAAGAATTCCTGAACCTATTACCCACTCATTTAAGTGAAATTAAATTTTACAATGTTCAGCAACTAAAAACTTATTGATTAAGTCTGCAATACGTTCTGGATAATTTAAGTGTACATCATGATTTCCATTTACTTTGACAACTTGAACATTTGGATTAGATTTGTACATTTTTCTCACTAGTTTATTTTCCTCGGTTTTTTGTAATTGGTTTTCTATTGCATGCAGATACAACACAGGACATTTTATACTATGTATAACAGTCATTTGTTGCATGGGCGAAAACATTTGGTTGTAATCCACTTTTAATCTTTGATCTGTGCTGAATGAATACAGTCCATCAATATTTTTTTTTAAGGAACGTTTAATCAATATGTCTGCAGATTGTCTAGTTAATTGCGAAGGCCGTTTTGTTAAAATCAGGTTAACAGCTTGTTCATAAGTATAAGATGGTGGAGATGACTTTGTCGATTTACATTCAATTTCCAATAAATCATTGCAAATCTGTTTCATAAATTGTACAGTATCTTGAGGATATATAGCTTCTGGACCAGCACAATCTATCATTACAAGACGTTCAATATATTCAGGATACAAAGAGGCAAAAAGGCTTGCAATCATACCACCCATACTGTGACCAATACATTTGAATTTTGACCACTGTAAATAATCAATTACTCTTTTAATAGCAAGCATATAACTTTCCAATGTTATACGGTAGCCAGGATAAAAGTGAGATGAATGTCCATGTCCTGGAGTATCTATGCACACAAAATAAAATTCTTGTTGTAGTAATGGAATGAGTCTGTCAAATGTACCACAATTGTCTTGTTTTCCATGAAGACAGAGAACACGACTAGCCAAAGGGTGACCCCAAGTTTTGGCTGAAATTAAATTTATTATAATTGTTATTTAATTACAAAACAGGAAAAATTATCTGTTAATAACATGCATTTTAATAATTTAATTACTATGGTAATGATTATGTAAAAATAAAATAATTTTTAATGGTGACAACTTTCAAAACGTTCAAAGTTCAAAACCAGTACTTATGTAGGTATTTAAATATGTATTATATATATATATATATTATGATAATATGTATTTTTATATTCTGACTTTTGTATTCACATTTTTTTTCCCCTCAAATATTGTGATAAAACAATAAAAGTTATTTTATAACTTTTTAATTAGGTAATAATAGGTACTACCTAGAGGTACTTGGCATAATAATTTATTAAGAATGAGAAAATGATTACCTACATTTACAATATAATGTACCTCTCGTCACAACAAATCTATTTAAAATATAAGAATTCAAA
The DNA here is from genome assembly GCA_017140985.1 of Hormaphis cornu. Lineage (NCBI taxonomy): Eukaryota > Metazoa > Arthropoda > Insecta > Hemiptera > Hormaphididae > Hormaphis > Hormaphis cornu. Next base: position 15,124,229 of record CM029362.1, read on the forward strand.
GATATTACATATGTCTTTAATGCATAACCCAACCTACTTAAATAATAAGTATTACATAAATACTACATTTACTTTTACAAACTATGAGGCAACTAGGTGGCACCTACTTATTTTATTTAAACTTATTATTTAATAACATGTAATATGCATTTATTTATATTCAAATTTTTATTACTCTTTGAAAAATTATGGGTACCTATCTCACTAATATTGATTATTGTATGAAATTAATAGCTTTGTACTATAAGGTAGTCTTTCTTAGCTGTTTTACTTATATTACAGCCAACTAAAATTTTTGTCAATTACAGGTACACTTTAGCAGGCAGACACTATAGCAGACTAGGTACCTAGGTATGTTCTTGTTAGAAATCAAATCAAACACGAATTTTTAACAAACTCTCAAGATACAAAATGTGTAATGAACAGTTTAAAAGAAATTATAATTATTAATAATTACCAACTGGTTCCTGACTCACCAGCAATATGTCCCCAAGGAACTGGTATCGTTATTTCTTGGGCATTCATTTTCAAAACTAAATTCAGTAAATTGACAATTTAAAACAAGAAAACAATATATTATCACTAGGTAGGTACCCAAACCAACAAACAAACAAGGTATTCATAACTTTAAAAATTAAAAATTGAAACGGTCTATACTTAAGTAAACGATTTAATTGCTGTAAGTTGACCGACCATGACTTATTTGTTTTTTAAGTCGAAATTCATACATAAGACACTAAAAAAGTATTATCATTATTTTTTTACAATCTTATCTTGGTTCATGTCATAATATAACATCCTATCTTAAATAGTGCGTGACACGTGTCCAATTCTTGAAATAGAATAAGAAATAGAAATTATAGAGATAATAGATGTAATGTAAAAACTTATACGTCTATGGTATTCGTGGTTTTATATAGATTTGTCTACTGAGTAAAACTCGTACAAACACTAGTCCCATGATAATCTGTGATATCAACAGTTGAAATAATTGATAGTTCGTTTTCTGCATAGATAAAAATTACTTTATTATCTATGGTTTTCTGATAAATTCGTTATGAAATTATTAAAGTTCAATATTAATGAATAATTATTAATGAGTGTTGCGATTTTTTCGGGTGTTCTTTGGTTTTATAATATGGCTAACTTTGAAGTCATGTACACTTACTAAACAAACAACAAAATCAAGGAAATTTCAATGATTTCGGATCTACCTACTAATAATCTAATAATTTGTTATTTAAGAATTTAAATTAATATATGTTATGTTAAACAAAATTTGCTATCTAATCAAAAAAATCCGTCCAGTAGATTCTAAAATCATATAAAAAGAGTATTAAAAAATAGTGTAATTTGGTTGACATTACATTACACGCTATTGTGCAATTGATACTAAAATCGTATCAACTCCTCAAATAATGGTCCAAATGGTTTGAAATTTTCACACATTATTTGAATGAATTTTTTATAAGTGGATATGTTTTTCGAAATTTTAATACCATTTTTATAGTCAAATTTGGTTTTTACTAGGGCGTATACTAGACAACTGAGCTTGCTCAGAATTGTATTTTCGAAAGCAATAATTTATCATTGTTTTCAGATATTAAATACTGCGTTTAAAACACAACTTCTAAACTAGTGACCCACCCAAAGTGTAGTTGTTACTCCGTCAAACTACCCACAACCTTAAGATCCCAACTTTTTTCTTTACATTTTTTTTATTTTTAAAAACAGCTTCATGAAAATTTTTAAACATTCATTTTATTACATTATAAAACATACATTTAAGACATAGAAAAAATTATATAATATTTTTACAACTCATTAAAATATTGATACCTATGCTAATAATATAGTGTTACGCACATTTAATAAACATAGTATTTTGTAAATTTATTGATTTTAGTTTTTATAACTTTTAAGCAAATTAATTTTTTTATTTATACATTGGTTATGCTATTATCATGTATTTTAATTAACTTCTCAATACAATTTTGAGTGTACAACTAATAAATAATACAAAAAAGAAATATAATTAATAGGTATATAAAAAAATCTTAATTAAAGTATGGCATTTTTTTCCAATACACCTGTTCACTCAGGTTTTACATTTTCTTTACCTTTGAACATCATTGTAGATCGTTTAAACACCGGCAAAGCCTAGACACAAATTTTGTTCATAAAAAACAACGGCAAACTTAATGATAATTATAATTAATATAGGTACAAATGTAGCAGTATACATGAAATACCTAAAAAAAGGACAGTTTATTCAATCAAATCTAAAAACATAAAACTTACACTTTTTAGTTGATTTGTATTCAAAACTATAGATTTTGATAACTTTTCAATTTTACTTTCAGACTGAAATAAATTATAATTTAATTAGTAGCGATTTTCTAAATATCAATGATAGAAATTCATTAGAAGTAAATAGTTTTTGTATCTTACTACAGATTTTTTCAGTTTGAATGATTTTTGTATTTCAGTTTTTTTTTCAATAGCTTTATTAGACAAACTTATTGAACTCTAAAATGGAAATTATTGATTTAGTTAAAAATATTATATTAAAATATTTCTTATCCATTATTATGCTTACACTAGAACACTTCCTTGCTATCTTGATCGAGTTTGAAACATTTGTGGAAACAGGCGTGTTCCCATTCTCATCATACAGCATCTTCTTCGGGAAAAATAAATAGAAATTAATTAATAAATAATACAAACAAAGTAATAATAAAGTAATAATAAAACAAAAAATAAACTCACATTCGTTGTGTGTTTTAAACATTTAGTTTTGTTTAATGATGTTTTTGGAGTTTCAATAAAATTTGGCCAAGATGAGCGTGACACATTGCTTTTTCTGAAATAATTTATTAATCACACCTAATATTATTACACATATTCTAAATTTAAATTTTTCAAAACAAAACATAAATAATAATATTACATAAATTAAAAATATTAAATGAAGAAATACAATATATTACAATGTACACCCTTTCCAGTTATAATAATACTAACATATTTTTTAAATATATATATATATATTTTTTAACATAGTATTATAAATTAATTGATAGTTGCAAAATGCTGCTTACAGAAAATATCCTTTGTAAATACTGTATTTAAAAAAAATGATAACCTAAACCTGTCCTAAACTTATTAAGTAACTACATTTACCACTATAGTGTTTTGTAATAATTCAACAAATAAAAACATGTACATTGAAAATCACCTTGATATAACAGACGATTCAGCTGAAGAAAAACATTGAAGTGTATCCGCTATTGTAATATCTGCTGTTGGAGTAGAAAAAGCTACTGGCTTTCGCTTAAACAAAAACAAACAAAAATTTACTATAAAAAAATATTCAACATTTCATAATATAACTTGCCATGTACAAATAATTCTAATTATAATCTAAGTACTAAATACTTAATATAAAATTACAGATAAAAATAAATTTACCGTTTTATAAATTATTGTATTATCTACCTGTTTAAAAAAAATTATTTTAAATTTTGTTTGATTTTAATTAAATTTTTAAATAGATAGACATTGCTATTTGTAAATACCTTAAAACATAGTACTTATCTAGAAGTGCATTATAAATTATTTTGCTGACAACTAGTTTCCAAAGTCTAAAGAACGGATTGATAGGTATTTATGCCTTATGGTAAAGAATGTAGGCAAAAAAAAAAAATATTAAAAAAATTAATACATCAATTATTTCACACTTACTATTTTATTGCAATTAAAATACCTAGTTTTTGAGTAAAAACATCTACTGAGAAAATATTTTTTTTTTTAGTTTTTATTCATATTTCACTAACATTTTTAACCATTCATAATTTAAATTTAAAAACAATAAAATTACTGAGAATTAGTTTTATTTATTTATTATTTTGCCAATGAAATTAAAAATATAGGCACCTAATTGTATTATTTTTAAAAAAATATGCCTAAGGGGAACAGGAGCGGCTTAGATTTGTATGAAAAAATACCAAAACCCGGTTACACTTTCCAAAGTATATAATAGGAAAATTTTGTTTTTTTTTGTTTGAAAGATGTTTTTTAGCTAGCTATAATATAAAAAATAATAATTTTTTTAATTAGCTAAGCTAATTTAATTAGCTTAGCTTAATAAAAAATAAATTCCTAATTTTGAGATTTTGAAGCAATATGTTTGCAATCTGAATTTGAATATTTAATAAGTTATAATATTTTCAAATAAAGTTTTTAGGTACGTACATAATTTAAAAATTGGAAAAATTCTGTCTTTGATTACTCAACGTTATTTGAATTCTTTGAAGTAAATAAATTAGGAATTGTTATAATTTATTCTACGCTTGTTGAACAATCAAATTTTTATATTTTATTTCCAACACATAAATTTAACCATGTGAAGTTTTCAATGTTGAATAGTTTTATTGACAAATCTTTGAATGTTATTAAAATATATTAAAATGTTATTGTTTAACACGCATAGATTGAATTGCACGAGTTTCAAAATTGTTTACAATGTAAAAATCAAATAACATTAAGTACTCTAAAAAAGACTTTCCCCGTAACGTAACAATTGATAGAAGCAGTGTGCGTGGTGGACTAAAAATGTGCAAGGCCTTCCACCTTAAATATAATTTATAAAGTATTACTATACAACAAGTATGAAATTTTTTTAACTCAAAATCTAAAAAAAAAACTAAATATTTGGTTTATTTTTAGTCCTTAGTGTCCATTTAATAATATTTGTTTAAGAACTGTATAGTAAGTATAAACATACTAAGTTACCAGCTTGACGGTTAGATTGTCTAAATTCATTTTCAACAAAGTCTTGGCCCATATGCTGAAGAGGAACATGAAACAGAGTTTTATTTGGATTTTCCTTAGTAAATAAAGAATTGACAACAGTTTTGTTTCCAATTGGTGTTAATTCGTCACTTCCTAACAAAAGAATTTTAACATATTATATCATACTGAATAAATATTTTCATATTTTAAATAAGATTAACTATACAATAACTTTTTAATTAATTAACCAAACATTTTAAAGTCAAAATGTACTTTTAAATTATTTGGTGGACCAGATCTACCAACTACTGTCAATGATCTGTTTAAAAATATCTTAAATTGAATAACAGTTAACAATCATACAAAGGTACTGAATTTCAATTAAGCAAATAATGATAAAAAGTGAGTAAGTAATACGTCAAAATTATATGAGTTCATCTGTTGCAAAAAATTGCAAGTCCAAACAAATAAAGGATATAGAAAAAAAGAAAACTAGCTTTTCTTCAATATTATAATTAATAATATTAATTTAAGTCTAAAGCTAGACATATGTCCTTTTGTAATCAGTGAACTCATTTATTATGCTAACCAAATCTAGGCATACATTTGTGTCAAAAGTTACAAACTTTTATCTGACTTCAAATTATTATTTAGCATTTAATAAAATTATTTAACATTAATAGCACCAATTTTGTAATCAGTAAATTTTATCTTCAAAATGAGTTTGCAATTTAAGTTCTGTCTCTCAACTTATTACTTAGAACACTAATGGTTTTAGACAATATCAGTTTTTATTTTTAAATAAAACAGAATATTCAATAGCTTTAAATGCATTTAACTGAAATCCAAATTAGTAAAAAGTCCCATTTTGTTAACATCTTTAATATATTTAATATTTTATGTTTAATATACACTGTTGACTTTACATTGTACATGATACACAACATACAACTCATCTAGATACTTATTCTTAGCTACGTATACCTACTTAAATCAAATAATATTCTACATAATACATTATTTTTCAACCAAAGGTATCAATTCAATACTTAAAAATTTAAAATTATTGAAATTACTATTAGTTATTACAGTATTTTCAGTTTGCTACTATTATGGTAATAACATTAGATGAAATTATTTCCTTTAATTGCTCAACAACCTATGTCCCTCATTCACTGAAGATTCAATGCCAATAATCTTGTGTTTTTCATATTATTCTACCAATTAAAGAGAAAATATATTTAAGATGAAATATGAACTATTTTGCCTATCCGCCAGATACTATATAATGATCTTCACATATTATAAGAAGAACCCTATTGTAAAGCTGAACCAATTATATTAGAATTGACAATTTTAAGGTTATCGTACACCCAGTGGTGGATTGGGGCAATCAGGTCCAGGATGCCAAGGCCTTTAATCCTTGTCTCGCTATACAGGTAGAAAAGTGGTCTAAAACTCAGTTCCAGTGACCCAAAATATTATTCTTGGACTGTGGCCTGGGGTGTGATTGCATCCCAGCACCCCAACCCAGTTCACCACTGCATACACTAACAACTGTTAATGGCTCATAATAATACAGATTCTGTTATTGCACGCAATAACACATAAAATTTACTTTATGTTTATACTTCTACTTTACAAATCTATGTATGGTACAATCAAATAACAAATAAATTTAAACTATTCTATTAATATATTATATTATAATATAATATAGTATAAATAGAATACTTATAAGTAAAATAAATAGTTTATTATTATAAATCATAGAGGAGTATGATTATAATCAGATTTCAGTTGGAGTATAAAAACCAAAAAGTAAGCATTTAAAGATTTTTGTTTCTAATACTTCAATTTTTAAGCCAGTTCAAAAAAAATTATTGAAAATATAATATACATAATATCCTACCTACCATACCTCTCAATCAATGCCCCAATCATTCTAAAAATTTGTGGGCCCTCTCAATGTACAGTTTACTACTTACCCAAAAACCTGTAAATGTAGGAAAGTTTAAAACTAATTGGCACATAGGACCAGAGCAAACCATTAGGCCACGATGTATATTTTAAAACAAAACTACAATTATTTTCATTGAAGTGTTAAATGTTGCTGCCTCTAGTATATGTTTTCAAAAAATGTGTGCAGAAGAAAGAATACATAGAGGAGTAAATATTAAATAGTTACTCAATTAATTCAATTTTTTAGTGATAATAGTAGAAACATTTGGGTTAATATGGTCTTTTAGCACATTGATGGCACGTTGGAGTAATAATGTAAACACAAGACGTTCAACATATAAAAGAAAAGTACACTTACCAATGTGATTGACAGCTAGCTCATGTTCTGTCATAGACTTGTCTTTCTACAATTACAATAAGGTAGGTAATTTAATAAAAATAATAATAATAGTAATTTATGTGGCTACTCTTACAGTTTGAATATCTATGGACGCGTTATTACCATAATAACTGTCTACCACCCATTCAGGTTCTAATGAATCTAAATCAAATGAATGTAGTTCACTATAAGGAAATTCTGGACTGACATTTGAAGTTTTATAGTTATTAATATCAAACGTGAAATTCTAAATGTTAACACAAAAGCATCATCAAACATTACTAGTACATGCAAGTAAAAAAAAAAAAAAAACATAATAATCAAACAAAATGTTTTAAATAATTTTAAGTACTTACAAATATTTTATTTGGACTGAATAAATCAAAATTACTCTTGGAAGAATTCTCCTTAAAACCTTTATTTAATAAACTGTTATCTGTAATTGAATTTGCATCAGACTTTTCGCTGGGTTGTGGAGTACAAAATATAAATGGTTTTTGTGGACATTTTTCTTTATATTTTAATTTTGCCTTTTCAATGAGCATTTCAATTCTTTGACGGGTTTGTTTTCTAATTTGATTTTTTTCTTCTTCGTTACACAATGACTTGTGTTCTATATTTATTTTACAGGGATCCTGTGTAAAATTGGAATCAGTATTAAAATCTTCACCAATTTCTTTTATGTTTTTATTAACATCTGCTAGGACAAAATTCCCTTTTGATTGATTAATCATATTGTCACTATAGCACATCGCATTGATACCACAAACTTGTAACTTGTCTTCCACAATGTCAACTTTGACGAGTTCAGCGTAATTTGTTTTGACAATTTTTCCAAAATCACTTAAATTTGTTAATGATACACTCTTTCGTATTGGTCTGATTTTTGGTTCCCATAAAGGACTAAGAAAATTATAACATGGTGAATCGTCTGAGAATGAAGTTTGTTTTTGAGCTGAATATACTGGATATTGATTGGGTAATACATTCACTGTTTTTGTTTCCATTATATCGAATGGGTCATTATTAAGATTCACATCACAAGTGTTGTACACCATCATTTCAGAAGTATACTCAGAAGAAAAATCAATAAGCAGTTCAATTGAATCATCACCAGTTTTTATAGATGAACTCATGGTTCTATAAAATAAAAAAAAAACATAATAACTACTTTAGTAATTTCATAACTCAATTTCAAACTTATTATAATGAGTAAAAAAAGTAACTAAATACGTTGAACTGAATAGATCAATAAATGAAATGATTTGAAATGATTTTATAATTAGATAATAAAAATATAATATACTTATAATTTAATTTTTATAAATTAAAAAAATTGTCGTCTTTTTATTATTCTTCATAAATCATACTAGGAAATCATAACTTGGGTACATGTATGAGTTTTGACTCGGAAAATCCAATATTTAAACTTCCTATTACCTATTGTTGAGATAGTGTCCCTATTTCCATAAGCCAATAACAAAATAAAAGATTTTTTTCATTATGATTTTTATAAGAATTTTTTTTCCCTACATTCAATAGAATAATAATGACTGCACAAGTCTTAAAGAAGATAAGCGTGTATCAATCAGTGTGTTAATAAAGACTGTCATTTCAAATCTGACCAATTAAATCTGTTTGTGCCAATAATTTTGGCATCAAATAACAAACAGAAAACAATGATATTTTAAAATTTGTTAAGGCCTAGCTGTGTTAACTAGTCACTAGATTTATATAGTTTGGTCAATTATGATTACAGTTTCAAATTACACAATACACATGGAATTATACAAAAAAATTTTAAAAAGTTTATGACTTAAATTAGAGGTAGGTTTGTCTTATACTATAGGTACTGAGCCATTACCAACTATGTTTGCCCAATATGTCCAAAGAAAAGTTCTGAACGATGGTAATTACATTAAGTTTATTCAAATGCAGTGGTTGGTGGCTTACTTTAATATAATAAAGAATAACAGGTATATAGGATAATTTATTTTTAATTTTATTAACAGGCTAGCCATTTTATAGCATTTTAGTATTTTTAAGAAGTTAAACTAAAAAAGAAGTACTATTTGAAGAATTTTTTCAGTTGTGTTTTAAATTGTAGGAAGATGTTAAAAAATAGGTAATCAAACACTAATAAAGTAACCAATAACACAACCGATTTAGTTACGTGCACAGCTGCTGTGTGTGCAGCTCTCAGTGCTGCAATGTACCCCCAAATGGTCCCAATTTCAATACTTAGGGAGCTCTTTTCAAGCAAGTCTAAAATACAGGGGTCTCATAATTTGAATGGCACATGGGCTCTTTCATCTCTAGTAGTGGAACTGTGTATTATACACATCAGTTACTGCAGATGATCAGTAAATATAATTTGAAACAAGCTGACTGATACGATAAAAAAAAAAAAAAAAAAGTAAATATAATGAATAGGGATGAAACTTTATTGATGCTAACAAAGGTATTTTACATGACTATTTATGATTTTAAATCAAAGCCCTTTAGTACCCTTGTCATCCCAATGGGGCCATCGGAAAACTAAACCCGGCTGACCAGATGCTATTTTTATTTTTCTACTGTAACAGTACACTAACATTTTACATTACCTGTATTGTTGGATGATAAAGTTAGAACATCAAAAAAGCAACGTGATGTTATGATTTTTAAAATCGATGAAACAGGAATGAACGTTTTGAAATCACACTAATATAATAAAAAATCACAACTAAAAACTGTAGCGTAGATTCAATTCACAGCCATTGTATCAAACTACTGCTAAAATGAAATCGAGAGAATAAAAATAAAAAACACGAATGACGCCTTAGCAGTAGTGTGAATAGTATTAACTTACATAATTTACTTTAATACTTACTACTATATACTTTAAACGAGAAAATACACTGTGATAGTTAAAATGGGTATAATCAATGAACTATAAAGCTAAAACCATAGACTTATTAACATACATAATATAGTTAATACGTCTAGCTAAAACAGAAATGGGTAATGTACTACAACCAACTACTTATATACCTAACTAACACAATGACTATAAATACTTTTAATATTCTGATAAAGCAAGGAGATTCCCTATAGCACCGACAGACTTCTAAACTGTAATAGTAATAGCATAGAATAAATGAGATAAAATATTAATAAATTTAATAATTTCATTTACTCTGTAGTAGTAGTACCTATAGATTATAGAAGATTGTGGCCCAGTGCAGCTATATTATATTTTATTGATACTTAAATGATCAATACATAATATGATTAGAGCTTATAACACAATAAAAATTATTAATTAATATAGAAATTAGGAAATATAGAAAATAGGAATATTTCAATAATATTATTTTGAACAGCCATAATATTCTAAGACCGTGGCCATGGCCAAGATATAAGCAAGGGCATGAAAAATAACACATTCTGGGGGACTTATGAGCAGCTGTAGTGAAAAATTAATATTTTTATAAAAAAGTATGGAACTTAATAATATACTAAGTCAAATAGCTCATTAAAATAAGCCCCGAGGCCTGAATCCAGCTGATGCTCAGTACTCAGTAAAATGTAGGTTCTCTTTGGCTATTAATTTTATATAATAACATAGATATTTCACATTTCACATAGTAATAATTATTATTATTTATTATGTCCATGGATTATAGTGATTAATGTTCATGGATATAATAATCAAATTGCACTAAAAATTTAAAAAAGCCGCATAAAAAATGATAAGAGAATATCAGCATGACCAACATCATATCACACAATATTGAAATATCAGCTTATGATGTTAGTAAACAGCTTATCTATGATTTAGTTGATACTTGATGTACGCTGTGACGCCGTGTGATATATTAATATTTAATAATAATTAAAATTCGGTTCGTTAAGTGTATAATAAATAAATAAATATTCAAATTCAATAATTAATAATTCTAAACATAGGTAGATGAAAACTAATGACTGTAACAAGTGTACAATATAATATTTTTTGTTGCATTTCAGTTGAATTTGGAAACTTTGTGTAGTTGAACTATTAATTAGTAACTATTTGGTAATTTGTTTCAATCAATATTTTTGAATTAAGATTGTTGGTTACTATAATATAGGTAGGTTGATTTCCATAACGCCATCTTGGTTGGCTACTTATTGTATTTCTATTGTGAATTATACTTGTACTGTTTGATTACATTTGATTTAGGTACCTTAGGTAAGTTAAAATTTAGTTATAATTATTTTGAATCAATACCATTCTTCCATTTCTTTCCATCTGTATAGGCCTAGTGCCACCAATATTTGGCAAGAGTAATATCATATCAATCTCTTAGCTCAATATTATGTTAATTACAAGTATAGGTATTTTCTAGAATATATATTCTATAATGTGTACAAATTAAAAAAGTTTCACTTATTAAGTGATAGCCAAATGGTATTTGTTGATAATGTTGCTTCACCTTACACTCCATACAAATTATGGTTTCTTTATGTTGTATTAGTTAAAAACTAAAAAAAAGAACTAAAACAAATAAAAAATGAAAAGAAAAGTAAAAGAATAAGAAAGTAGTAAGTAATAAGAAAGAAAAGTTTTGTGGGGAATTTATGGTCCAGTCAAGGATATTGTAACTAAGGAATGGAGAAGAAGAAAAAATACAGAGTTGAAAACATTATATAATGAGCTGACCATATTAGAAATTATCAGAAAGAGAGGACTTGGTTGTGTGACTTGCATGTCTGTAGAAACCAAAAGACAAAACCCACTGATACGTGCAGTGATGGAGCTGAGCTGAACCCATTAGAGAAAATACTGCAAATTCCATAAGAGGATGTTGTAAAAGAAGATTTGAAACATTTAAGAGGAGGATCTAACTGGAGGACATAGCTCTAGACAGAAAAAGATAGAAGCTTGGTTGTGAAACGGGATGGTCCTATGTGGCCAATAAACCCACAAAGAAGAAGAAAAAATATTAGTAAAAATACAAATTTTATAATTCATGTGAAAATTCAGATTGTTTTGGATATGTAATAGAAAATGTATATTTATAGTTGAATTAGACTTGGTTCCCCTCCTCAAACATAAAACAATTTGGACAAATTATAGTTACCTAGACATAATTCTTCTCAATATGATTTTAGTAAACATGACATAAAATTGGTTAATTCTTATGTATTGTGTGTTAATCAATAAATGTTAAAATTGTGTAAAACTTAAGTACAGAGTACCTGCATTTGACAAACTAATGTTACTTAAAAAGTTATTTTACTTATCTTGACTTAAAAATAGATTCAAGAACAAAATTATTTTTATTTTTCAATAAATTATTATTTTATCTTGAGGAAAGGAAGTGAGTTTGCCGTTGTGTATCTCAGTAATTAGGTACTCTACTGCCCATACAACTTACTTAAATGATTAATTTTTACTGAGATTTATAGTACACCGGTCATCTTAATTGTATATTTCTTCTAAAATATGGGGGATACAATACTTTCAATACGTTCAATTTACTTATCTTAGAATTTTATTTTAAATTTCATAGTTATTCATCATGGATGTGGGTTCTTATCGTGAAGAGTTGAAGGTATATATATGATTTTTATTGCTTATAATAGTTGCTTTAATTGTGTGTTCTTGTTTTTAGAATATTCTTCATGAACCAAATGATATGTTTATTTCTTCCGTAAAAAAACTTGTACAGGATAAAGAATATTTTCATCTCAGGTAAATTGATCTAATAATTTGTCAATTTAAATACATCAATTTGTATCCATATATAGTAAATATTATGTATTATGTAGTACATATTGTATAGTATTGAAATTGTAAACTATTGCAGTGATGTAAACTGTTTTAAATAAGTTAAATTGTTTATATCATATTGTTTCTTATCTTTTGTATTTTGTCATTTGTGTTGTTTATTTAGTGATGCCGATAGACGTTCCATTTTGGATCAAGTTTTACGATGTTTTGTACACGACATAGTTTTATCAAAGCCACCAAATTTGTATGACATTTGCAAGACATGGACATCATTTACAATTGATCTAGTACGAAATGAAATGTGCACAGCTATAATGCCAGTACTAATATTGTCAGATATGTTTGACGTAACAACTATGGATGTTTGTGAAAAACTGTTTGATCACGTGGAAAATAATGTAAATATTCTCAAAGAGGCTCAATTCTTCATGGCATGCAAGAATAATTTACTGCGAATGTGCAATGGTAACTACTATTACAAAATATTTATAATCTAATTATGTTTGTTTTAAAATTCCTATTTAAGTTCATATGAATTAAATTATAACTTAAAATTATTTAATTCATATCTGGCTACTATCAAATATGTTGGTAAAATATTTAGAATTATACTTTAATAATAAAACTTTCATTTTGGTTAACAATAATTGTTTTTATTCTTATTAAGGAATGTAAATTTGTTGTGCCTGTTTAAACTTGAAGTAAATGTAAAAATAATTTATTTAAAAAAAAAAAAAGATTGGCCAGAGAATTTGGTTGGATTTTAGCTTTATTTAAAATTGTTTGTTAATTTTAAATCTTTAAATCAAACAAAAATCTATTTATTAATAATATTTAATTTTAACAAAATTTTAACTACTTTTTGTTAACTAACCTGCCCTAAGAAATAAAATATAATATACTTATAGTATATTATCAAAAAAAATCATAATTTTAAAAAACCAATGACGTAATGTTAATCAATGTTGTGTTCATTCATTTGAATGAATAACTGGACATGATCACAATTGCCTGTCAAATAAGTATCAAGAAAATTAGCTAAAACTTTTAGGGAGACCAAAGCTGTACACGTCAAAAATGCAATTTTTTAAACCACTGGGTCACCGTGGGTTGATAGCTAATCTCTATTGAAATATATTATGTATGTACCCCAAAGTCAAAGAAACTAGCGCAGTCTTCAAGCTAGGGTCATACTTCTTTCCAAATCATGTGTGTGGTTGTCAGTTTCCCGATCTCTGTGTTACATGGTCCCAAGGCTACATTCGCCTCCTCAACCGTGTGGTCCACATATGTCATTCACCTAAAAGGAATTTATCAGAGATAAATTATCAGTTCATGATGGCCTTGTTGTTCAAGTTCAACAAAAATTTTAATTCTTGGCTATATTAAATTTGTAGTATTATAAGTTGATTTGCGGATTGAAAATATAAAATTGTATAATACATTAAAACTTTTCATAATATTGCTATTTATGGAAGATTAATTAAATAAGTACCTTCTTTTTAAGTATAAATTAAAAATGTTTAAGCCTGAAGTTGTATAATATTTTTTTTTTTTAAACTACAGATCTTTTACGTCGTTTATCAAGATCACGGAATACAGTCTTTTGTGGTCGTATCTTATTATTTTTGGCCAAGTTTTTTCCTTTTTCTGAGCGGTCAGGTGAGAAAGTTCTTAGCTTTAAATTGATTTCCAGCAAACTGTAGCTTGTATAAAATTTTTGCGTACATTATATAGAATAATAAAACAATTTCTTGTGCTGTTATATAGGTCTAAATATTGTTAGTGAATTCAATTTAGAAAATGTAACTGAATATATGAATGAAAATAATTTTGATCATATTGAAGATATGCAAGATTCAATAGCTGAAGATGATACAAAACCTGAAACAATAATTGAGAAGTAAAATAATTTACTTTAATATATTCCTTAATTGATTTTAAAATCAAAATTTAAGACTATATAAAGGTAAAACCATTGATTATAAAGACAATGTTGTTATTATCAATGGTTAATAAAAACCTATAATTTTAAAATTTCTGTAGAAAAGCACATTATTTAATAATGCATTTGTTTAACTATTATTTATGTTATTTGTTTTTCACAAATATTATTGTACGGCTTTCTATATCTATTATCTACAGACTACAGTGTTGAACGTTTACTATGTGTTAATTTTGTATTAATCTTGCTAATAATTAATAAGTTTCAAATTTAAAACTTTGTTTCCTAAATTTTTATTTTTTATTACACTTTTCAGAATGAATAAATGCTATTATAAAAATAGGTAAAATTATCATTTTGTTTATAATCGTGTGCAGTTTACTATAAATATTACAAAATTATATATGGTGTTTTATAAAGTATCTAAATTTTGAATAACGAATGAATTAGCCAAATTTAAATAAGATTATTCTTATTTTTGTTCAATTATTTTTAACTACAAAACCAAATTTAAAATGAATTACAAAATGTGGCATATGACCTCCCTCACTAAGTGGAGAGTTTGGACGACCACCCTGGGTGTTTGAGTAATGATGATTGGTTAGGTGCATGTTCAGAGAGCCATCTTGGTAGGTGGGCAAGGATAGAACATCATGTCCATTGCCCACCTCTCATGATGGCCCTATCCAAACCAACAACTGTCCCTCGGAATTCACATCAAAACCAAGTCCCATGACGGCCTTGAACCTATAAAAATGATGAGGGATTGTCAATAACAAATATTATGCGTCATTTTAAAATTGGAAATGTTGCTGAATAAAAATAAATGTATTTTCATTAGAATTCAATTGATTTATTCATTTTTCAAAAGTTGCTTACTTCATGAAACAACTATTGTTAAAAACTTTAATAAACATTAGTAGCCAAATTGGTTCATAACGAGTGGTAGTTAAATTTTTTTGTCTTATAAAAGTTTAAGATTCTGGTGCAAACAAGTGGAGGGATAAAAACTAAAAATTAAAATAAGCAAGGAAAGAAAATCCCCCCCCCCACTTTGACTACTGATTTCAAAAAATGCAAAGATTAGTTATGTTTTTATTAAAAATTAGTATGTATTGCTTGTATTGAATGCCACAGGGCTATCTTATTGTTTATTTTCTTTTAACAACTTTTCTAGAGTCAATGTTGATAAAAATCTTTACTTGAAGTTTTGGTCCTTACAAGATTACTTTAGAAATCCTAATCAGTGTTACAAACTGGAACACTGGAAGTTATTTATTTCTGTAAGTTTTTAAATCAGTTATATTTAGTCAATAAATGTCATATTTAAATACTTAATTTGAATTATTTTTTTTTAGCATACAGATTTTATATTTTCAACTTTTCAAAGTCATAAGCTAGAACATGTTAACAGAATGGATACTGAAAGTGTTAATCAAAATATACATTACTTTCCTAAATATTTGACCAATCACAAATTGTTAGAATTACAACTAAGTGATGTAAATTTTAGACGTTATATTCTCATTCAATTTCTTTTACTCTTCCAGTACTTGGACGCCCCTGTTAAATTTAGACTGTAAGTAATAAAATAAAGATTAAATGCATTTTGATAAAAATTTTTTTCTTTTTTTTTTTAGTGATAATTTAAAAATGAAACCAGAGCAACAAGAATGGATTAAAAGTTCTATAAATGTAATATATGAACTAATAAACAACACTCCCCCTGATGGTATTAGATTCTCAGAAGTAGTAAAAAATATACTAAAGGTATTTAAAAAAAAAGTTTTCAATCTTTAACTGTTTGCTCTTATTTGTTTTAACGTGTATTCAATCATCAATTTGTACTAGCGAGAAGAACAATGGAATAAATGGAAAAATGATGGGTGTCCAGAAGTGACCAAAAGATTACCTTATAGTGATCAAAGTGACATGCCTGCACCTAAACGAAGACTTAGAAGAAATTTAGGTGATGTCATAAAAAATATGGCTGCTAACAATAAAGTTTTTCTTGGAGAGTATGTCTAATTTTCTTTTGTTTAGAAAAAAAATTATTTAATGGCCCACTGAAATTTTGATTTCCAGTCCAGAATTAACTAAACTATGGAATTTTAAGCCAGATAATTTAGAAGCATGTAAAGGACCTGAAAGAGATTTTTTACCTTCATTTGATTCATTTTTTCAAGAAGCATTTGAGCAATTGGATCCAGATTTATGTATTGAAAATCAATACAAGTAATTAAAAAATAATAGCTCAATCAAATAGTTATTATAATTTCAATTCATTATTTATTTAGCCAATACAATGTACGACATAATTTTGTAGATTCTGAGTAACAATAAATCTTGATTTTATACAATGCTTTTTTTCTAGTAACAAATTTTTGTGTACTAAAACTGCAAATCTTAACAAAAATTATCTTTTTAGAGCTTTTTTATTTTTATTTTTGATTATATTTTAATTTGTGATGTGGGGCATAAATGACTTAAAATATTCCCAGATCATTAGATATGAGAAATTTTTGTGTTAAATCTTAATTGAATTTTACCAATGTTAGAGTGATTACAGGACTTTAAAATTTGATAGTTTTTTCAGTTTTTGTTTCATAAAATTGTTTTGATATTTACTTTAGTCTTAAAATTTAAATATAATCTTAAATAAATATAAATATATCTTGTCAACATATTCATCTATATGTGATTAATAATTTTCAATAATTTATGTTATAACCTGAGTAATATGTATAATATTTAATAATTCATTAGATATTATTGAAATGGATCGAGTATAAAAGCTCTTAAAGTTTTAAACAGTTTTGCTCCTTTTGATAACTAGATTCATATTAAAAAAAAAAAAAAAACTGAAACTACACCCCAAAAAACCATTTTTTCTTTCAATTTTCTTTTATTCAATAATATTTACAATCTATACAAAATAATTTAAAATAATTTTTTTGTATAGTATTAGAATAAAAAAATAAAAGAATACAATACAATTTACATTAGTCACTTAAACACAAGTGTTTTGAACAAAGTTTTTTGATAATCAGCTAATTTTTCTTTTTACATTTTTGTAACGTATTA
Organism: Hormaphis cornu; assembly: GCA_017140985.1. Classification (NCBI taxonomy): domain Eukaryota; kingdom Metazoa; phylum Arthropoda; class Insecta; order Hemiptera; family Hormaphididae; genus Hormaphis; species Hormaphis cornu. The sequence goes on from CM029362.1 coordinate 15,142,154, forward strand.
TTTCTTTTTTTTTTATTACCTATTTCAAAATTGATTCAGAAAATGTTTACACTTTACACAATATTAAATTTGAAATTCTAAATTTCTTTAAAATTAAAAAAAAATTTTTCTAGCCTAATATAGTAAGGAAAGATTTGTTGAGTTTTTTAGAGTTCTAAGTTTGCTCAAATTTTAATATTTGTAAGCAATTCATTATATGATTTTATAATATCATTGTTTATTTATAAATGCCATATGATATGTTGTTTACCTTCTAACCAATGGCACTCCCAAAACTATATATGTAAATTTATAGCTTGTTCAAGTGAAGTCTCTAAATGTTTTAAATATGATTTTAGAAAAGTAAATGATGGAAATTTTGGTTGGCGTGCTCTGAGACTTTTGGCGCGTAAAAGTCCTCATTTTTTTGCTCAAAGTAATAACCCAATTCATAAGTTATCCGAGTATTTAGAAAATATGATTAGAAAAACAATGAGCAAAGAGAAAACTGTAAGTACAATAATTTTAATTAATTACTGATAAACATTTGTGAATAGTAGTGAGTTGTTTATAGTAATATATTAGCATGGTTTATTTTTATTGCTTTAAAAAAGTGTATTAGTTTATTAACTTTGGTTTCATTTATCTTTCCCTTATTTTAAATGGCTATATGTTGTCAAGCACTAAAGAAACACTTTTAACTAATTTGTAAATTAGGTGTATCAAAAATATTTGTCGTTGTTTAATTAAAAAAAAAAAAAAAAAAGAGACTCATTTAAGGGATTAAAATGGTCAACTATAATTTACTGTCCGTTACACATTTATTTTTGATTTTCAAAATAGTTTTTAATTTTATTTGTAAAAGTATAGAAAACAGAATTGAAAATGTGGATTGTAGGATCAGGGGTCTTGAAGAATTCAAACCAGTTTACAGTCATTATTGCATCAATAGATTGATCAGTATGTTGAAATTAAAAATTGTCTACATTTTTATGATTTACGTATAGTAGACATAGAAAGTAAAATAGAAGTTTGGAGTTTCCTATACTAAATAAATGACAAACTGTTGTGTTCTTAATTTTAAAAGTGTCTACTTTTAAAACCATATGTTATGGTGTTTTTACTTAATAAAAAATTAAAAGTAGTAGTTACAACTGAGGTTCTAAATTTTTCAAAATATAGTTATAACTTATATAAAAAATGCCAATCAATTAAAATATTTATTATTAAGTAACCGTAATTTATATCTTTTATTTTAGTAATTTAAATTATTTTAGTTTATGTTTTCATTTGCCAATCCAATATGATTTTTGTTTTTCAAGTGCATAAACCAAAATTCAGACAAACATGTTTCACCAAATAAAGATTTAAAAAAAGAATCTGTAATTGAATCGGAAGAAGTTGAAATTTCTGAAGGAATGCAAGATGATAATGACAATGAACACAATGTAGAAGTGGAAGATAAAAATAAGATTTCCAAACAAGTTATTGATAAAGTTGCAGCTGCAATAGGAGAAAAATGGAATATTCTTGCTGAAAAACTTGGTTACCAACCAGATGAGGTACCTAGTTTTGACTCACGCATTTTGTGATAAAATACAAAATAGAGGTTTTAAATTTTAATATATCTAGCTCAAAATATTGATAAAACTTAACTATGAATAGGAATTAATATTTATCTTATCATATGTATTATAAGAAATAAATAAATAAATATTTGAAACTATTTATTTATTTATATTAGTTTAAAAAATTTCTTATATCATTTTATAACTTCTTTTGTAGATTGAATTTGTAAAAACAATAAAAACTACTCCTTTGGATCAAGCAACATATTTACTGGAAGTGTGGGTTGAGGATGCTGAGAATCCTAAGCCTGAAAATCTCATTTATATTTTAGAAGAAATACAATTAACCGAAGCAGCAAACATTCTTAAATCTTAACTCATCTGTTTTAGTGTGTGAAAAATTAAAATTGTGTAAGAATGAATATTTATTTTGTCATTCAAGTATGTTTTAAAATAGAAAATCAATATTATTTGTAATTTACTGGTGGAATTTTTAATTTATTTAAGACATAGTTTCTATTTTTTAGACACAAATATCTTAAGGTATTAAACATTTTTATTTTTAATAATAACAAATTTGATTTTTACCCATTTATCTGGTCTAACAATTATGAACTCGCAAGTCATAACAGTTGGGGCCAGAAGTTTTTTACAAATGCTGTTGTTCATCGAGTTTTTGTAATAAATGTAGAGTTATGCAGTATGCTTATTAAGTTTTTTTTTACTAGTAGTGTGATTTAATTTCTAAAAACTTCAGAGAAAAATAAAAGCTATTAATTTAAAAAAGCATTTTGTATAGGTAATTATAGGAAGTTTGCCAATATAATAATTATAAGTAGTTTAACGTGTTCTTAAAAAGCCTCCTCCAAAATTAGTTAATAATAATTTTTTTTTGATTATTAACCTTTCATAAATTCTTCCATTAAAGACTATCCCAAATCCAAATATTTCAAGAATTTCCTGATACGGCAACATGGATTTTCCACTTTTGTTCAATGTACAAATCATATGCAAAAAAAATCTGTCACTATCAACTTTTTGTTAATATTTTTTTTACATGCTTTATGCAATTATTATCCTGCACTACCTAGTTTGTAGTCTTCTATTAATAACAGTATCAATGCAGTTCTGAATTTTATCATCAATTGACATTGGTCCAAAGCTTGTGCTTGCCACCCACCTAAATAGGAAAGTATCAGGGTTAAGCTAGCAGCGGCCAAGTAATTGTGAACAAATCTGATCTGACCAAGAAACTTTTAAATAATTTCTCAATACTCTCATGACCAGACCAAGTCACCACGTGGCCGCATCAAATAGCTCTCCGACAGGGAAACAATACTGACCATTTTACTGAGGACACATCACCATTAAATAGATTTTTGTTCATTTATTTTATTTTATTAAAAGGTTCACAAAATTACATTTCCAAATACAACTAAAATTTCACTTAATATAGGTAAGATAATTTAAAAACACAAACTTAAGCTTAAGTGTACACTTGCATTATCAATAAGCAATTTGATGAAGTATTCTAATAATACAGATAGATTAAAAACAACAGACAGTAAAATTACTTGTAAAATGAACTTAATTTTTATGTATACCTGAAAATAAAAAAACATAAATAATATTAAAAACATAAAACAAAATTTCAACAAATTATAAGTAAGTAGTTATAATTCATCCACAAATTAAAGTATATCACAGTTTCAATGCAAAAGTATTTATTATTACTTAAAAGCTCAACTTTAAATGTTATATTTTTTATATAATGCTTCTAATTTTAACAAACATAATAATATACTACTGTATACATAAGCAAGTCATTACTACTAATACAACTGTTCATACCTTTTAATTTAATAATCTTATTAACATGGCAGTTGGGTCTTTTACAACCACTTTTAAATGTATATAAATTACCCTAACTCTATACATTGGAGCCTAAGTAAGAAACTAAAAATATTTTTAATTTAGTACATTTAATAATGTTTGATTTTTTTTTTTTTTTTTAAGTAGAACAGTTTAAAATTACTCGGTTTGGTATGTAACCAATAGTGTCTTACCAACAAGTACTACTGTTTAATGTTAACTTACTGGAAGGCACTTTACAGCATTGTAATTATTATCAGACCCATCAACAAAGTTAAGTGATATATCTTAGATAAATGACCTAAATTAAAATGTACCTTAAGTGTTTTATGACAGGAATAACATATAAACTTTATATCATAGATTAAATATACTAGTATTTTTAATCTATGCTTATACCTAGTAAGACACAATTGATTCCGCGCCAAAAACAATCAAGAAAGTCAAAGAAGAAAATAATACGTATTGATACATACTGATACGTTCCACATATAAACTATTGTTCAAAAGGTTTTACGGTACGTTACAGCGGTACGCCAATGATACATATCTATTTGTATCGAGATTCGACATCGGTACGCGACCACGGTACATGCATTTATTACACTATGGGCGGGTCTTATCTTAAAGATAAGGAATTCTTGACTTCTTTCTTGAATGTATATGTATCTATACATATCGGTTTTTTACTGATATGTATCACTGAAAAAAACTGATACAACAAATGATACATAACAATACGGACTTCTTGACTTTCTTAAAGGTTTAATATTTTGAATGACTTCTTATTTTAAGAATTTCTGGAAAACATTTGTGAAGGGTTAAAATGTCAGAATGTTACTTTTGAATTCATTGTGTTTATTTGGTACATTACAATGCTTATACAGACAATAGTTTTTAATTTTTGAAATATCTCGTTTAAAGGTAGAGAATGCTTGCAGCTATAATTTCACCTGTTCTTAAATTAGTAAGAACATGCCTACCTAATTCAATAAGTGTATTTGGATGCATAAGAAACTAAAAATAGATAAATTTTTTACAAATATATTTTGAAAAAGAAAATGTATTAACAGAACCCAATTTTTATTCAGAACTTTAAAGCATTTTCTAATATAACACAATAATTGTCTCATGCAATATTTGCAAGGGTTACTAGTTAGTGTATTTTGTTTTCTCAATATAATTCCATGCATAGTGTTAACCCTTTAAGACCAAAATTGCGATTTAATATTAGATCATAAAGAGTTTTTGCAAATGTTAAAGTCTTAAGACACACTTTCCTCACATTGACTCAATTTTCTTAAATTTAAGTTAAAGATGTATAATTAAATAAGAACAAAATAATCATTTATCCACAATAGTTTTTACACATTAATTTTACGAATATCTCTTGAATTGCATTATTAATATTCAAAGTTAAATTATTTAATTTTAATTTATGACCACCTGGCACCTATTACATTCATTTGCGTTTATATCATAGAATATTAAGTCATAGGACAATAAAATTAGTACAGTCAATCAAACTAAATATTACATTAATATTAATACGAAATAAAGTAAGTATATAAAATAAGTAATTAACTATACTTACACAGCTCTATGAATTTATCGCACACATAAAACTTTTTATTTGAAGGAAATCAAAACTACTTTCAACTTTAAATACACAAAAGTAATTTTATAGATTCAAATTTGATTACTAATACCTTACTTCTATCTACCTATCATTAAAAGCAAAATATAATGTAAATAATATTGTTACAAGATATTAAACTTACCCTTTTAAAAATTGTAATGACAGAATCATTAAATATGTCCAGTAATTCAATCTGACAACCATTCTATTTAATTAGCTTTTTCAGCAACTAACTTATCATAAGCTACATCAGCAGCTGTAATAGAATAAATATGAAATCAAATCATAAATAAATGCAGTTTTTATGTTAAGTATTGACTAATTTACACTATTGACTTAAGAGAGAAGTCTACACACATTTTTTGTCCAACCTGTGAGCCTGAACTGTTCTAGCCTTTTTTTACGATATTTATTTATTAAAAACCAGTTAGGGATCAAGTGGAACATAATAATAAATATAACTAGGTGACTTAATACGATTAAACCTATAAATAATTAATAAATGGTAAATGAAGTAGACTCAACATAATGTGCATTTACAGATTGATATAAAACTATATAAATAAAAATATTTAACAACTTACAGCCTAAACTACTAACAATACAACTAAAATAAACTTTATGAAAAAATCAACTTCTTGAATGGTAGATTATTTTGACAGAATAATTCAAAATTAGGTACAGAATTGCATTCTCTAAAAATTCTATTTAGGGGAGAATTAAGTCCATAAGATGTTTTATGGTGATAGACAAAAAATGTAGGACATCAACGTGAAAATTTACAAGATTTAAAAGCTCAGGACATGAGGCCATTAACTAACTGATACATAAAAGAAAAAGCAGCAAATGGGGGAAGTCTATTTTAGAATTATCAGCAATATCTTTTTAAAGTAAATCAACTTATGTTGATTTGAAAAAAAATTATGTAGCAATCAAAAGAATTTTAGCAATGGACAGAAATAGTTTAAATGTGAAACAAAATGGACTTAAGGGCGCTAAGAAAAAAAAAAGGTTATCTAATCAATGATTCTTGTACAATACAATTTAAATATTTTGCTTCAAACACATATATTTAATATTTATTATTTGTCCAACAAAAGTTTCTAACATCATAACAATTCCAAAATGTTATAAGGAATTTAGAAAAAAAAAAAAACTATCAGATAATATTAAGTACTCCAAAAAAAGACTTTCTTTTAAAGTAAAAATAGACCAGAGCAATAAACAGTGTACAACAAGTGTGTGTCAACTTTTTTCTTAACTTAATATTATTGGTACATAATAATTAAATTAACTTCTTAACAATACTTAAATCTACACCCTCAATTGTTATTTAACATCCTAGATAAGTTTTATATTTAACTTCAAAAATTTAATTGTATTATTAATCTTTTTTTCTTTTCTTTTTTTTATTTATTATAAGATAATTATACAATCTGTACGCATATGGTACAATAAGCATAAGTGAGATAAAGGTAGCAAAAAGAATTAGTAATTATAAACATAATCTTTTTTTAAAATTAAAATAGTAAAGCTTGTGTATTATTCATATACAAAAACCAATCATTATAATTAACATCTTACAACTAAATAGTTTATAAAAATGTATAAATGCTATTAAAATGTAATGTTACCTTTTTTAGAAAAATCATTTACTACTTGATCAATATCTCCTTGATGTTTTAAAAAGTATGGACGAATAATTTTGTTATACAAAACTACTGAACCATTATTTTGAATTGGTATGAAACACCAAACAAAGAAACCAGCCTGAAAACAATTTTAAACAATACATATGTTAGTTTACAATTAATCACTACAATGTATTACAAACAGTATACACATTTATGATTCCGTAAGAAATAATTATCAATTACTTTAAATTATAAACTACATTTTGAACTTTTTAAACTTTGCAACAAATACACAGAAATATCCTTTAAATATAAAAATAAAGTATCCTTTAAAATTTATAATAATAACTTTTTTTACTACAATAAGTTGGTTAGATATTATACTTGAATTAAAAATACTCATAACTCACTTTTATCAAAGAATAAAAAGGTATCCATTGCAGTATAAAAACAGCTGGGAGCTCAACAAGAGTAACAAATGAAAATACCACCCAATAAGTCAACCATTTAGTGTCATCATCTTTTCTACTAGACTCCACAGCTTTTATTGATGCATATGCCGGATACAAAAAGCCAATAAAATTACTTAGTAACAGGGTTCCATATCCAATCAATAAGTAGAACACAATAAACACTGATATACCTAAAAACAATAAAACTGGTCAGCATATGTATTTGTTAATTTTTGTTGATAAATTTTAAAAGTAGCTTTATGAAATAAAACTCAAATGACATGTTAGTGCATGAAACATATGAATTAAATTACATTATAAAAACACTTTCAAAAGTTTTAAAAAATTATAGATTTTTAATACATACCGTGTACTTATATTTCATTATGTAAGAGAAATTTGTAATTTTTTATTACCTTACATATTATAATAACTAGAATAAGAAACAAATATGTAAGAGGTAGTATTGGTTGCATCAATAGTGGATAAGATGATGGAAAATAGACTGAGATGGTTGAACATGTCATGAGGCAAAAAGAAACTAAAACAGTAAGAGCGGTTATGAAAAATAATAGTTGAAGGAAAAGAGGTAGAGATAGACCAAAGTAGAGATAGATGGAAATAATTAAAGCATATAATATATTATATATATATATATATATATATATATACATTATAAAGGTTGTTAATGAGAGTGTAGTCATAGGGGGTGTGAACGATTGTAATAAGTAGAGGAATAAGACGAGGATGGCCATCCTGAAATATTTAATTATTTGGGAGAAAAGCAAAGAAGAAGAAGACAACATATTACAATTAAAATAACTATGGGTAGGTAAACGTTAAACAAAAACTTATTTTGCTTATTAAATTATTTCATAAAAATGCTAGAATAATTAATGATAAATTGCATACCAATAAATAGATTCAATCTGTTAACTCCAGTTTGTGTTTCAGCCCAAGCGAAAAATTTAAACCAAGGTTTGGATTCATCATACAATGAGTCTTTAATAGCTATTTTAGCAGATTCGAGTTTATTGGCCATTTCTAAGTCGTAAAAAATTCAATCTACAAAAGATATATAATAAATAAACAAAATAAATGGTAATGTATACTTAGGTCTAAAAAACTATAAGTATAAATAAATTATAATATT
>CM029362.1:15169184-15371646 GCA_017140985.1 Hormaphis cornu
AAAAAAAAATAGAAATATTAAAGTAAGAAAGGAAACAAAATTGTATTATTTATACCTTCTATGACGAGATTTTCTCCATTTGACTCATTTCTGCTGCTGGCATTAGACGACTCTCCATTGATGTTTGTATTGTTGAGTTTTACTTTTCCTTTGGAGTCTCTTTTTCTTGATTTTTTCTTTGTTACTTCTTTAACATCTTCCTAAAAAACACATATGGGTAGGACATTGAAAAATATAGTAATAGGTACCTACATGCAAAATGCATCACCAAAATAAAAATTCAAAATTTCAAAGCCAATATACTTTTGTCGGTGGATGTTTGTATTTATCAACATGTTCTTTATTTGTTTGAAAGCACTTTCTGCCATATTTACACGGTGTTCTACTGTCTTTTTGATAAGCAAAAAATTTTTCCATTTTTACAATGTTTTGAAGTTACGTCTTTAAAAAAAATTCTTGATAAATTCAACCAACTCAAGAACACAATTTTAATTTGCGCGTTGAACGTTCAACATAATTGTTTCAGACAAGTTTTTAAAAGAAAGATCAAGAACAAAATTAATATTAAATATTAATTAATAACTATGCAAAAAAATAAAACATTTTACTTGTCAGTTGTTTTATGTTAACAAATATGAAATAACAATATTTTGTCATCTCTCATATTCAATTTTCATTACTTAATAAATTTGTTCTGTGCACGGTTGTGTTAATACCTATCACGTTATTATCACATTTAAAAACAAGGTTTACCAATGACCATTTACCAGTCTAGTCTTTTTTGCCACGAAAAAACTCTTCTATATATAGTTTCTTATGTTTTGGCAGAATATGCTTTGTGTACAATGTAGGTATATTATCCTAGTAATCTCGTACTTCTGTTATCTGTTCTGTGAGTTCAGGTGGTAAGTTGTTTAGTAAGTTTAGTTTAAATTAATTTAAATTTGTTGAATTTTTGAGTTAAACGTAAAAAAGTACCTACTAAAGTTTAGACCGTATGAAAAGTACTTACTACATTCTACAATATTAAAATATTTATTAAGTACAGAACTACAAAGGTTCAATAATGTTTGTTCCCAAGTGTGGATTACGAATGTTGGCAAAATTAAGATCTTGTTCTAAAAGTTTTCATCAAGTTTTAAAACATCCACATACATTGAAATCGTGCACAAATTTCACTCGATTTTACTGCGTTAAGCCGGAGAGTCTTTCGGGGACGTTAAATAAAGAATCTAACTCGTCAAAAGTGTTTGACAATATTGATTTTGACGCTATTTCTGGTGGCGACGAGGAAGCATTATCGAAATTAAAACGTTTAGTACTTGAGATCGATTTACTCTACGAAAGTGGCGAGCAAATACCCAGTCATCTCAAAGTAGATCAATGGCAAAATTTGTTGCAGTTGAATAGTCGATCGTCGCGAATGAAACATCTCAGGTATTTGTTTTTGATTGAAAAAAAAAAAGAAAATCGGGTCGTTCGGAAATTGGAGAAACGAGCAGAGAGGCTAGAACGATATGAGAATGAACCAAAGAATAATCATATTGAGTATGGGTTAATGAGAAATAGTATGTTTCATAGAATTTATGAAAAACAAATGAATTGTCTCTATAATTATCGTTTGTGTGAGGCTATGTTGCACGGGCAAGACATTTTGATTGACTGCAGTTATGACGGGCACATGTCTCTAAAAGAAAAAACGAATTGTGCTAAACAGCTACTGTTGATGTGGTCTTATAATCGTGTCCACCGTGATCCATTTAACATAATATTTTGTAATGTTAATGCTGATGGTACGGTGTTTAAAGGCTTACGCAAAACAATACCTACTATTGACGAACCAACATTTCCATTCAACTACACCAGCAATGGTTATTTAGACCTTTACCCTAGAGAAAAACTTGTATATTTGACTCCTCACTGCCGTCAAGAACTTAAAGAATACAATCATGATGATGTGTATATAATTGGTAAAATTTAAATAAAAAGTACTTGAGAAAGTTCTAATTGAAATATTTTTTTAAGGTGCAATGGTTGATAAAATGAAGGTTGAACCATTATCATTAGCTAAGGCAAAGCGAGACAAAATAAGAATGGCAAAATTGCCACTTGATTCATACCTAGATTGGAAACAAGGAACCAAAAACTTAACAATTAATCAAGTACGTGGTCAATTTTATAATTCTTTTAGACTTATGTATTTACTGTGGTAAATTTAGTTATTATCTAAATTGTTTAAATCTTCATAACTTATGTATACATTTTTTAAACAAACAATTAGCACAGTAAGTTTAAATGATGAGAGTAATTATTGACATAAAAGGTTTTCTTAAAGTAACCTCCCGTTATTGACTCTTGGCTAGTTGATTACATGTATAGGTTATTTATTTTTTTACAAACCTATTATTATAATTTTTTTTCTCTTTGAGAAAGCATAACATATTAAAATTTTGTGGAAGGTCACGACACCATTTCCTATTTAATCTGGGGGTAGAATTTCCTAAAATTGTAAATATGGAAAGACCATTTAAGAAAGAGAGAGTTAAGATGGTCTTGGAGTCGTTTACGGAATTGTATTAGTTTTAGTGTTTGATTTTGTCGCTGTGCCTCATAATTTAAAATTCTTACATCCTGATTGGTTGGATTGTAAATTAAAATACAATAAAAAACGCTGGATTAAAAGTATCTATACACCTATATGCTCCTATTTGGTTAACTTTCCAAACTTTTTTCGTCGTATGACTTAAATGGACCATTCCATTTTTTTTGTCGTATGACTTAAATGGACCATTCTTTCTGGCTTTTACCTAAGTGTTCTCAGAGAAACATCATTGTAAAAACAAAACAATTCTCTCTGCCCATAAAATCTGATATTTGATTATTTGTATTAATTATTAATGAGAAAAATAAGTTAAGTATTTGGTATTTGACACTCTATATTAATTATTTAATATTTATTGTTAATTTTTAAAATTTGACTTGAATAATATGCTATCTAAATGTACTTTACAAATTGTATCAATTTAAAACTATTTGATACTTGTCATTTGTCACTAATACTATACTATTCATTTTTAGATGATTATGATAATGGCAGACTTAAAAGTTGACAACAATTGGGTTAATGCATTGAAACATATACCAAGAAGAAAACTTTTAGAAGTTGATGCTTACCAAAGAGGTCTTTCTGGAAGTAATCATAAGTTATCAGCAAAGCGAATTAGAGAAGATTTTAGAAGAAATTCTGTGTATAATTTACTGATTAAAAAATAATGTATTTAAAAAATTACTAAGAAACCATTGGCATGTTGAAGTATAGATATCCATTAAGTTGCTTTAAATATGTCCATTACAAGCCAAATTTGTATGAGTTATATATTTTGTTAAAACATTGAACATTTTGTTTTTATAGTGTATACTTGAATACTTACCATAAAGTACTTTATTCACTATATTATTTACTAAGAGGAAATTTGATTCCTTTTAAAAGTTGTTAGCTTTCCCCTGAAAAGAGGTACATATTTTATTAACTCAATCTATCAAACTGTGAAAGTGATTGACTCTGAGAGTAGTGTATTTGATCAAAATAAGTTGCCAGTAGTCAGAAAGTATTTTATGGAAGAGTTAAACTCTATAAAAAAAATCAATAATATATGAAATTTTTAATAAGCTTTACAACTTTATTTTGGAAAATGTACACAAAATTATAAATTATATAAAGTACAATACACAACACATATTTTGAGTGATAACATAATATATTTTTTAATATAATACAATCAACAAATCAAAACGTAAGGGAAAAACATGTTTATAAATTACTAAATTATAGTTGAACTTAAACAAATAAAAGCAATTATATTGATTTCTATGTAATATTTTAAAGAACTTCAAATGAGGTAACTATAAACATAGATGGTAACTATTAAAGAAATTTAAAAAATAACTAAAACTCAATAAATTTCATTTTAATGTGTTTTTTTAAATTAAAACACTAAAATTTAATAGTAAACGTACAAAAAATAAAATAATACTAATAAATAATAGTATAATATTGAGTAAATAACAAAATCGTGACTAAAATTTAATGAGAACAAACTGCTTTTTAAATTAATATTACTTTCTAGATTACAGTCTTAATAAAAATGTTTTTCAGCATATATTATTTTTAAGACAATGTATTTTTGTAATACATAGGTACCTACTAATTTGAACATATGTTTCTGAGAAAATTAAAACTTATTTAACCAAGTAATAACTATAAAAATAATAAATATCCAACCCATTAACTTACAGAAAAGTGAAAGAATAGTCTTCAAATCATTATTTGGAAGTTATGACAAAATTAACTAAATGTATTTGATGAAAAACTCGTTTGCCACTATTTTAACTTTTTTTTCTGAAGTTTTTGGATTAAAATTTTTACGAGTTTCAAAAAACCAGCTTGCAAATATCATGAAAATATGAGCAAATTGAGTATAGTTGAAAGGTATTTTTAAAGAAATTATCGTGCTTTTATTAAAATTAAAAAATATAACTGCAACATTTAGAATGTAATTTCTACTCTGTTCCTAAAAAACAAAAATATTGATAATACTGTAAAAAAATCATTAGATGTATATAGTCGTGGATATATTCTTGAAACAATTCACAGACTTAAAACTGTCCTGATAGTGGTAAATATAAACTATACAATGTTTTGATACAATGTATTTTTTAAACTTTTTCGAACAATATGAAGTACCCACTACAACACGACTATACAGTAGACTTGTGAGATTAGTGTACTATTAATATACCTACATACAATATACTGCATTTCATCAATGAAATAACTAAAAATATTAGAAGTCATAATTATAACTATTAAAATATGGTTTATTGGTTCATACTTTATAATTATAATCAGAGCTTGACTTGGAAAATAAATAGTAGGGCAACACAATTAAACAAAAAAAATATTTGGTGTTGATGTGTTTATACTAGATCATTAATGCTTCCAAATTAGAAAAGTTACACTAAAATATTCTTTTTTTTAAGAAGGAGGTCTCAGTTTTCCATGTACCACCCCAAGTCAAGCACTTATTTCAACGCCATACAACACTCGGATAACATCTTGTCATTGGTTATCCATTGGTGTACAAGCAGTATACTCGTAATCTGAATATATTATAGAAGTGGATAAAGTTTAAACAAATAAATGTTGGTAATAACCAATAGGTATTTATCAATATTTAATGAATAACAGCAACATTTTTGGTAATTGTAACTAATAACTACATCACAATTTGGTTTCAAGTATTTACAGCTTCATATTTAAAAGATCATATTTTACATGGAATTAGTTTTGTTCCATTTAAATTGTTCAATAAAACACTGAAAAATTATTAGAGCACTAAATTTGTAGTTTATACAAGTAAAAATATAACAAATCACCCAACCACAAAAAATTTAACTTTTATTTAAGTAAAAATGTATTTCGATAACAACATTACCATCATCAGTACTCAACACAAACTCAATACATAAACACAAAAAAGAGATAAAATTTTTTGTGGCAGGGTGATTTAATTAGTTTATTCACTAGAATATCCAGAATACTGAATAATAATACTGACAAAACAAAGACTAGACAAAAGTATAAAGTAGACTTATGTAAAAAAAGGCACTATGATAATGGTGAACTTAAACTAAATGTTACTTTGATCAAACAACAGCATTGATAACAGCTTTGAGTCTTTTGGTTATATGACCTTGGACATGTTTTTGAAGATGATCACGACGATAAAATGCTTTTCCACACTCTATACAAACATGAGCTTTTTCGCCAGAATGTACAATATAATGTCGAGCTAAGTGTTCATTACGTTTAAATGTTTTTGGACATGCTGCACAGGTGTATGGTCTTTGATCACTATGACTCAATTGATGTCTATCCAAGTGCTCTTTACGTTTTAGTCCAGCTCCACATTCCATACATATAAATCTACGTTCTACCTAAACTCAAAACATTCATTAAAACACTATTAAGAGCTACCTTAAATACTTTATGTTGGTTTTTACTTTACCTTGTGATTAGCTAGATGATGTTCCAAAACAGTTTTATCCGTGTATGCCATTAAGCATTCAGAGCAGCAATATAATCGAGATCCGTCAGGTGATGTAACTATTCTGACATCACCTAGTCCTTGTCTTCTTTTACCATCCTGTGGAGGAGACAACTAAAACAAATTAATATTTTTTTTAGTCAAGTTTAATAACTAACTTCATTTTTAATATATTATTATACAAAAAACACTAAATAGAGGCTTTAGAGGCTAAGCCCCCCAATAATGTCAATAGCCCTCCCAAACTGTTTAGGGTATGCACCTATGCTTAATACGTCTATGCTATATTAAGTAAGTTAGACTAAGCCCCCCCCCCCAAACAAAAACACTATTTGCGCCTATGATATTTTGTTAAATAAAAACGTACGAATTTCCATTTAATTACCTTAAGAAACTCTCTCAGACTAGTTAAATATTCAGCAACTTTGTTACCAGATTGTAAAGCAGCAAAACCTTCCCACTGACCAAGTCTTTCTTGTTCCTCTATTGTCAGGGGGTCAGTCATTGTAGAAACATCTACAGATAATTTTGTTTTGATTTCAACAACCTGAGAACGAACAGAATTTTTATAACAACTTTGCTTCAATGGTAACTGTGTTTCAGCATGTCTGTAGTTGTCAAAATACTCATTTTTGTCGTGGTTTTTAAACAAATCTACATTGCCATTTAAATGGGAATCTAGTTTCAATGCATTTTGAATATCTGGATGTCTAGGATCAAATATGTTACTTGACTGGTACCTAAATATATCAAACATAAATAAAGTTTGAATAAATCATGCACACTAATTATTAATAACATATTTTAGCATCGATTATCATTACCTGACATCATTAACCATCGGAGGAAATACAATGCGATCAACAATAGCAGTTGGCGCAGTTGAGTGAGGATAACGGGTCGAACAACTTTGGTTTGTTTGATTTGAAAAGTGATTTTGGTGCATTGTGTTCAATGTTGTGTAATTCATGGTCGGACCGCCGACATTCCGTTCCACAAACAGTTTAAAAGAACTGAGATATGACAGTGATTAATCAACTCAAAGTCAAATAAGATTTAAATTTATTCTTTTTGTTAGACAATTTTTATTGTTTTTAATGGTTGGTTTTATCATACAGTTCCAGGTTGTTTAAAAGATCAACATTCAACGCTGAACAAAATTAATTACCTATTTGTTAAAATTTATATTAAATAACAATTATAAAAACAAATATTGTTTCTTTAAATGGTGTTCATTCTGTTATAAGACGATTAATTAATAATACATTTTTCCAATAGAAAATTGCATATTTCCAATATTGGTTTTTAACTTTCAGTACTTTATTTCCCTATTTTTCCTATCCTTATCATGTTTGTAGATCTTATCCATCGAAATAGATAAATAGTATTCTTATCTATCTCGATGGGGATGTCTATAATGGGGATCTCTATAGTCTTTATGAGTATACGGCCATGTACTGTGATACGGCTACGGTTTAAAATATACCGTATGTATATATTTTAAGCCGTGACCACATACATACCAATACATGGGTCATAGATATTATATTATCTATGGTACGCAGAATATTGAAGTATGAACATAGAAACGGTTGTTTATTAATCATGATCTTGTTTCATTATTATTATTATTAATTATTTAATTAAATTTCGATTTTCCTATATTTTTGTACACTGCCATTCAATATATTTTACCGTAGACAAATGTGTATTGCCATCTCTCTGCTATCTGACACCTTTTCGGCTCTCACTCTTTCTACTCATCATTCAATAATCAAGTGTATACTGTATTAGTGTGCCGTGTTATTGTCAATAATTAATAACTTAATGATTTCCAGAAGTTAATTACAAGTTACAGTTTCTAGTTATAATCTTGTAATGAATTAATTTTCTTATTTTTTCATGATTTTTTTTCTATGATGTTGCATGTCACTTGTTTGGCTATTGTTATGGCTAATTAAGTTTTTCAAATTACTTCTCATAGTTACGTTTATTAGCAAAGTAAGTAAGTCTGCGTCCATAAGTTTAATAGGTCATTTAGGTGCATATGCGCAATTAGGATTTCATTTTTAGAGGATTTTAGATTTGTTTGATATCAAAAACACACCAAGACTTCATTCCTTAACCAATAATAATTTTACCAATCACCAAAACGAAAAACTAGTTCATAAAATATTAGGGTCGATAAATTATATTGTTTATTTTTAGATTTGAGTGTTTGACCATTTTATTCAGATAATTTTTAAAAAGAAATATAATTTTTGGTGCTTTGATTGAATAAATATATACATTGTAGTTTGTTATGGGGCTAAATTGCCCTAGCCCACACTTAATTGTGCCTATGTTAGATGGTACCTAGTACCTATTTAAATTTTTATTAGTGTTTGCAGTTGAATAATTATGTGCTTGTTATATGGGTACTGAGACACCTTGGTCAGTTAATTTTTCTCGTTTATTTATTGAACAGTATCCAATAATTAACATTAATTTTAAATTATAATGTAAGTTTTGATAGAAATAAAATTAGTATAAATTTATGAAGTACTTGTAGCAACTTGTATTATTTATTAAGTATTAAGTGTTTATTAATTTAAAGTTTACGTTGTTATTGCTTCAATTTTTTATTAATAATCTGGTACCTAGAGGCTAGAGCATCTATATGTAAATAAATACCATAGATTACTATGTACACTAACAGTTATGTTCTCAAATTTTACTTCGATTATACTGAACATTGTTAATACAGTTTATTAACTGAATTTTGTATGCACTTTCTAGGAGCAAAAAGATACAGTAATAAAAAAGAAACCAAGATGGAAAATAGTTTATTAGAAGCAATCAAGTCTGGAAATATGGGATGCCATTCGGAATTAACCATCATTCCTATATCTCAAACTTCAAAGTCTAGTAGTCAATATTCAGTTTCTTCTACTTCTCCTCAAAGTACAGTATCATTATCGTTAGTACCAAATACTAGTAGTGGTGGTAAATTAAAAAGTAAACACTCTTTACCATCAAATTCTTCGGGAGGTGCTCCACGTAAACGTGGGAAATCAAGTATGCCTCCTTTAAATCATATGACATATGATATGAACAATTATAATCCACTCTTAGATCTGACAATGAATCGCAAACATTATCCTAACTATAATGCTCAACCTGAACAACAGTGGCCATTCAATTTGCCTTTTAACTATCCTGAATTATTAATGAACTTTAGTCATATTAACAAAAGAAAATCATATCCATATGAACAAACTAAAGAAAAGACTGTCATTAATTATAACAAAGAAAATTCTTCACATAAAACTAAACACTATAAACATGAACATATGCCACCTCCTCCTTCTGCAGCTACAGATAGAATATCCGGGCAGTTAGAAAGTGTTGAAAAGACGTTTGACATTGATTCTTTAAGTAGTGAAGATGGCTGGGCTAAATATCGTGAATTATTAGTAGTTATTGAAGAAATGTCGGGGTCAATTCGACCTATTTATACTGGTTGTAAAAACTCAACTGAAAGATTGAAAAAATCAATTCATAAAGCTAAAGCTTTAGTAAGTGAATGTTTAAAAGAAGTAGAAAAAGTATCAAGACAACTTTAATTTCAGTATCCTGTGTAATTAAAAACATAGATAATCAAGCTCTTATATGAAAATAATTATCAATTTTTATTTGAAAACACTAGAAATAAATTAACACTTCAATGTAGTACAATAGATCAAAGACATTCAAATAGGTTACAATTTTATTTTAATTTCCATGGTATTTTGTTTACAAAATATTATTGTAAAAATTGTAAATTAATAAAACATTTATATTTGAAATTAGAATGTTTGTTTTTTTATTTTAAAAGTTAAAGTTGTAAGTTTTTTCATTTAGTTTAAAGTTAAAACTATTATTCTAGAAGACAAAATCTGTTTTAATTGACAGATTTTTATCAATAATGTTTGTGTATTGTGTAAAAGCATAGATTATTATATTCATAAGTGTTTTATAATCCAATTCATTGACTGACAGATACAAATTGAAGGGTAGCTTATTTATTATTTGGTTAAACATTATAATAGTAACAAAGTGATAATGATGTTTTGTGAGGCCTTTACTACATTTTAAAATGCTTTATTTATTCTACCAGGGTATCTGTTCAATTTTTGTAAGTTTTGTTGGATAATGTACGCTTAAGAATCAAATGTTATACAAATAGTTTTTAAGGGTTAGTTATCATTATTATTTGTATTATTATTATTATTATTATTATATTTCATTAAATCATATTTTGCAAGCTATAATTTAGCTCATTTAATTGTACAAAGTTTCAAACTAGAACGGGTATTATAATAATTAATAATTATACTGTTATCAGTGATAGGCAATCTTTTTTAATTTACTGCTATAAGTTTGGGTAGGTCATTTTAGTTGTTGTATTAAAAATGTATAATTTGGGTTAATTGGCTAAAGTGGGTTTAAAAATAAGTTAAAAGGTGACTCATATTGTTCTTAACCAATTAAAAAAAAAAAAAAAAAAAAAAAATTGTATAGTAAATTAACTTTTTTTTTAGTTGTTAAGTATAATGTATAATGCTTAGTATTTTTTTTTAAGATAGTAAAATGTATACAATTTTTTATTTAATATGTATAACAAGCACACCTATTATTATATTTTAGTTAGTGTAGTTTATTGTATACCTTTTGTATTAAAACATTTGACATAGTTTTGAATTAATAGTGTTTTAAGTAAAACTATAGGATTTGCTTTCTGTATTAATACTTTTTAACGACAAGAATTGATTTTTAAAATTTAAAAGACAGTATCAACAATTGATAGTAGACTTATTCTAATTTGTTGTTAACATTAGCTGTAGTAATAAGGATTTTTTAGTAATAAGTACGTTTTAGTTTGTGTTGTACTCTTATTTCAGAAAATAAGTAAACACTGTACAAAATTGACAAGTATTAATCACTGAAATGAATACAAATTACAGTTCAGTGGTGTTAAATAATGTGAAAATTTTTGATTTCCAATTATTTTATTGTTAGCTTTATTTATTTTTAGTTCTTTCCTCAGTTTTTACTAAATAAAAAAGTATTTTCACAATTGCTATTTATTTTTATTTAATACATACCTATTAATTTTTAGTTTTTATTACCAAGTGGTGCCCAGGTTAAGATGTACTCTTTTAGTTATTGGAATTTTATTATAGTTTTTACCAAAATTAAAAAATAAACCAAATTGCAATATTTGTCATAAGATCGCTTCTTCCTCACCATCTTAACCTACATGGCTGAGCTGTTGGGTTTTTGAATTCTTTGTATAAAAATGTTTATTCTATTTTATCCTATAGGTGAGCTTGAATTTTAAAAAGTTTTGTAGAAAGTACTTCATTATATACGTTGCACATTATTCAATTAAAATTTTGAAAAAATCTTGCATGATTTCAACCAAAAAGGGGAAGATATAATTAAAAGTACCACATTTTTAATACTTGTGCTTCATTGCATAAACTTAACCAACCAATTCAGACCTAAATTTCTACCTGTAAACTGTTTACTGGCTCGTTCAATAACAAAATTGTTTTCATGCAATCCAGCATAATTAGTACTTTTGCACTTAGTGAACTGATTGTTACATTCTTTGATCTTTTTAAACATATTTAAATTCTGTTTTAAAAATATTAAATTGATAGGATGTACTACAAAAAAAAGTATGCTAAGTGTTAGATATCATATGCGGATAATGATAAGTCGTAGATTATAGTAGTAAATATTATAAGGTAGTCCACTACCTTATTGACACCGAACACCAATCGTCATGTCTAGACAGTTGCAATTGTTTTTTGAGAGTATGCACAGGGTATAAAATACACCCCCCCTTGCTACCAATATGTAATTAAAGAAACATAAAAGTATTGAAATAAAAAATACAAAAAAGTAGAGTTAACTTTATTTATTCCTTCAACTACAAACCATAAAAACGACGCACAAACACTAAGTGACTTCCTTTTTACTGGAGTACGTCAAAATGTTTAATGGATCACTGGTTCAGAAGGTGTAGTTTTATGTTTTTATTAAATCTGTAAGCAATACTATGTTAAGTTTAATTTAACTTTTATGTACATAATTTAATTTTTAAATATGTTAAATCAATACACTTTTCTATAAAACTGAAAAGCATTTAATTTTTTTACATAATCAGTTTAAATTTTTTTGTGTAATCCAATTTTGTTTGGATTCAATTTTTCTCTAAACATTTTAAACCTAAATGAGCTGCTTAGGGAAGAGCAAATATGATTTATTAATTTTTATCTACTTC
Organism: Hormaphis cornu; assembly: GCA_017140985.1. NCBI lineage: Eukaryota > Metazoa > Arthropoda > Insecta > Hemiptera > Hormaphididae > Hormaphis > Hormaphis cornu. Next base: position 15,181,605 of record CM029362.1, read on the forward strand.
ATTTTTTCAAATACTTACATAGCATTTTGTTTAACTAATTTTCTATCAATGGATAATTCAAATTTCAAATACAAGTTTAGGTTTAGGTCACAGATTTACAAAGATCGTATCTGTGGTTTAGGTGTACAATGCACATAGATTAGTTTTTACCATTATCATTGTACCTATAATACTTCAATATCATAAAAATAAAAAATTTTTATTAAAAACATTATATCCTTTTATTCCATAAGAATTATGTTGTTAATGTTGGTTAGATTCTGAACGCAGCGAAGAGCGTATTATTTTTACAATAATGTATTTTTTCTTCTGTGGATACAAGAAGGATACAAGAAAAGGATCCGATTTTTAAAGTCAGTACTTCTAATGAAAGGTCTATGAACTCTGATGGTATTTTGAAGAGTCTCAAATTTTAAAGTTCAAAATTGAAAAAATTACAGTCGTGAAACTAGGGAGAAGCATTTACACAAACATGTTTTTGACATATTGTCTTAGTTTTTTGGCCACAACTCCAAAATAATGATTGGAACAAGTTAAAACATACATAATATTCTGATAGGTATGATACAGGATTGTTAAAAGTTTCAAGTGATTTCGAAAATTTTTGAGCTAAGTATAGAACTTGAAATTCTCGAAATATTTACCAGGACCTATACTAGACAACTGAACACACTCAGAAGCGTTTTTTAAAAGACAATGATTTATCATTGGTTTCAAGTATTAAATAATATGTTTGAACCACAACTTCCAAACCTGTGACCCACCCAAAGCCTATTCTTTGCTATATTCAAATTACCCACGCCGAGTGATCCTGTCTTTTTTTCTTCTTTTATATTTATTGTTAGTACTATTTTACATAAATTTGGTTCATTGAGTAAACATCATAGATTTTGTCTGAGTAGAGATTGCATATCATTATGTTAAAAAGTGCAATCTACCTACAAATACACATCCAATGTGAAATTTGGCCAACAATCATACCAGGAATACAATTGTTATCTTTCCTGTAATCATATGTAAAATGCAAATCATATTATCTATTCCTTATTTGTAAATCAAACTTTTTGAAACCACTGAAATTTTGACTGACGAGCGACGACCGGTTAGGTTACGACGTTTCAGGTAATTAAATCATTTTAAATTTAAATAAAATATAATCTATCCTATTGAATATTTATTGATACCGGGCCGGCGGTGTTTTTAAAAATGTACTTGATCAAACAGTTAATGAAAATATACTTTCATTTCCGAAATTGGGTAATGTTTTTAAATTTTCATACGTAATATTAATTATTCTTTTGTCTAAGAATGGCTGAAGCAGAATACAGTCTGCGTTAGTGCGTCTGTTAATTGTTTGATAAACAAATAAATTGATTCACTTTTAAAGAAGTGAATAATATCGTGATAACCGAGGCGAGAGTCGTTCTTTTCTAGGATATTGTTTGACTTCAGCGGCGAGGGCAATGTTTTTGGTTTATGCCATTTAGTAACTTGATGTCATCAGTGGAGTCTTGATCACAATATTACATTGATTAATTACTAATTATCGTGATTTATAAATCCACAAATTTAAATTTATAATTTGGTTCAAGATCCATTTTGATTTGGTTTAAATATGCATCGAGATAGCTGATAAGAAGACTTTATTATCTATCTCGATGAAAATATGTTTGTTTGGACTGCGTTTCTAACTTCATCAGAATCGTCAATAACAAAGTTTCCCGCCATTTTCCATGTGTTTTAGACATGATATATATTAATATGTTTATAATTTCAGAGTTGCTTTGTTAATATTATATGCTATAGTGAGTGGTAAGGTGGTGAGCTGGTCAAGCGTTTCTGATTTCTGAATCCATTGTCTCCTATTAAAAGCATATTTTATTTTATTTAAATAGTTCCGAACTGTTGATTACTAATCTTGTAATATTTTCTGCAATTGCAAACTTCAAGTTTCGCTGTTTTTGTTTCTTTATCGCCGTAAGAACAACGCAGTTTTAATTTTTAAAACACCCGGGACTCGACACAGCCGATTGCAGTATGGAAGGATTCGACGAGCCTGGTGTATATTTCTCGGACACTTTTGGGGATGAAGACAACAATCTGGCGTCTGCAATTGAGAACGCAAGGTCCATAAAAAAAACGTTCAAAGAGTTTTTGAAGACGTATAATGAAGATAACTTCAATTACAAGTACAGGGATACTCTAAAGCGTAACATTAACTTGAACCAATATTGGCTTGAAATCAACGTCGAGGATCTGGCTGGATTCGACGAGATCTTAGCAGATAAGTTGTACAAGCAGCCAGTGGAACATTTACCATCATTTGAAGATGCCGCTACAGAGGTGGCACGAGAACTAATGGCGTCGGATAATGTTGAAGCCGTCGAACATATTCAAATACTATTGTCAACAAACTCGTTAGCCTCATCCCTTCGTTCTATCAAATCTGAATCGGTTTCTCGCCTTGTCAAAATACCTGGTATTGTTGTGTCCGCTTCGAGTATTCGTGCCAAAGCCACACAAATTACTTTACAATGTCGTTCGTGCCGCAGTGTAGTTCCAAATGTGCCTGTAAAACCTGGTATGGAAGGTTATATATTACCCAGGAAATGTTCCACCGAACAAGCCGGTCGTCCACAGTGCCCTCTAGACCCATACTTCATTATACCAGACAAATGCAAATGTGTTGATTCTCAAATACTCAAATTACAAGAACTAAGTGATTCCACACCCCAAGGAGAAATGCCACGTCATGTACAGTTGTATTGTGATCGTTACTTATGTGAACGTGTTGTTCCAGGAAACCGTATCATGGTTGTTGGTGTTTATTCTATAAAAAAGGTAATTTTTACTACCTATTTTAATATTCTAAGGTGTAATTGATCATTTGGTACTTATATGATATATATATTAATATGCTAAAACTTATTTTTTACATTTATTTTAAGGTGAAAACATCAAAAAAACAAAAAAAAGCAGAAAATTCTCGTACTGTAGTTGGTGTGCGTGCTCCATATTTAAGAGTTCTTGGATTTCAAATGGACGATCAAGTTGGAGGTTTTACCACTTCATTACCCACATCAATTGAGGATGAAGAATTATTTAGAAAGTTGGCTTCATCTCCTGACATTTATGAACGTGTTGCCAAGTCTATTGCACCCTCTATTTTTGGCTTTAGTGATATTAAAAAAGCAATAGCTTGTCTGCTATTTGGTGGATCACGTAAAAGACTCCCAGATGGTTTAACTCGCCGTGGAGATATTAATTTATTGCTTTTGGGAGACCCTGGCACAGCTAAATCGCAGCTTCTAAAGTTTGTCCAACAAGCCTCGCCTATTGGCGTTTACACGTCAGGCAAAGGCTCTTCGGCTGCTGGTCTTACAGCTTCTGTTACTCGTGATCCAATGTCTCACAACTTTGTGGTAGAAGGTGGAGCTATGGTATTGGCTGATAGTGGTGTTGTATGTATTGATGAATTTGACAAGATGAGGGAAGGAGACAGAGTAGCTATTCATGAGGCTATGGAACAGCAGACCATTTCAATAGCCAAAGCTGGTATTACTACTACTCTTAACAGCCGTTGTTCAGTGATGGCTGCGGCAAATTCAGTTTTTGGTCGGTGGGATGATAGTAAAGGAGAAGACAATATTGATTTCATGCCTACAATTTTATCCAGGTATTATATGTAATATATTATTATTATTATTATTATTATTATTATTATTATTATTTATATTGCCTTTATATGTAACTTATTTGTTAAATTAATAGTCCACAGACCACATTAGTTTTCATTAATCATGTTTTTTACTTAAAAGTTAATTTAGGTACAAGTTTTAATTAAAACATTTATTTTACTTTTTCAGGTTTGACATGATATTTATCATTAAAGATGAACACAATCAAAATCGAGATATGACATTAGCTAAACATATTATGAATGTACATTTAATGAATGGACAAGCTAATGAAGAATTGGAAGGAGAGTTACCATTAACAACAATTAAAAAATTCTTAAATTACTGTCGCCAGCGTTGTGGTCCACGGTTATCCGAAGAAGCTGGTGAGAAGCTTAAAAGTCGTTATGTTCTCATGAGAACTGGATGTCATGAATTGGAATCTGAAAAAAAACTTGCCATTCCCATTACTGTCAGACAATTAGAAGCTATCATACGTATTGCAGAATCCTTGGCTAAAATGCAATTGCAACCTTTTGCTACCGAGAGCCATGTAGACGAAGCATTACGATTATTTCAAGTTTCTACCCTGAGCGCAGCCACATCTGGTTGTTTATCTGGTGTTGAAGGTTTTTCAACTGAAGAAGATACAGACACATTACAAAGAATTGAGAAACAGTTGAAACGTAGATTCCCCATTGGATCTCAAGTATCCGAATTCAGTATTATTCAGGATTTCTTGAGACAAAAATACCCACAAAGAGCCATTGACAAAGTCATATACTTGATGATCAGGAGAGGTGAAATCCAGCACATTATGCAACGAAAAATGTTAATTAGATTGAAATAATTATTTGTATTCAGTTAAAATATTTTTTTTTGTGGCCTTATCATTAAAACATTTTATGCTTAAAAATTATGTGCTTACTGTAAATTATTACTTCTAATTTTCATTGATAAGATTATTAAATACTAGAATTATACATTATTTAATTTGTAAAGGCAATGATAAATCCATATTTTTTGTCATTCATTATTTTTTATTTTAACTGATGAATACAATTTTTTTATGCATGCTTATTTAAATTTATCCATAGGATTAAATATTTTATAATTTGCTGATTGCTATCTAGGTTGTACCTTTGTTAATGGAATTATTTGTTTTCAAACACAACATATACAATTAAATTCTCTTACAATACCTTTTATAGAACCAGTGGTGCTCCCAATGATTTTTTTGTAAACGTTTTGATTATTTAAATACATATTTTCACATAGTAAAATATTTGATTCATATTCTATTCTATAAAATTTGTAGTATCAGCTTTTGAATGTTGAAGAAGTAAAAATTGTATATACTTATAAAATAATAATAATTTATGATTCACTGCTCTACTTGGGATGGAGAATGCACAGAATAGTGTAGTACTTCTTTTTAAAAAATATTTTAGCATACCCCTTCTAATTTGGTGCTTAAGTAGCATTTACATTGGATTTTATTTTTACTTAAATGTGTCTTCCTATTTTTTTTCCAAATCTAGAACTAATAGTAAATGTGTATTAACTATTAAGTAACTACAAGGAAAACTAACTATTTAAAAATAATATATAAAAAATAAAAAACATTGCCTGGTTGATCATGTGTTTAATATTATATAATATATTCAACTAGTTTTGATTTTCAAGTTGAGTACATAATTACATATTATGGTCTTTACTTTCAAGTCTGCAATTTTTATAATATTTACAACTTATTTGAATATGCATAAATACTTATTTCAAAAGTCAAATCATCAGTTTTTTTTTAAATATCATAACTCATTGATTATAGATAACCAAACTAAATATTTAAAGCTTTTCATAAAATGTTAATGATACCTTCCTTGGCTCATTGGCTGTATTGTATAAACAACTACACAACCTTGAAAATTTGAATAACAATTGTCAAAACAAAACTGAAGGAGATGCATCAAATAAATTCTCCTGTCCTTTAAATTATGTTAATCTGCATTTAAAATAAGTTTTAAATTTGTATGTATGTAATATGTTATTTGTATGTAGATAATTATTTTGTATTTCTAATAATTCAGTTATACTTTTTTATCATTTATTTCATATTTATCTTGTAAGTCGTATAAATATAACAATATGTACCGTGATGATAAAATGTGCAAAATTAAAGTTCTTCTAGGCTCTATTGGGGCTTCCAGAGATATCTACATTACAATCTTTAAAATTTATATATTTAAATGGTATAACTTTATAGGAAAAAATAGAATACCTATAGAAAATATGAAAATAACTTATACGGTGTAGAACATTATTAAACTAGGTAATCAATACAGGGTGAAATTGACATAACTGGAGTAAAGCGGTTGTTAGCATTTAGTCTAGAACTCTAGGATCACACATTGTGACAACTTTTTGTGTTAAAAAAATCAGAAAAAATATAACTCAAGAAAATAGTGATACAAATATGAATTTTGGAAAAAAAAAAAATTCCAAGAGTTTTTTTGTTATTAAATAAAAAAAAATTCCATTTCCATTGTTGACGCCATATATGCACGTGGCCTTCAAATTTTATGGATACCAATTGTCATTTGTTTTTTGGTGATTATTCCTTCGTGGTAACTCCGATTATTGTATTCTTTTTTAAGAAACTTTTGTGTCTTTTGGTTGCTCTTATCTGGAAAATTCCGTTAATCTAACTTCTTTTGTTTGGGAGGAGTAGTGTATTAACAAAATGCATGAATTGGTAGTTGTATAAATAGATGCCCATTTAAAAAATCATACTGCATACATACACTGCACTGGCAGTATGAAATACATAGGTACTACAGACTACTGTATGTCTGTATTTATTAGCATTTTGTACTGACACTTTGTTTGTGGTGTACTTGAAGTTGAAGATTACCCAATTTTTTTTTATAGTGTTTACCTTTAAAAAATTGATAATTTTAAAAGTTATAACGTAGGCAATGTTTTTCAAAATTGTTGAAGTGGTCTCTATATTATTTAAAAAAAATACTTGGAAAATAATAAGAAAAACATTTTTGATCATAAAAAAGTACATGCCGTGTACCCAAAAATGTATTTACCAAACACTACTGCATAATACCAACTCAAATTTAAATACTGTAATATTGTCTGAAAATGGCTACTTTTTTCTGTCAATTTAAAATATTTCTACACCAATTTATTATAAAAACAGTTATTTCAATAAAATATGTGTCTCAATATGTTAATAAATTTCTCATTATTTAAAATGTACTAAAATCACAACAAAAAAAATTGTTAGTGGCCAAGTTAACCCAATAAACTATGATAATTTGGCCAGTAATGTATTTTCATATTTTGTTCTGAAACCCTATATGTAAGCTAAGCTGGTCACTTTTAAGGATTTTTTAAAAATATTTCTGAAACTTTAAGAATTTTCTGTAAGAAAAACTGAATTTTTGATGTAGCATGATAATCATCAATCATGCAGGTCTGCAGATGCATTTTATAGTTTTAACTAAATTCCTGAATATTTTTACTTATTAGTTTTATTATACTCAAATAAATAGTGAATTATTTGGTTGTGGGAATATATCTGAATCAATGTTTCTATTTGAAATATAATAAACAGTAAATTAGTAATTTTTAAATAATTATAAAAATACAAAATTATCCTAATAATTAGTTATGTATTAGTTTTAATTATAGGTAACTCAAATTGGTTCAATTTATAGGAAGATGTCTACGAGTTCCAATGTTGAACTTTTTGTTTCGTATGATACAGTTTATCCAGCGGACACTGTTGAATGGTGTCCAATATCAAACTATAATTCTGTGCTTGTATGTGGTACGTACAAACTGGATGAAACAACTAAATTAAAAACTGGCACCATCAATTTGTTCACTTTGGACGAAGAAAATAAGATAAAATTGATTCAGAGCATACCTGAAGAAGCTGTGTTAGACTTAAAATGGAACTCTTGTATTGTTAATGGAAAAATACTACTGGCAGCCGCATTGTCAGGCAAACATATCAGTATTTATAGTTTGGGTGAGTTTTTGACAACTGTTTATGCAATACACAGCACAATTTTATTAAGATAATGGTTGGTTACATAATTTTCTAGAAAAAGAAGAAGGCATTTTATGTTTGACTGCTTATGCTAACTTTGATCTTCCAAAAACTCAAGGCGAAACTCACATGAGTTTGTCCATCTCTTGGTCAAATCCTGACGAGAACGGATCTCAGAGCATTGCTTTCAGCGATTCTCAAGGATATATTAGTCTGGTTGACTTGAACAGTGGACTTGTTCATAGTTTTAAAGCTCACGATTATGAAGCGTGGATTGTCACTTTTAATCATGCTGAACCTAACATATTGTACACAGGTAAACTATACTTTTGTTTTAAATATTATTTAACTTTTCTTTTTATTTAATTTATTTGAGCATGTAAATTGTTCAAAACTAGCAAGTTTCACCCAGTTCATAATAATACAAATATTTTTTAAGTTTTTATAATTAAAGAAGTACTAATTTAAAAAATTTTACTGACCTTAGTTTAAAAAAGATTTTCTTAAATTCATGCATCAATAATTTGTTATATTAAAATAATTTAATGAGCGGAAGAAATAATTAATATTGTCATTAGCACAAAATTAAAACAAATGATAAATAATGTTACACTTGTTTTCCAATATTTATGTATCATTTAGGTTTATTTCTTAAAAACTATAAGCTTGTGATTGTAGGTGGTGATGATTGTAAGTTTAAATGCTTTGATCGGCGTATACAGTTTGAAAAACCTGTATTTGAAAACAAAGAACACAACCAAGGAGTCACAACCTGCTCGTCCAATAAAATTAGGAATTTTGTAATTTCTACGGGAAGGCAAGTTTGGCTCTATAATATTTTATTATTTTTTTCTTGACTCTTGGCCGCCAAAACTACTTCCTTCCATTGATCTCTATTACATTATGCCTGGTTTCAGTCTACTTCAATTTCTCCGAATAATTCCTTGACACTGTCCTTCCATCTTTTCCTGGGTCTTTTCTCCCTAATAAAATATATCTTTGCCTTTTTTTTTTATCGGCGCATTATGCCGATGTTATAATTTATTCATAACAATACATACAATTTTAAGTGACCTACTGTTTGTAATAACATATTTTTAAATTATAATCTTGCAGTTATGACGAAATTGTAAGACTATGGGATACTCGTAACATGAAGCAAAGTTATAACAGAGTAAAAGTGGACGGTGGAGTTTGGAGACTGAAATGGGAGCCCAAAAATGAACAATATCTTTTAAGTGCTTCAATGTTCAATGCTGCTCATATTATAGATACATCATCAAATTTAGCTAATATTTGTCAATCATTCGGTGAAAAAAACAATAGGCTTTTTTATGGAGCTGACTGGTGTCATTTAAATGGTACTGAACCTGAACATCAGACAAAATCTGCAGCCAAGAGAATCATTGCTACATGTTCATTTTATGATCATAGATTAGATATATTTTTAGTAAATATGAAATCATATGTGTAAAATAAAATACATTATACAAATATAATTACAGTATAATATGTATAAAATAATTAATTCATAATTTTTGTGTATATTATAATCAGAATACTAATTATTATCAATGTTAAAATAATCAGTACATTATACATTTTAGTTAAATGACACACACACACACACACAACATAAAATATTTTTATTAAACTTTAGATACCTCTACAAAAATTCTTCACACCAAGATTTTAAACAACTATGGCAATCTCTTGATTGTTTTGCATTTGCTTTTATAGTATCTTTTAACCAATCACAGAATAATTCTTCATCCATATCGAGAAGTAGAAATTGACCCAACACATTATATGCCTGAAATTAAGGAATAATTAACTTTTACAATTATTTACAAAGTACCTACTTTTTACTTAAAATTTATTAGTTTCATATTTCATAATTCATTAAGATTATAAATTTACCAACCATAAACTATCAAACAGCAAATAATTCAGTAAGTTGACCTATCGTTGTTGACATTAACCCTGGCACTATTTTTATTTTTGTAACTACTGGTTTAAAATGTCATATTATCTTGACAAAATTGTATGCATGTTTTGTCAAGTCATTTATGCAAATAATTTAGGAATAATATAATGATTTAAAAATAAACCATTTAGTCAAATGTTGGCATGCTACATTTTGTTTGTAAGAGTATGTACAACACTGAGTGGCACAAATTACTGCATATCAATGTAAACAATATAATAATTCATTGAATTTTTTTTAATAGTACCGTTTTTACATAACATTTTTTATTATGATGTAAGCGAAACACTTATACGTCATCAATGACTATACAAATGTAATGTACCTAGAGTTTGTACCAACCTTGAGTTAGTAAACATAAAAAACAGTGTGCAATATTTTACAAAATGGAATTTTTAACATTCTTAAAGTAGACAATGACACAAAGTTTGGAATATTCACTTTAATCTTAAAATAACCATCTCAATTTTGTATTGATACTCAACAGCTAATTGTAACAAGTAAATTGTGCATACAATGGCACTATCAAAACTAATCATTATGTATTTGTATACCTAACTTTGGTATATTTAATTGATCTTTAAACATGAAATGGTGAGATACAATTGAGTCAACAAACTTTAAGTTGTGTGTGAATTCCTATATTAGAAACGAATTTGAAAATTTTGCTAACTTAATAAATAAACAATATCTTTGGTGATACATAACATTTATAGTTTGGTATTTCAGTTAAACTCATTAAGGCAAAGACAGGTTCCTTAGTTTCTTATAAATATTGTACATTAACATTAATGCAAATTTAACTAAACTGCCAAGCTTACTTTGGTAAATCCTTGTTCTTTAAATCGAGAAGCCAAAACGGGTCCAATACCAGCAAGATCGTCAACTGGCTTGCTTTTCATAGGTTCACCTGTGAAATTTCGAAACTTTTGACTGGTTGTGGATGATGGGGTTGCCATGATTGATGTACTACACTTGGTCGTTTGCTAAAGACAACAAATCTAATACCAATATTAAACATTACATTATAAGTTACTACACTATTACACAGTAAACACATACATTTAAAAACCAAAAAAAAAATAATGCTTTGTTCTTCTACTGAGGAGAATATAGATAAAACGTAATAAAACCTTAAAGCATAAAAATTACAAACGTAATGACTAACAAACGAATTAACAAACTGTATTATATTCTCACGTCTCACGATCCGATGTCTGAAGGAAAATCAGAATACTAGTCTCCTCTCTCAGTCTACCGTCAAATGTTTACAAAAAATAACGGTTTACATGAGTTCTTGTGAACTGATAACGCAGACTTAAAATAATAAAACTGTAAAAATATGATTAATGATTACCTAAGTTTTTTAAATTCGAGTTCGAAAATTGAAAAAGCAACACAAATTTCGATGCTTTAGAATAGAATAGTCTAGACTCAACAAGCAATCTGCAGAATGTTTGCGATCATCAAGAATCAAATTTCGGAGTTCAAACTACCGAAACAAATAATTACCAATATGGCTATATATAATATAATATATTCACGTTAAACGTTTCGACCACAGAGCAAGTAGTAAGTACTATAAAAGTAAAAATTACAAAAACTGTAAGCAAACATCATAGATATCATCATATCATAACCAAAGATGTTCAAAACGTGTTTATCCTGCTTTTTGCGCATGTTAAACGTCCTTGAATTGGGAAAATTAACCTAACCTATAAATTCCAAAACAGTATTTTATATATTATATTTTAATTTTTCTATTTTTCAAAAATATTAATTGTTCTTTGATCATTTCGATTTTCTTATTCATTATTCTTCACACTTTCGGTACATTTAAAATTAATTGGAACCTGAGTGCTGAATTAAAAGTTGTTTGCATTTAGTTACCTGTTGTTGCAATTTTAGGGTAAGTAAAGCTTGTTGTTTTCTTAAATTGTATGAAACAATATTCTATCAAGTTTCAAAAGTGTGGATCTTTAACCAAACGGCAGTGTTGTTGGATTGTAAAATCAAATGTTATGTTTAAGTAATCTAAGCACGGTATGTTTGTTACTATAGATTATGCAGCTTAAATAATCGTACTTGAGTTTCGACGCGAGTTTATACAATGAAAGACAAAGAGAAACCGCCTATTTTGAATGTCCAACTTCGCAAGGTAGAAACAGTTGGACCATGGATTTTAAGTTATTTGTCTGGCTCAACTGTTCAGGATAAATGTTTGACAAACGGTGATGAAGTAGAGGACACAAATGAATCATTTATTGACGAAGAGTGTGAAGCAGATACGATTTATCTAAAAACTTTAGATCCAAAAGAGTGGAAAGATCAAGATCATTATCAGTGAGTTTAAGCTTATGATATTCAATACTTAGTGCTTACATAAATAATTTATCTGTACTCCTCGTAACAGAGAAAATCATTATAAATTTCATTTTGGTGTTCATTGACCAATTACAATTGACATAGTTTTCAACTCATATTAACATAAATAATCTCCCCCTCTAATTAGAAAGCCTGATAACCTTATGGACTGTCATGGATACTAAAAAATTCAGTATATTTGTAATTCGCAAAACTTATTACTAATTTTTAATACCTCATGATAATAAACCTTGGTGTAACTCTACTCCTAATTATCACCTACTTTCACAAAATCAACTTGGCGGCTATCCCACTATTAAAACGGTACTCGAGCACCCCTTAAATTTAGTTAAAACCAATTAGGTCCCTTTTAATGTAATGGTGATGGTTGTTGGGGTGGTCAATTTACAAGTTCTAAGTGCACGTGAAATATTATTAGATAACCGCCACTGAATAGACTTTTTGGATGCAAAAGGTATTAGGCTGTTATTTTTGTGTCCAAGAGGACTGCAAAGCGTGTTCTTTTACATTCACAAGTGCTAAATATTAGGTTATTATGTTATTAGTTTTTAAAACATTGAAATATAAGGGTTCTAAAAAAAAAAAAAGTATTTAATATTAGCACCACTATTTTGAGACATTTTGGCGAGAGTTTAACTAAATTGATGCTAAATGATATAACAACAAAGCATGCATAGTGATAGCAGATATATAGGCGTGCATACAAGATTCTGTATTTAACATATTTTTTTCGTAAATCACCTATAAGTACCCTAATTTATTCCAAATTTCTTGATTAAACTTTGTTCTAAAGTTATGGTTATTAAAAGTTGACCTATTTTACACAATGCTCCCTATTTTGTTGCAATTGACTGCTTTTGCACTAGTTGATTCATATTTTTGGAATATATTGGTTTTAATAGCATTTTTTCCATTTCTCCTATCATGGTAATTTTCTTTTCTAATAGGGAGATAATTATGAATTTGTTAAAAAATTTAAACATGTAAGTATAAAGGTAAAAAAAACCTAAAAAATCAGATTTTGAAATGTTAACTAACCATTGTTTATACAATTTACTTTATGACTCAGAGGTATTCAAACTGTGCGTTGCGGCTCCCAGGGGTATCGCGGGAGTTGTCAAAGGGAGCCGCGTCCTATAATTGATAACCAATATATATTTTTACAAAAATGGTTTATTATTATCACTAAGGCCTACCAGTTGGGAAACATTGAATTGTCTAAAATAATCATTCACTAAATATAGCTTTAATTTGTTATCGTTTCTATAATGTTATAGAAATATAAATTATATTCATAGAAACATTGATTTTTTTATCATTTATAATTTGGGCGCCGTGAGATGAAAAAGTTTGAATACCTCTGCTTTATGTACAAAAATTAGTGTAATAATTATTTTGTATAATCAACCAACAACAAAATTAATTATTATATTATAACTACATAACCAAATCTGAGAGGGAAAAAAACATGTCTATAAGCTGGGTTTGTTTCTTTATAGCTTATACCCGCTTAATCCTCCAATCAGAGTAATGTGATCATACCAGTGCTCTAATGTTAAAAATAATATAAAGGAGACTGTTGAGTAAACATTTACTAGCATTCTAATTCACTTATTAGTTTTACCAGACTACAAAGACAAGTAAATTTATACAAAATATATCAACTTATACTTCTTTTAAATGTAGGGTTACAATCTGAGGGTGGTTACTCCGCCCACCCTCAGATTGAGCACTAGATCGTGTATTATTCACCACTTAACTGTAAAAATAATACATATTAAATTATTATAACTTTTAAACTGGTAATTTCCACAAAATTCTGATCATCACTCAGTATCAAAAGGTCCAGTCGTTGATTCGCGCTGAAGATGACAACATAGTTGTTGAAATACGTATACGAAGTAAAAAGTGTATCATTTTTGTGATTTCGGGTTTATTAAATTTAGTATAAACAGTCACTAGTGCTCAAATTTTAATTTTAGATAAAGATAACTTAAAACATTTAAAATTTATTGTTATCTAGTACAAATAAAACTCAAAGATTTTATATCTGTAAATCTGTTTCAATTATTGACCTGCCAATTATGAGTGATTCACAATAATCTATTTAATCTCAAGTCTTAAGTTGGGTATGTTGATAAGCAATGCATATGCATTTTAAGCTGAAAAGAAGTCATTATAGTTATAAACTGTGGAGGATATAATGATGTTAAGTCTAATTATAAACTCATCAAACAAATTCATTGTTTTTGCTTATCTGATCATAATTTATGACTTTTTCTTTGTTTTATCAGTATATTTGTTATTAATTAAGGCTTCTTACCAGTGTGTTATGTATTAATTTAAAAAAATTAATTTTATATTGTAATTTTGTTACAGAGTGTTGGGACTATCAAAATTGCGGTATAAAGCAACTGAAGCACAAATCAAAACTGCTTATAGACGTAGAGTACTTAATCATCATCCGGATAAACGGAAAAAACTTGGAGAAAAAGTTCAAGGTGATGATGATTACTTTACATGTATAACCAAAGCCTGGGAAACTCTTGGAAATAAAACAAAACGACGTGCTTATGATTCAATTGATCCTAAATTTGACAACAGCATCCCTTCTAAGGAAATGGCCAAAAAATCAGATTTCTTTGAATTATTTGGTCCGGTATTTGTTCGTAATAGTATATGGTCAGAACAAAGTTCTGTTCCGCTTTTAGGAGATATTAATAGCAGCCGTGACGATGTTGATCGTTTTTACAGTGTCTGGTATGACTTCAGTTCATGGAGAGAATTTTCTTATTTAGATGAAGAAGACCGTGAACAAGCTTCTGATCGAGAAGAACGAAGATGGATTGAGAAACAAAATCGAGCAAATCGTGCAAAACTAAAAAAAGAAGAGAGCGCTCGTATCAGACAGCTAGTTGACCTTGCTTATGCTTATGATCCAAGACTTTTGAAGTTTAAGAAAGAAGAACAAGAACGAAAACAAGCTTTAAAACAAGCAAAAAAAGATGCTATTAGACAGAAACTAGAAGAAGAAATTAGACTTAAGGAAGAGGAAGAAGCCAGAGTTAAAAAAGAAAAAGAAGAACGTGAAGCTGCTGAAAAAGCACAAAGAAATGCGCTTAAAGCAGAAAAAGAAAGTCAAAAAAAAGCATTGAAAAAAGAGCGCAAACTTATTAGAGACTTGTGCAAAACTAATAATTACTACATTCAAAATGGTGATAATGTTATTGAAATAATGTCTGGTGTTGAAAAAATTTGTGACCAGCTTTCTGCTTTACAGCTCAAACAGTTGTCTAGTGCACTTCAAATAGAAGGCCGTAAAGCATTAATAGATAAACTAAAACAAATGGAATGTAGAGTAGAAATGAATAATGTAATTAAAAATGATATCAAAGTAGTAGAAACAAATAACAACGATTGGGAATCCGAAGACATTCAGTTACTTATAAAAGCTGTGAATTTGTTTCCAGCCGGTACGAGTCAACGCTGGGAAGCTGTTGCAAACTTTATTAACCAACACAGTAAAAATAACACACGAAATGCCAAACAAGTATTAGCAAAAGCTAAGTCTCTCCAAAGCACTAATTTCACTGACAATGCTTTAAAATCTGAAATGAATGCAAAAGCATATGATAATTTTGAGAAGGAAAAAAAATGTGAAGCACAAGTACCAGAGATAGTTTCAGAACGTCCGGTTGGGTGGTCAGCTGAAGAGCAAAAACTTTTGGAACAGGCCCTTAAGACTTATCCGGTCGCAATAAAAGAACGCTGGGAAAGAATAGCGGAGTGTGTACCAACTAGGACAAAAAAGGAGTGTATGAAAAGGTATAAAGAAATTGTGGAACTAGTTAAAGCTAAAAAAGCAGCTCAAGTGTGAAAATGTTTCTGCAACTTTGAACATGTGTTAACTCAAAACTTAATTATGATTTGTAACTGCCTTTTTTTTTTTTTTTTTTTTTTTTCATTATTTTTGAACAAAATTAAACTCCAAATATACTATACATTATACAGTGTTATTAGCATTACATTACAATCATTATTTGAACATGATACAGGTAACTTGTAGTAAATGGGTTAATTGATTATGTTCATACTAATTTAAAACTATCCAATATTTGTGTTTTTCTCCAATTTTCTTTACAGTTGTAATGTTTTTATAACAAAAAATACTTTAAACGGATTAGAAACAATTGTAAAAATATATAATAATGTAATTATATAAATTAACAGTTTCGAAGACTATTTTTATATTACTAAGCAATTTGTGTTATTACAGCCTATTAATTGTTCATTATGTACAGTTAAATAAATATTGTGGACTAGGAAGTTGTGTTGTAATAAAGCAATTCCTTGTTAATTGAGTAAGAATGGTTCTTTTATTATTTAAACTTAAAATTATTATAAGAATATGCAGTTGAAAAAATACATTATAATTTAAAATACAAACAATGCATATCCTACTTAAATAATGACATTGTTTTTAATAATTGATTCATACAGTCAGGAAAGAAATTGTTTTATATTGAAAAATCTAAATGCTACGTATTGTGGTACGCCCTGTGACCATAATCAGTCCAGAATCTTGTACTTCTTTAAGGGCGTCATCAAACATATCCCTGGTCACTTGAAATTGGAAAGCAAGTTTAGTTTCGTTTAACAATTTCTGATAGTTAAAAACTGTAGATTTTGGCTGATTTGATATAACCTTTGTCAAATGCTCAGCAAGGTCATGTCGTCTCTGTCTAGCAGCTGAACT
Source organism: Hormaphis cornu (assembly GCA_017140985.1). Taxonomy (NCBI): domain Eukaryota; kingdom Metazoa; phylum Arthropoda; class Insecta; order Hemiptera; family Hormaphididae; genus Hormaphis; species Hormaphis cornu. Next base: position 15,198,479 of record CM029362.1, read on the forward strand.
CAATCCAGTTGTCAAAATGCCAACGTCTATTTTTCCAGATAAAGGGTCTGTAGCACTCTGTTTTAATGCTTCTCTATATAATCTCCAAGCTTCGTCAACGTCAATCATTTCAACGACATTTGAATATCTCATTTTGGCATGAGCTTCAGATAGACGTATTAAAGATTCCAACTGTCTTGGGTAAGCAGACACCTGTCCCCTACCACTTCCAACAGTCCTCATGTTCACATAGTATTGTATGAGCTTCTGTCTACTTTCTTCATTCAAAATGGGTAAAAACGTTTCACGTCCATAAGTGATGTAATCTTGTAGCAGGGTAGTATCCATTAGTTCGTCACGTTGAACATTTTCAGATTTATAATACAATGATACCAAGTGGTTGGCTAGTCTTCGGTCGTACTGTTCACTTTGTGGATCTAGCATCAAAAAAATTAAATCAAATCTGGATAATAGTGTGTGGGGAAGCTGTATATTTTCAATAATGGTCTTGTTTTTATTCCATTGTGATTCACAAGGATTTGCAGCAGCTAAAATAGAAGTTCTGGCGTTCAGTTGACAAATAATGCCAGCTTTGGCAATACTGAGAGTTTGTTGTTCCATGACTTCATGCAAAACACTCCTGGCCGACTCGCTCATTTTATCGAACTCATCAATACAACATACCCCATTGTCAGCTAAAACTAGTGCACCAGTCTGTAAAACTAATTGTCTTGTTTCTGGATCTTTGGTGACATAAGCAGTCATACCAACAGCTGAAGAGCCTTTACCACTCGTGTATTGACTTCTAGGTACAACGTCGTACACATAAGACAAAAATTGTGACTTACTTGTACCTGGGTCACCACATAATAGTATATTAATATCGGATCTTAGATGACTATTTGCTTTTGACGTTTTTCTGGTACCACCAAACAATTGTAACAATATACCTTTTTTGATGTCATTATTTTCATATATTGAAGGTGCTAATGTATTGCTCAACCTGTCATAAATATCTTCAACTTTAGACAGTTGCTGTAAAGTTTCAATGCGCTCCTCAGATAATTTATCTTTTTCTTCAACAGCAAATGAGATACGACTATCATTAGATTTCAAAAAGTGTAAAACATCTATGTGAGTCTTGTACACACTACGAAAGTTTCTCATTCTTGGATTTACTTGCATAGGAACTGCTCTGTAAATACCTGTTACAGATACACGGTCGCCAGCTTGAACAGTTTCAATAAGTTCGTTGTAAGAGTACAAATTAACTGTATGTGGAGTCTGGCCAGCTGGCATCTCTTCTGGAGATTCTTGAAGTTTAGTCACTTGCTTGTCAGTAAAATGGGATTGGTTATGTATTAACTCAAAACAATGATTGGTATTACAATGGGGGCATAGGGTTGGTTCTGCAATATTTCCACGGTCAATTTCTACAATGGTTGTATAAGAACATACAATACAACGGAAAAATGCATCACGCATTTCTGGTATAATGTCACTACATCTGATAACCATTCCTGAAATAGTAATTAATTGATCCATATCTTCGGGATTAAGAAAACGCATATTTTTAGTTTTTTGTACATTGAAAGGTCTCACTTGAAGAGCCTTAGTAATGTGAGTTAAATCAGCTGCAGGATACTTAGTGAAAAATACTTCATTGACAACTGTATCAAAAACAGGGATGACTTCTTGAGGATAGCATATTAACTGTTTATAGAGTTCAGGATCAAATTTAAGTAAGTGACCGCAGTTGATATCTACATATGGGATTTCCATTTCCAAAACATTATTCAATTTAGTCATATAATGGGGTAACTCACTTTCGTTTACACAAAACGTTTCAATAAAGTTTTGAAATTTAGTTCGACATTTATCAACCACAACATCTGTACCCCATATAACTAAATTGGGAGCGACATCTTGATTTTCTAGATTGGTATGAGGAGTACCATTTTCATAATTAGTAGTGTCTACTTGCCTTGGCCGACGATTAACTGATAAGTTAGTTCTTTGAGCGGAACTTCCACTACGTATAGTAAAACCGGTAGCCCGCGAATCTACTGAACTCAGAGGGGTGCCATAATTTATAGGAGAGCTAAGATCTACTTCGCTAGTACGTAAACCTTGCAGTGGACTGGTCATAAAACGACGAGCAGGTGAAGACCCTTCAGACAACAATCCTAATGACCGACGACTTGAAACTGAACCTGGAGTTCTATTGCTGGTCCTAGCAGGGGTGTTTCCACCTCTTGGAGTAGCTGAACCATTCCTTGATGGTGTTTCAGTTGCTCTTGGGGTAACAGAACTATTTCTAGAAGGAGTTCTTGCTTGTCTAGGAGTAGTAGAGCCGTTTCTAGAAGGAGTTCTTGCTTGTCTAGGAGTAGTAGAGCCGTTTCTAGAAGGGGTTCGTCCTCTTCTAGGGGTATCAGCACCACTTCTTTGAGGCGTACGACCAGACATAGCTAAAAAAAAAAACATACACAATGTTAAACATAAACAACAAATAAAAAACACAGGATTGACAATAAATTCAACAAAACTTGAATGAATTAATATGTCCAATAAAAGGCAAAAGGCCAGGACAGGGGCTAAATAACTTTATTATTACTTTACAGGCAAGCTGAAATATTTTAAAAATTTTGGTTGAACTCAGGCTTTTAGATCTGGGAGAAATATTGAATTTTTGAAATTCAACTGTTGCTTTGGAAGATACATATCTATTTTTTAGCTTCGAGGATAAAGTTTATTATTATTTTTTTCGCATTAAGTTTTCTTTAATGACTAGATATCTAATTTCTATTAGGTATACATTCGTATCACATTTTTGGTTCAAGCATAAAAACAGAAAGTAACATAGATTTGTCATGCTCTTAGCTTTAAAGTTTAATGGTTTATTTCCATGGAACTTGTGTTTTAATTTAGGGTGTTTTAATCTTATTTTACAAATTTTGGGTACACTTATTTTTCTTCTTTGTAGTACTTGTATTCTATATAATGGCATAGCGGTTATACTCTATTCTTACATAATTAATGTAGGGCCGCCGAGGTAATAAGCAACATCAAACAATTTTTTCATGTTATTTAGCACTAATAATGTGACTTAGTCGCAATATTATTGAAAATGTTGTGAATCAATGTCAATTGTAAACTCTAATCTATAGATTTTTACCTGTCAATTCTAGAATTTACAAGTACTCCTAAAGACACGATTCTACTAGGTAAATCTACATTAACTATATACTAAACTAAGAAATATGTATGTTGTTTTATTTACCTGTTCCGACTAATCAACACTGTTATAAACTGTTGAAAAATGAGTCTACAACAAAATCCGAATTGAAATAAACGCTTCTTGAATTTCAGAACGAACTATGAATGCACGCTGCCGCGCTCGCAAATCAGATAAAGCAGGAATCCACCGTCCAGATCATAAAAACCAAGACAGTGTTTTGTAGAAAGCTGAGAGCAGGCAATCAGTAAAACATTGGAAGGAATTGGCGGCAAAATTTACAAAGCGCGAATTTACTATGAATGTTTTTTAAAGGTTACAAAATATAACAGTGTAGGTACCTATAAACTTTATCGACGATCGTTGTTATTGTATGAAATTATGGCAGTGTTCTTATTTGAAAACAAAAAGTTGATAAGGCATGATAAACAAGGCTTCCCATGTGCTCCGGTCCGCGTTGTAGAAAAATATACTATTTGTTTTGTCATGGAAAATACTAAATCATAGAAATATGATAAATTGTGTCCGATTTGAAGTCCGAACTTTGAACATTAACTTGAGATTTCCATGTATAGTTCTAGTACTTTAATTTTATTAATTATTAATGAATTAATTATATTGAATATTCTATAGACTACAACTCCTTTTGAATCGCGGTAAACTAACTTCAAATCAATAGCCTTTGCCATGTATTGACTATTCTAAAAATACTAATACACCTAATTAGTCCAAAACACAGAATTCTTGTACGTCATAAAATAATATTTGGAATTTTTTTGCTATTTGAAATCATATAAGGTAAACGTTTTTTGGCTTATTTGCTACGTTTAAACTATTAAAATAAAACTCTATAACTCTTATACTTTGGTACTGAGAACTGTTCATAATGCAACTGATATTAAGTTCAAGTAAAGATGATGCCGGTAAGTAAATTCCGTGACTTGTGTGCATACACATTTGTTTAAAAACAATCAACTATTATAATTTTTACAGGTACGTCATCTTCGAGTTCAGATTGCGACAACAGTGAATCAGATCAATTGGACATCAATGAGCAAAATGCCATGTTGGAAGACGACGATGATGACGACAATATTGAACCACCGGTGTTTGATAGCTCCAAAGAAAACGATTACAATATTAAATACAATCAGACTTTTGATGAAGTCGTTAGCTTAGATGATGTTTATATTTTGAATTTGGACGCTCAGAAACGGTATTATTTTTTCAGTTATTATTGATTCTATTTTATTTTAGGGAATTGTAGAAAATGCAAATTTCATCATCCCGGTTTTGTGTTTTTCAGTGGACAATCACTTAGGATAGCAACAGCCCTTTCAAATTTTACTTGTAAACTGTATGATTTTGACTCTGGACAAAAGTCTGTAGGGGATTGTTTAGAACACGATGCCAAAATTGTTGATGTCAAGTAAAATAATCACTACAGTTTTTTTAGGTTTTGACTTAATTAATTTAATTATTTACATATTAAATTATTTTAGATTGGGTTTGAACAACTCGGATTTATCTTCTTTAATTTACACAGGATCTGAGGATGGAACCATTAAGCTTTGGGACTTACGTTTAAAAGATAAGTGTGTCTCTATTTATAAAGGTAAAAATTAATTATGTTTGGTAACAAAATGTATGGATTCTATTTTTATAAATTATTTCAGACGATACTGATTCTACTCTGAAACCATTATCATGTTTTGATGTAGCATGTGATGGAAGATTTTTAGTTGCTGGTACAGATGTGATAAAAGATGATGCTTTCTTGTTATTTTGGGATGTTCGTACTACTAATTTACTTGGTGGTTATTGGGATACTCACAAAGAAGATATTACTCAGGTTAAAAACTTTATAAAGATACAAAACTAGGGGCATACTTTTTCTTAGTTGTATAATTTTTATTATATATTTATATACATAATATTATGTACAGTATTCAATAAGTAGGAAATCTTTAAGTAATCAATGTCAAAGTTATACTCAATTTATATAAAAATTACAAATAATAGTTTCTACTTTTTTGCCTGTTCCTCTCTAAACTTTTTTTTCATGTCTTTCCTCTCTTGTCTATCTCACCCCATTTCAAATCTTTGCCTCAATTGCTTTCTTTCTGTTATTCTCTTCATTATTGTTTTATAGCATTATTTTAATTATTTTGCTGTAAAGGTTTTCAAAAAAAAAAAAAGAAATTACAGAAACTGATATGTGGCTATATAAGTAAAGTGTATTAAATTGCTCAACTTGGGTTAAATGCAAATTTAATGATATAAATTATTTATTTAACTAGTTGGTGAACAGTTTTTTCATTTATTATAAGAAACACAGTAAATTTGTAAACGCTAAACAGTTCAAAAAGGAAATTCTGGTATCTTACTGGTTGGTTAAGTTTACAGAATTAATAAATTTACTTCTATACGTTTTTGCAACCCAATATAAATCATCTAATTTCATCTATATTATGTTATCCCATTTACATATTTAAAATTCTATACAATATTTAATCCTTTTTATGTATGGTTATTAGTTATTACTAATTACTAATTTTATTTTTTGAATAATAAATAATTTAATTATTAGGTTAAATTTCATCCCAATGAAGAAAAAACTGTAATTAGTGGATCTACAGATGGTATTATTAATTTATTTGATGTCACTGAAACTACTGAAAAAGATGCCCTTCAATCAAGTTTTAATACAAATTCATCAATTGTAAGTTTTGTTAAAATACTTTTATCTACACAGAATTTTTTTCTTATATTAGAATAATATAATGCTAATCTTATAAAGTTGGAAAATTGTGAAGAAATGAAACCCTAATTTTACATATTTTAATATTGAATCTTTTTTTTTATAAGTAGGTATCTTATTATTTTGAAATTTAATTTTTTTAATATCAAATTTATGTATTTGCTACTCTTAATAAATGCATAGTTTATGTTTTTATTTAATTTTTGTATATTACCTAATAATAATATAAAACGGCTTTAAACAAAAATAATGCCAATGAACAAAGTGTTTAATAAAACATGTGCATAAGATAAATAATTAAATGTGAGTTACAATGCTAAATAGATACCTAAATCAAATATAAATTAAAAGGTACAATAAATTTGATATTGTGATGATTTAAGTTTTGTTGTATTATAATCTCTATGTTAGAATGCAGTAATTTTTTCTCTAATGTTGTTACTTATCAAATATCAATTGTATATTCTGATTGTTATATTGCAAAATATCTACAGTTGTTATGAATAAGTTAAGACTTGTTTAATTTAAAATTTATATTTATGGTTGATTCTTAGTTCAATTAAAACATTTCCAATTACCACTGACATTAAATTTAGAAAATTATTTTTTATTTCAATTATATTTTTAATTTATTATTTTTTTACCTTTGATTCTACGATTTGCTTATAAATTATAATCCTGTAATTAGTGTAAAACATATTGTAAATGTTATTTTAAATGTTTTTTATAGTCAAATTTAAGATGGTTAAAAAATAAAAATGAAGATTCAATTATTTCTTGTATTACACATACAGAAGATGTACAATTGTGGCACACAACAGATTCTTCACCATATATTACAATTTCTAGAGATACAATCAGTAATTCAATGAACGTAAGTCTGTTACAGATTATAGACTTAAATATAGGTCCCATAATTAAGTGTTATTAATTATTTTAGATAATACCTGATGTATTTAGTCAAGTGATTAGTTGTCATCAATCAGATACCAATGGAAATATGATGTTACTTGTTGGAAATAATCATGGAAAAGGGTACTTTTATATAGCAATTATAAAACATAAATATAATTATTATACCTACACTTATGTTAATCTTTTAGTTTAATAATAATTATTTGTTTATCATGTTTAAATTATTAATAATTATATGTTATTTAGGGAACATTTGCAATCACTTAATATTAATGATTCAGAACTATCACCTAGAACTTTGTTTAAAAATAACAAACAAATCATAAGATGCAGTTGGTATGATCATGAAGTGAGTTAAAACATTTTATTATACCTAATATTATTGATACTTATACTAATTTAGACATTTTATTTTTAAGTAGTGATGTTACTAACAATTCAAAAATGAAATAAATATTCCAACTGAGTTATATACACAATAATTGAACTATATTATAAGAGGAAAGCTAATAAAAAAAACAAATTAATTACCCTTGTCAAATTTTGTTTATTAAGAAAATGTTTTTCAAAGTATAAACTAAAGTTAATCATTTTTGTATAGTTCAGCTCTAGTATGAAATATAAATACATATTTAGGAAGGTTTGGTTTTAATACAAAAAATTGAATCTGTAATTAAATATCAATATTCTTTAGTTATATTAAATAAGAAAACAAGTTTTTAACAAAGCAAATATTACCTTAAAGTGTTTATTGTTGTTGAAACATTTCCTTATTTTTAATTTAATACAATTATTTTTATTACAGTCTGGAATTATGGTTACTGGTGGTGAAGCTGGCATCTTAAACATATGGGCTCCAAGTAGGGGATATGATGAAGATATTACAACTGACAAATGTTCACTAAAAGAAATGCCTAAAATAAGCTTGAAAAAGCGTGCTTCTAAACCATATTAGTAATAAAATTTTTGAATTTTATTGTACTAAAAAGTATAAAAAAATATTAACAGTTGTTAAAACATCCTCAAATAAATTCGGTATACAATCCTAAGATTGTTTTTGACTTGTGTTTTTATCTTGCAACAATTGTTCTCTCTTTTAAAATACAATTTTAACAAATTACAATACTCTGCATTGTTATTTTCAAAAATTATATATTATGAATATTGCAAAGAATGTATTGGTTTTTCACTCTTAACAAGATGTGTGTTTTATTTTTCTATAAAATTACAATAATATCCACATAAATGTTTGCATCTTTATTCTTTACACTTTACTAATTTTTGGTAGTGCTTGTCACTCACATGGTTCATACTAGGTTGTTTTTAAAAATGTTCAGTAATCAGTATTTAAGAAGTTACAATAAAAAAAAAAAAAAAAAACAAATTGGTGTAAACTGTACAACTTACGGTAAATAAATTGTCAGTACTCATACAATAATTAAAAAACAAAACTTCCACAAATTATGAAATGGAGTACCTATCATATGTTATGTTTTATAAAAATTTCAAAATTTTTTAACCTATTATGAGTTGGTTAAAGAAATTTAGAAATAAGTCGTTTTTGTTTAACAATAGTTTTAATTTTTCATACTTAAGACTGGAAATTTAATACAGGTTTAGAAGGCTGAGGTATGATCTGAGCATTTTTTTTACTACAGTCATTGTTAGAAAACCAGTTCAAACTAGTTTGAAAACCAGCAAAAATGGATTGTATTGGCAATTCACATTTAGAATCAAATTTGTAACAAATACAATTTTACTATTCAAGATTTTAAAATGTAATTTGTTGTATAAAACAATATGATATGCATTCATTACCAAAAATTTTGAAAATATCTGCTCAGTATATTTGAGAGCTTATAAAAAACTTAAAAGTATTGAAAATTCAGGGATAGAACATTCCTACTGGCCATTATCAAAGTATACTGTAACAATTTCTAATACTAATAACCAAAATACTTAATATCTTCCGGCATTTTCAACGATGCAAGTATAATATAAATGTGTTTGGGCCCTAAATGGTGCTAAAGCTTTTTAGATATTTTAGAGTTATGATCCAAAAAATTAAAAAGGCAAAATATTCCAAATTGCTCTAAATGACTCGACATTTGTGTACATCATAATATTAGGTTATGAATTTGTTTTTCAAAACCCAATTTGACAATTTTCACAGTTATTGTTTCATAACACCTTTTATTTTCATTTCAAAGTTTTGAAACTTCAATAATACTGTAAAAAAAAAAAAAAATTCTGAAATCGGTTCACACAAATTTGATTTATAGACATTTTTTGTCATAAAGTCCAGGAAGTTAAAACAATAAGAAAAAAATTAAAACCCACCTTGCTCCCTTTACTTGTTGGTTTAATAATTGTTTATACTAAGAGGCCAGGAGTCGATACCAATTTTTACTAAAACAAGTTTTGTGGAAATAGTTTTTTTGCCTTGTAAAATCAACATTGAAAATTTTTTTTTTCAACTGAAAATCAAAAACATTTTGTAAGTTGCATATAAGTTCATTTTTTAATACTTTGATATTTAATAATTCTTTGATTTTTTTTAAAAATATCAGTTTTAAGGTAAATTGTACATATGATTTTTTTTGATTAGTTTTATAGTGGTATTGGTATGTGACGTCTTTAAATTTGACTTACACAATTTTATTCTCTAACACATAAAAAAAGATACTACTCAATTATTATGTTGATTTTACGAGACAAGAGAACTTTTTCTGTGAAGTATAGTCCATTTAACTTTTTTTAACTTGTTAAGTTACCTAATTGAAAAAAAACAGTAAGTTGAGTTAGAAGTAAATTTTTAAATTTTTTTAAATTTATTAATTTATTAAATTAAAAGTTAACCATCAAAAAACAAATAAACTTAACTTAAAATAAAGATAATATTTCATATTTTTGATTCACATGTTTTTTTGTTTTTAGTATGACATTTCTTTCACTTCAAAAAACTTTTTTCTTATTTACTTTAAAATAATTGTCTTTTAATTAATGCTTTTTTTTAAAAAAAAAGGTTTTAAAAAAATAATTTAATTATTACAGATTAACTCTAAGTTAACACGTAGGTAAATTAAAAAACAATGAACTTATTAAGTTAAAAGTTAACAACAACAATAAGTTAACTTTAACGAGTTAATGCTCTGCCTTGATAATATGTACTGAAAGACTGGAAAGACATTGGCCTTTCCAGCACCGCACCCTTTCCCTCGGAATAAAACTTACAGTTTGTAATATTTGGCATTTTACCAAAAAATGAAAAAAAGTTTAGTTTTTCCCCTAGTGCTTAAATCCTCAGCATACGACGTTATGATAAAACTATAATTGTAGGGACCGATGCTAAAAATTTATAAAACAAAATGTTTTTATTTATTTTTTGTCCGATTCGTCTCATTTGTTAGCCCAGAAGTAACCGCGGGCAGTTTACACACAACTAGTTTGGACTAGATAGAGTCTACTATATATTTCCGATCCTATCGACTACTGAACACAAAAACGTTTTTGTTGATTTATTTTTGCGGCACAACAACAACATAATAAATTTAATAATGTTTGCGGTTTGGGTGCACATTTTTCGTGACGTCAGCAATAACCGATAGGCGATACACGACTGCGTGTACTTACAAGCGGCGAGTAGATACGCTCTGGACGCTTATTAGTTATTACTTATTATAGAGATGGCGAAAAACGTTTTACAAAACAAAACATTTAACATAAAAGTAAAACCGATTTTAAAAAACAAAAAAAGCACTGAAAAGTATACAATTATTACATTAAAAAACAAAAATGTTATCTCTTTTTTTTGGTCGGTGCCGTCCAACGCATTTTTTAGACTCTGCAAATCCAGCAAATAAAACGTATTGTTCTTACAACAATGTTTTTTTTCTGTGAACAACTAAAAACGCTCCGATTTTTAAAGTCAGCAGGTACCTTTTCTCATTTCTGAAAAGTCTACGCGGATTCTATTATATAAACTAAGGAAAATGTATAAGAAAAAACGTTAAAAATTACGGCTAACGTGACATAGGTAATCGATTTAGTTTTTTGACCATAACTTCCAAAACAATGATCACGACTAGCTGAAACTTTTACACAATATTAAAACGGGTAAGATACAGTTTTGGTACTAGTTTCAATTTTCAAATGATTTCAAAAATGTTTGAGCTAACTGCTAAGTATAGAATTTTAAAACTTAAAAAAATTTCCATTTTTTTTTTTTTTTTTTGTAGTTAATTAAGAACTAATTATCTTATGTAAAACAAAATTTGTTATCGGAATAGAAAAATTTCAAAAAAAATCCGCCCAGTAGATTCCGAAAGCGTACAAAATTTTTTTCTTCGAAACGGTGTTATTTTGATAATAACTTAAAATCGACTGTTTTGAATTTTGGTTTTTTTCGTTTCATAATTTTTAGTAGAAGGTTTCTGTGTCCACATAATTATTCATACCGTGTCATTCGCAACTCAAAACAGTTGTTTGTTTCCGTAACGTTATCGCAATTTATCCGTACAGTTTTATTGGTTTTGGTTAATTTTTTCAAAAAGCACGGAAACAATTTCGACACTATTTATATGGGATCATCTCTGAAGCGCGGCGACCTATCAAACAAAAAACGAACAATCTGTTCGTAATTTGCGGAGTAGGTAATCATATACATAAAAATAAAAAAAATCACGCACAGCCGAACCTCATCCTATTTTGAAGTCGGTTAAAAACGGCCACTTTAATATAATAATATAACTTTATAATATTTTAATAGTTGACAGCAGAGAACGTCTCTCGTGCACGGGTCTGCTGCGTTGGCGCGCTCGTCGCTCTTGCGCGCGGTGTACGCACTCCGCTCTTCAGTCTGTTCAGTTTTGTCGAGTGTTGCGGTTCGTCTCCGCTGTATAAAATCTGTTAAATTCCCGCGCGAGTATTTAGCGTGTGGTCGCCGTTTTCGTTTTTGAAAAATGTCTGTCTCCGTTTCCGTCGCAAACTGAAGTGTCTATACGCAGATAATCGTGAAGTGAAGTAGGTATATTTATTTAAAAAACAATTTTTTTTTTACATAGATTTACGATAAAGAACGTCTGCTGAGACAAAAAAATACCAGTGGTGGTTCACTTTCTTCAGAACAATGTAAAAGTTAAAAAACATTTCTATTTTTTACACTATCAGTTCATTCCTTCTGTTTTGAATGAGTATTGACCTGCAGCAGGTCACCGCCACTGATGGATTTGGTCTGGAGGACATGGCCCCCCTAAAAAATATATATGTCCCGCATTTGATATAAGCTGAAAAACTTTACTGGAAAAACGTTTTAAACGAGTGAATATTCAGCCATACTCTGAACTCTGAAGTTTATGTATTGGTAGGTATATCATATATGATCCTTTGGAAACATTGAATATCAATATTGCTTAAAAGTTTTATAGTAAATATGTAAAATAACTGTAATTTGTAAAAAAAAAAGTTTGTCATTTTTGTGTCACACTCGCAGTACGGATGTGTACATATTACTTGCAGTTATGATGTGTATGTAGGCCTATACCTATATCTATTATTCGGATTTTTATATTGCAGGTATTCCGGCTATTTTTTGAAATTATTATTAAAAAATCGATTGCCAAAGCGTTAAATAAATTACCGGTTTTTGCGTATTTTTAAATCTCGTACTGCACATTCGTCATTTTGTGTTCCACTATAAGTTATTATCTTTCTACAGTCCCTGCACAAAGGTGATACCTAGCTAACTAGAATATACTAAGTAACACGCATATTGTTGGCTACTAAAATACTACTAATTATTCCTCGAGTTTTATAGTATTAAAATGAAAAATAAACGCTTAAAATTAGATCAATTGCTTAATAGTGAATGAGCATTTAAAGTTTGGAAGAGATGATAGTGGTGTAGGATAAATATTCTGTACTCGCTGTTAACTTTTATAATGTTGATATTGATATAAATACATATATATAATATAATACGCCTGTAATATAGTAATATAAAAAATATTTTTATTTGAAAATACGTTTTGCGTTTTCTCGATAGTAATAATAACTCTACAATTATTGCTCTGGAGAGAAAATTTTTAACTTATATCTTTAGTGGTTTAGCAATAGGTACAGATTACTTTTATATTGTATTTAAGTATAATATTTATAATGATTATAACTTACAACCAATAATAGTTCTTACTTAATGGCATAGGTATAGTATAATAACTAAGGAGGAAACAAGTTTTATTTTAATTTTACTCGAGATCTAAGAGCAAATAACTTTAATTGTTGTAATACGCCTGTGCAAAGTAGTAGGTAAGTACCTACAGACAAATTAATGAGTAAAAATAATCGTTTTTGTTTTACTTCTATGGATACTAACTTGTTTTACATTATTACTTAGGTTAGCTACGTCTATTTGATTAATATTGTTTAAACATTAAAAACGATCTGTATTAAGTTCATAATGTTTCAATTATCTAATGTAAGTACATTATAAGTAATATAAAATAAATTAAAAAGAACTATGGGTTGAAAAACTATATGATTACACTGATTTTACTCTTACTAAACAAATTAAAATAATTAATTTTTTTTTTTTTTTTTGTACCTATAATACGTCTATACAACATCCCTGTTTGTACACGTCTTGTAAATTGTTATAGGGACCGACATTATGTCGCTTACAAAATTATATAGGCGTCTAACTAATAAAATAATTTATAATACATGGTTTATACGTGGTTTGTTTGTATCTAAGTTACGTAAATAAAACACAAATTTTTTTCATATAAATAAATTTAAATAGGACGTAAGGACATAAAAGATACCAATTTACTTAGATACTTACATAAGTACTTAATTATTTTACTGCTTTAAATTAGGTGTCCACTGTCCACATTGTGACTAATATACAAATTAATTTTTGAAAAACAGCTTATTTATAGTTAACAAATTTATAACTTTGTATATACCTACATATAATCATTTTTAAATTGAATTCGTATTATTAACTGATGTAGGTATTCACTTAAATAATAATTTGTAATAGTACTTAAACTACTATCATACTTAATTTAATTAAATTATAATTTTTATATTACATAGCAAGTATCTACCCTATTAATTTTAACTATAAACATCATAATTATGTTTTAAAAGTAAATTTAATGAAACTAAACAATAATGTACCTAAATATTACAGTTTTGGGTGGGTCACTGGTTTGGAAGGTAAAGTTTGATATACCTAATGATGTTCGTAATAAATTTTAAATTAATCAATTGTTTATAAAAATTGAAAACTCAGTGAGTCTATGACTCAACAAGTTGTTTATTGTTATATATTTAGCTCCAATATTATTTAAATAGTTTGAAATTACTATGACGTTTAAACTTCATTCATTCCTATAACGTGTAAAAAATGTGAACAATTTTTGGAATAGTTTCTGTCCAAAACCACAAAAAAAAAAAAAACAATGTGGAAATGTCTTAAACCAAAAGTGGATTAAACGATTTTCGAAATATTTCAACCACGATAAATCACAGGACTCTCAAGACTCTAAACAGACAATTACAGCCAACAGGTTTCATGAAACAATTACTTAAAAAACTGATGAATTTAAAAATTTAAAGTTCTGTAAATAACTTAATATAGTTATCAAATTTTGTTTCAACTTCGTTTGTGTGTAATTTTTACTCATTTCAATCAAGTGTGAAAATTTTAAATCATCCGGTGCAATGTAGGATATTTTTACGTTTTTGTTTTTAGATCATAACTCAACAAATAATCAACATTTCTAAATAAGGTTCAATCAAAGTACCATCTCAAGTCGATTCCTAACTACTGAGGTATCATTTTTAATGATCGGAGGATTTCTAAATTTTTTTAGTATATTTTCTACTAGGTACCTACCCAAAAAAGTTTTTAACGAACATATATATATATATATATATGTATCTGTACCTTTATAGTCATCACTACCCATATGATCATGAGCCATAATTTATTTTTAATAATCATCCATTTATTTTTAGACCGTGCCATTTAAAAGTAGTAGGATGTGACTGAGACATCATTTCCGGACCGTAAATCAGTATATATACCTATGTACGAGTAGAAACAACATTTATAAATTATAATGCGTTTTCGGATAAAATATATGTACAGTTTAAGAGGAATTTTCCTGGGAGTCGTAGTTAAAGAGTAGGTACTGTCTCGGAATCCGTATTCATACGCTTAACTTAATTCGCTCTAAGTAATAGATACTATAGTTACACAATTTCAAACTATTTTATTCAAATTCTGAATATAATATTTTAAAGAAATGTCGATGTGATAGTATAGGAAATTGTTTCTTTTTTCATTACAAATTAAACGCATTTAATTTTAATACGATTTGTATACCTACCTACTGTATAATATGATTGTTTATAATCAAAATAATAATCATACACTTTGTTTCAAAGTAATGATTGTTGTATTCGATCATTTTAATAGCAATAGCCAACGCATACCGTAAAACTGTATAGTCTGTACGTAAGCAGGTACCTATATATATATATATATAGTGCAAATCACTAAAAATCTAGATAATAAAAAAGACACTCACCTAAGTCACGTTTCTGATCACAATGTACTGTTATACGCGTAGCATTAGTGTTTGTATTCTTCTTCGGTACATTCCAATTTAAATGTAAGTGTGCCTATACATTACACTTACCTATGTATTATTTACTATTTATTGCTACTACTCTCCGTGACTCCATCCCAATAACAAGATCTCTAATTTTTTTTTTTGATATAATATTTATGTGTATGTATATAACATATAAAGTAATGCGTTCTACTTAAGACCATCGGTCCGCATTGTCCGTGCCGAATTGTCAAGGTTTCTATTATATTTATTATTTTCTCTGACCATTGTTATTAAAATCACAATATTTATGACGGGTATACCCAATTCCTGCAATACCCGACTGAATCAAAAGTATGATTCAAGTTTTAGCTTTTATATTAAATGACTGTGACGTAGATATGTATATAGTATTGTATCGTATAGTTGTGTAACAAAATATTATTATAATTTTTTTTTCTTTAAATGAACATGTATTGTAGTTCGATCTTTTTTATTATACGTACCTACACTTTATGATTAGGTAAAATCTGCTTTTGGTTTTAATTTCAGATTTTTTATTCAAACAAATAAAAGTTATTCATTGGTTTTGTAATATATGCGTGGCTGGGTGCAACATACTCGTATACTTTTTTAGATATCTAATTATATAAAAATAGAAAACGGTTACTTTGATTTCAATGAATTTTTAAACGAAAAATTTAAAAATAAATTGAACTACCATTATAATCGAGGCTACGTATATGTATATGTTTTTTACGTACGTAAAAGTCTTCTATGGGACATGGTTATATGTTGGTGAGTGGTAACCGTGATAAGAAGGTTCCTCTCAGAATCGTTTATTCAATGTTGGCAAATCAAAAAGTATATATTATTATTATTATTACACTGGAATAAATAAGTCATATATGGTTACGCGTGTCAATTTAACATTATAATATGATAAATACTAAATAATATAACGATCTTTCGTGTAGAAATTGCTATAGTTCATACGCCTATATTCTCAAGGCGAACAACTGTCAAGCTAAGTATAGGCCTGTATAATATGTTTTATTAGGTATTTTGTATACATGGGAGTGGATGCAAATATATTCATCTATACGCAACAGGCTGAACACTAATAAGTGCGATAATATTTAAATTTAGTAGTTAATTAATAAGTGGTTTTTATTAAAACACCTGCTGTAAACAATTTTCTTACGCCTACCCAAACTTGAATAGAGTTGAGTACGATACAGTAATCGGCAAGTATATGTTTATGCGTAACGGTATTACAATATGTGTGCGAAATTAAAGTTTCAATGGTCATAATCTTTACTAAACTCAGTGGTTACACCTCTGTGTATGTATAGGCCTGGGGCGGAAACATTCTAAGAGGCCCCCAGGAAGCGATAAATCGTAGGAAACTGTGATAAGGGTTTAATTTTTTTTATTTTTATGGCATTCATAGGGGACTCTAAAAAAAAATATTGATTCCCTTTCGGAGCCTTCCTCAACCCTAGCGACGCCGTCGAGTTTAAACTTCATAATCTGCAATAATTAGTATACCTGTACAATTTGTATAATCTGTATGGATCAAGATCTCACTTCGACCAAATTTGTTCAAAACGGGCCAATAAAATCAGGAGCGTTATTTCAGTATTAGGTAGGGTAGAGCAAAAAAATGACCAGCCCCACAATTGAATTTTCTGTCGGCTCATAATATAATGATCCGATCGAAAATTCAATTGTTGGGCTGGTCATTTTTTTGCATTGCCCTAGTTAATATTGAAATAACGCCCCTGATTTTATTGGGCTGTCTATTTGTGAATTTTTTTTTTTATGAGAATAATTGTTTTAGAAAACAATTTTTTGCACTTGATAATATATAGGTATTATTGTCATTGATAAGACAATGCTTGGATTTTTGTATCTTTCTTATGGGATTTACTTGATATATTATGCGCTTGTCGTTTGATGAATTGAATGCTGTTTAATACTTATACTTAAATTCTACACCTTATATAAAAATACTTGCTCGATTTTCACGTAATTATTACAGTACACACTTTTCATGTATAAATAATGTGTGCATTTGTAAGTACATAATTAAGTAGGTATTGAATAAGCAGAATATAAAATAATTTTTATTACGTTTTGTTTTTACTATTTGTTAAGTTATATTATTCGTACTTAAAAATTATATGTAGATGTTGCATGTGTAATTTGTTACTTGTTTGTACAAACAGGATGACTTATTAAACACGGTTGATATTTTTTTATGCGGTCAATGATGCAATAGAAATAATTAATAATTTCATCACAAAATTATGAGAGTGTTTTGTGGATTGCAGTCAACACAAAATTTTATATTATGAACAACCAAGAATCAAAATTCATGAAATCATTGGTTTTTTTGAGTAAACGTTTTAGCAAAAAAACTTTTCGTAATTGAAGATAAAAGTTTATTTGTACTACCCTTTATATAGATAACTATCAAAATAATAAGATTGAACTCAGAAGAGAGAGAAGTACCTTTGACTTTTCATAAGATATATTATTTTTATTCAAAATATCCCGATGAGCGAGGAATGCCTATCAATTTTACAATGATGTTTGATCTGTTTTTTTTCTATGGTTATTTTTTTAAAAACTCAAAACAAATCCTGGATAGCATTGTTATACATGTTTTAATACATAATTCTAACCTCGAAACATGCAACTTACAAGTATTAGTATATTTTCAGTAAAATTTTCTCTACAGACAAACTAAGTAAAAAAACAAGGACTTTGAATCGTTAATTTTTAATAAATATACAAAATAACTAATCAAGCAATAATTATATGAAGAGTTTAGAGTGGGATAGGTTTTTGTTTTTATTTTTCTTCGAAAAAGATTATGCTTTTAAGAATATACCTATTTTTACTTTCTATAATAATTTTTAGACAAATGTCTAAAATTGTAAATCCTCGCAATTCCTTTTAGTAGTTTTTGAAAACATTTTGTATAGATAATGCATGGTTTGATTTAAAAGTATTGTTGCGCGTGATTCATAAATATTTATACTTATTTTTGTTTGTTATATTTTGCGTTAAATATTTTTTTTGTACAAAGTTTTTCACACTCAACTATAAATAATCTAAGTAAGTACGGTAACCGAACTTCGTTCTTGATCATTTTCCAATACCTACCTATTTGTTTTTAAATTTAAAAGCATAAATGGGATGTGAACTATACACGATGAGTGCCAATTATTCAAAAACAGGTATCTTTCATCTGTATAATTTAACACGTGTACCTAATTTGTAGACCATCTAAAAACGCATTTAAAACGTTTATTGTTAACTAATTATTTTCACATTATCATATCATAAGTATGATTTATTTTTATATTAGAGTATTTTTCTTGTCTCGATTTTGATATTAAGTCTATATACATTATTATATATGTGATTTTTAAAAGTCACTTTTAAATGCAACTCGTAATTTAATTTAGTTATAAGCGGTATTTTTTTCCAATACAATAAAAATTTAGTTATTGTATGCTTGCAAAAACCAACTAGACTTAAGTCATAAAGGTAGAGAGATTACAATAAAGGTGCTATATATGTCTTTGAACTTGTCAATGCACTGTAAATTGAACATTTGACCATACTCCATTGTAAAAAGATGTTTTTACATTTGTATTTTTAATTAAATTTAGATAAATTAAAAAAAAATAATAATCAGATGTTTATCTTATTGTCTGCAGTATTTCAACTAAAGTACCTATAATAGGCTGTACGAGTTAAATGTATCACTCTGCTATTTGGACTCGTCGGCTCGATTTAGGAAAAAAAAAAAATAAATTTTTTAACGTTAAACAAACACGTAAAACTTTAATGGACTGTTTTTAAACAGTCTGTCGATTCGATTGACTGCTAAACCTCTAGACGACTCGGTTAAAATTTAATGATGTAGGTACGATATAATGACGATTGAACGACCTACTATATAATAGGTATGTTTGTTAATTTATTTTTTCTAAACTGCAAGTACCTATAATCGTTTACCTACTGCATTAACACATGTGAAATGGATTCGACGGGGGCATAACAAATATAGTGGCAAAAAAAAAAAAAATTTTAGTATTCTTCAACAACATACTGTGTGTTCTGTACAACATCTATTGTTACGTAATAAATTATGAACACCGTCTGTTAATATCGTTAACCATACGGTTAGTTTCACCTTTATGAATTGGGATTTGAGGGGTCCAAGACATCTTTCTATAGTCGTGACTTATGTACAGACTACAGAGTGCAGGTGACGGGTATATTTATAGTTGAACACTTGGTGAATAGAAATTTGTTTAAAGCGTTTTTACCAATGAAAAGTAACAAAAAAAAAACAGATGTATACAGCCGATAGGTCACCGGGTATTGGTATACTGAATTAGGATTTAGGTACACACCATAATAGTAAAACAAAATTTCAATAAATTTAATCAGCAATAAAAAGTTTAAAGAAACTTAAACCTATATTGGATTTGAACGGAAGTATTAGAATTTCTATGACTAGTTTAAACAAATTCTAAGAATTAAATTATGTAAAAATTTAGTTAACATTTAAAGTTGATAATCGCTATACTTACTTCCTGAATAAAGAACGCATAATAAGTGCGAGAATTCGGTTATCGGAAGACTGCGGTCGATGCATTTTTTCTTGCATAGTGTGTTTGAAAAACGATTTTGTTTTTCTAATATTATATTATATCATAAAATTTGTTTAAAAACGTACGCTTAAATTGATTAAGAGATATGTACATTTAGTTCGTGATTAATCATTAAATCATACACGATTACATCAACGGCTATTTCTTCTTCTATTTGAAAGTCCCAAAGACCAAATGACAGATTTTGTTAAACAAATATACAAGTAGAGTAGGTAGTAGTAGCCTATTGCAATTTGTAATGACATTTTACTGTGGTAATATTTTAGGATCAGTTTATGCATCAAAAATAGATTATTATATCATTTTAAAAGTATAACTATTGAATATTAATATTAAATCAATGTGTTTTTTTAAAGAATTCTTTTGAGTATTCGCATTCTGTCTCCCGGACAACGGTTCAGCAATATTAATTGTATATTTTTAATTCCGTTGGTTAAATCTTGATCTCTCATTCTCATATACGTTTGTATAATTTTGTTGAACATTTTGAATTTGTGTAAAGATAAAATATATAAGTATGTATGGGTGCGTAATTTTAAATAAAAATTTATCACTGACGTACCGGGTACAACGTACCTATTAATATTATAGTACATAAATTCTTATACTAAATAGGTTGTCGAAAATCCACGTTTTTATTTTTGTCATTTTAAGTCTATTTTTACCTTGTTCAAAACGATAAAAACTACACAATATTAGTATAAACGAGATTTTTTTTTTTTCTGTCCTTTAAACAGATTTACGGAAACCAAAATAGATCTTAAGGACGTATCTGGTGTAAAATACGTTTCAATTACTCGTTGCATGACAACAAAGTATAAACGCGACGATTATGACTATATTATACTTATATTTATATTTTATAATATTAATTATTACTTTTTAACGACAATATTATACCAATTATATTGGTCCTCACCGAAAACCTTTTTCTTTTTTCGTTTTTACTGTAAATATATGCCGTGTTCGCACCGCGTAAACGTATAAATATATTTAACGGTTCAAAAAAAAAACACAACATTACTCACATCCCATATTTGTGTACGCGGTATTTTCATGGCTTACGAACTCGTAATGTATATTGACTCTGGATTTTTATTGACGTAATACCTATTTATATGTCAATTTTTTTTTCATACGTCGTCGTATTATATTTTGTGCGAACAGGTTAACCTGTTGAATATAATACTGTTATTGTATTCAGAGTTCAGAAGAACGACGAATTTTTATATTTTACGTAGGTACGCTGCATATTTTATAAATGTCATATTATTTATACTAGTCATATTATAGGTGTTATTATTAATATTCAGCTACCTAACCCATATAGTGTATTCGTCATGCTTATAGTAATTATTTTACGCGTAGGTACTTTTTTATGTGTGAACGTTTGAAAACATGTTTTGTTTCTTTCGGGTTTTGGCTGTATTATTATTTTTGCAATATTTGTTTGCGGTTATTTGACTTCAGATACGATGGTTTTCCTTCGTTAGCTCGACAATAATTGTTTTTTATTATTTCATTGTAAAAATTGCCCTAAATCGAAATGAAAACTTTTTTGTGTTAAAAACTCAGACTAGTTGTATTGAGATACAATACTATTTTAAGTTTTTATATATTTTAGGTATGCACTGATGAAATATTTTTTTATTCTGTGAAATGAACGAAATTTGATATGATTTTTGTTTAGTTTTCTAAAAAAAAAAAAAAAAAGTAAAAAACTACGGTCCTATGATTTATCTTGCGCGTAGTACAAACTTTTTAAAATTAAAGAGTTCGTTTCTAATGCACAGACATGTGTTATACGCACCGCCGAATGAATGATCGAATTGATAAATCAAAATGGTTTTGCCCTTGCTTCCATTGGCTAGGGATAGTGAGTTAGTTTTTTTTTATACATATCATAATAATATTATTGATTTATTGAATGATTTTTATTTTTGGTACATAGAAAAACCTTTAACGGTCTACTCACCATTGCGCTCTATAGCTATAATAGTTTATTTAACAACCTACGTGATTATATATGCATATAATACTCCTAATTATAATTTTATTGATTAAGTATATTTACACGAGTCTTGTGTTTTCGAGGAGCCATGTTTTTTTTGTTTACAGTTGCATAAAAAACATGTCCTCCACCTAAAGAAGGATAAAATCTGTAGGTTATACTTATGTTTGTATGTAAATGTCCAAGAAGTTTTTAGTGAACACCGTACAGTTGATAATTTTTCGGTTCAATCAACTTTATTTGAAACAGTGAACCGTCTTAATTGTTAGGACAAGTAGAATATTTTGATTAAACCATTATAATAATTTATAGGTATGAATGTTTGACCACCTTAGGTTTTTACGACCAATAAATTAAAACTGTCGACCATATTATACACATATTTACATTTCATTAATTTCTTCCGTATCGGTTCGGTTTCCCAGGATAAACGTAAAAACCAGTTTTACCATCAAAAGTTATAAGACGTATTATAGGCGTGTTTTTGCAATAGTTATATTTTATATTAATTATATAAGTTATCACCAATATGAATTATGATTAAACTGGTCAAAGTAAATATTTTTGCGTAATCCAATTAAGGACGTATTGCTATATAGATGCATGTTTTATATTTTAGTATTAAAAATGTGTTTATTTTCACTTCTCGTAGAACCAATTCATTATCTTTATGGAAAAGTCTATAACTTTTTATTTTTTTGTTTATAAAAACTAAGCACTCCGAGGCCTTAAATCGTTTCAACTTAAAAAATTGAGTGTAACCTTTTTTTTCTTCACAATTTCGCACTTATATTGTAACAGTGAATTTTTTCATTGAAACATTTCCAAAAAAAAAAAAAAAATCGGAGTTCCCAACTTCATATACAGGCGTACTATGTGAAAAAAAAAATGCGTGGCAATCAAGTTAAGTTAAGTAATCGTACGAATGTAAGCATATAGGTACTTGTAAGTTGTATGTAAGTATCGAAGTGTGCAGAATAATTAATCTGCTGAATGAGCGAGTGGCTGCGCCTGCCGGTCACGTATATAGATCTTTTTTACGCACTATTATTATTATTCTTTTAATTTTTCTTTTTTTTTTTTTTTTTTTTAAACGATATTACATCGAAAACCGGTTGTACTGCGTATAGTTTTCTCTCATAACAGTACTCGTACTGGTCAAACGGCACTATTATATTGCAGCATATTATAATACGATATACATGTAGGTGTGGTGCGGCCCAGTGCAGCGTGCGTTCCCACAAGCGACGAACACGCAGCGCGGGTAAAGGTAAGCGGCCATCCGACATCACAATATTCATATTATAGTATATATATTTATGTAAAGATACATAATATTGTTGAAAAACGCATTTTAATTTGAGAATTAATCGCTGTTCGTTATGTACTCGTATTATAGTCGTATACGATTAAAAAAATGGACAATTTCAATATTAAAATCAAACGCTAAAAGGTACTAACGAGTGTGACAAACTTCGTTGTCTGCACTTGTTTGTTCAGTAGTGCACTACTGAATGGTAAACATGTTTACCATTCATCAAAATAGATGATAATCAATGTGTATAAATTATACTTACCTGCGTTAGTAGATCTATTACTCGTGTATATAAAATATACATACTATGTAACTGATATTGAATAATACCGGGTCTATAATAAATTTGTTGCCGTTTTTTCGCTACACATAAATCCGTATGATTTGCAAATAAAGACGATCAAAGCGCACCGCATTTAACTATCTCTGTATAGTAATTTTGTTTTTCGCGGAACAATTACATTTGAACTTAAAATCTGTCCGCTGTTTAGAATAATATAAATCGTATTTTTGTTTTATTTTCCTTGAAAGAAGATTATAGGTATTAACGAAATTATTTTTTTACACAACAACCAATATAACACACTTATAAATATATTTGTCAATGCATAAAGAAAAATTTTTTATTATACTGAAAAACACTCGTTTCGGAAGTGATAATAGGAATTTGAATTTCCTTCGACATAGTATTTTTTTTAAAATACAATTAATTTTGCATGGCTTCAAAATCTGGACTTAAAGCCATAGTTAAAATAGGTCCCATATTAAACCGTTATATATAGGTACATATGTTTGCCGTTTTTAATTGTTTACACTAATATCATTTATGATTAACAAACCAACAACTATAACAGCTATATTATAGCCTATTTAGATCATTGATGATCTATTAAATTATCGGTAATTTGTGCGAATGTCGTGTAGGTATACACTTAAGCAACCGGCCGTGTCCGTTTAACAACATTAATACGTTAGGTAGGTATGCATTATATAATAATAATCACTTATATACTATTCAAAAACTCATTCTTGTTTAAGAATTAGTCATGGTTCATTATATACGTGAAAAAATCGTATATTAAACCATCGCGCAGAATTTTTACATTAGAATATATATCTATTATTGAGATTGTAATATAAATCTAATAACTATTGGTTTTGGATTATTGTGCAGCTTGTGAATCCAAATTTTAATTTGATCAAACCGCAATGCATTTAGGAATATATTCCTACTATTTGTTTTATTTTTTATAGTTACAGTTTCTAAAAATTAGAAAATACACTTCTGTATTCCGCTCGAAAGATTACACGGGAAAAACAAGCTTGTCAGCATTTTTAGGTATAGTTTATCAATCAATCATTTTGATGTTAAAATTTATGTATAAATTATAATTATTATAATACGCTTTCTATATTTAGAATCTTTTGTGATTCATACAGTGAATAAACTAATAAATAAATAGATAGTTTTAAACCAAATCAAACGAGAATTTTGGTCACGCAAAACTTACTCGAACAAAACTAAGACTTACAAAATTTACGTATGTAGTTGTACTAACGGTACACGGTTTGTTTGCGAATGCTTGCAGATGTAGTCTCTTACGTAGTTGTTTTTTGTTTGGTAAAAATTTATCCACATAGCATTGATTTTGGAGTATGTATTCTAAAGCTAATGTCCGTAAACAACAAACCCTTTTTCCAAAAAAAATAAAAACATTTTTTATGTAATCAACCGATATCAGAATTCAAAGTACCTGCTTTGTCATCCAACGTAGGTAATGAACACTTTTTCTTACAGAATATTATTTTGTACAAATATTCGGCTATTTTAATGTCACATGCGCAAAGGTACCTATGTGTAATTGTTAAAATATATTTTCTATTTTTTGAATAAAAAACAATTACTATTATGTAGATGTGTAATATTTCATATTAATTGCTATTATGTACGTGTAGATGTGTAATATTTTTCGTATAATATTGCTTTCATTCAACATTCGATTCTTGATTCTTTATAATTTACTGCAGGATTATAAAAGCATATGTATAATTCATTTTTCTCGTGTAACCGCTAAAAAATAAAAACGTATGTAAATCCGCCACCGAGAAACCGTCAAATCCCAATTTGAATGCGCGCGCGTTTGATTTTTTCATTTATATTTTTTATATGCGACCTGACTGGTGCTATAAAACGATAATAAAATGTATAGATGTGACGTCCGCGCGTATTATAGCCGGTGTCTCACGCGCATTGCCGCGAAACTACCACATCGGCAACGAAACATGCAGGTGGCAACAAGCACAACCTCTATACAAGTTTTTTTTTTTTTCGTTCTTTGTCGCCCCCTATCCGGTCACCTGCGCACATAAGGTGCACACGAATTGATTTGTATTATAGTAATAATAATAATAATAATAATAATAATAATAATACGACGACAAAACGGTTTTGTTTACTGCAGTGGGCGGTCAAGTGTATGATATGGTACCTCTCCTTTGAGTCATTCTCGCGGTCGTACGAGCGTTTCATCATCGATCTCCGATGGTTTTCTTAACGCAGTTCTTAACAAACATCAACGTCGTTAGTCGTTTTCGTCATCATCGTGCGATATTAACAACATAGTAATAATAATAATAATGATTATAATAACGTGACGGAAACGTTGCCAGGTCATTGGTTTTAACGTCGTCCAGCTCATGATATATTTTGTATTTATGAAGTATACACTGTATTATAGGTACTTAAAATTTCAGAATGATTATTTTGAAACGTTTTCGTCATACGCTCATTTGACAATTTCTCTTGGTTCTTATAGAATTTATCCGTACGTATTATTATTATTATGTTATTAAAAGTACAGTACCTACCACCATTCATATTGCATTATACATATTATTCAATATACATTACATATATATTTTTGTACTTAAATGTATGTACAAATCGTTACAAATTGTTAAATGTGGGTATAATTGACATAAATACAATGAGCATTAAGTTTAAATATAAAAAAACTACAACACTTGGTTTGGATACGTTTCATCTTGAAAAAAATAAAACGTAATGTACCTATATGCCCTGAAAAATAAAAATTGTACGGTGTCAATATGCGTTCAGTCTTCACTCTGCTGCAGCGTTGCTCGGAGGCTCAAACACACTTAACGGACGTAATATTGTATTCTGATGATATTGGTCCTTTATTAGAACGTTTGATACATTTTAAAATCTCCGAACGTTTAAAAATTACAAGAAATATTAATTGTTGTTCGCGTTTTAGTCTTTCCGGCTTTTTCGGTTGAGCTTCCTCGCACGGGTCACGCCCCGCTTGTTGTAGTTTTCATTTAATGGGTCGTTTCAAAATAATTAGCATTAATATATACTTTGGTGGTATACAGAGCGTGGACCTAGTGCCCACTACTGCACTATATAATATACACGTACGTTCTAATTTCTCACGGCGATGGTTCTCTCGTGAAAATCGGGGGGAAAATTAATAGGATAGTATCATGGTTTCTACAATCCAGGTGAGTCTTAGCAGCGAAACGCACTCGCACAGCTCCGAACACAAAAATGCGCTTGAACTATGCAAGTTAATACTTACCGTATTATACTATATACTATACTTACCATGTTTTAATACTTTTAATCAAATTTCGATAACTGATAGTGAACAGTTTTTAAAACCAAAAATCTATATATAGTCAAACACCAGCCACGGCAATTATACAAACTAGAATTTTTTTTGTTTTCAATTGACAATTCCAAGTTTCAACATACTCGTACTATTTACTTCGTATGTAAATGTATTCACTCAATATTTCTATAATATATTGTGTTGTAATTAAAATGTGAACGAGTAGTTGCCGCGTAATTATTCTTCGAAAAGACGTTTTAAATATAAATGAAGAAAATTATCATTTAACATTATTTTTTGCAGTTATTAGTTAACTGCAGTCATAACATTTACAGGCATACATTTATAATGTCAATAATCAAGTATTACTCGGTTATTTTATATAATATTACTTCGGTAACTAAAATTTTTTTTTAAGGCTAATTTGAATTGAATATTAACTTGTATAACTTTTGGTAGCCTGGACATTGAGCTCTTGTCATACAATGAATGTTGAATAAAAAAGAGGAAGATTTAAGCAGAGAAGGCTAGACAAAATTAAAACCAATTTGAAGATAAGCGGATAAGTAGGAGTGTGTGAAGAATTTTAATGTTAAAGATTGAGCTTAAAATAGCATTGTAGCAAACCTTTAACAGTTAGGACTGGAGGTGAAAAAGGGGAAATAATTTTTTTGAAGAAAGAGCTGTAGAATTTTCGATTAAATAATAATTTTTTTGAAATCTGACCGCGGAGAGGAATGAATTGATTTTATAACTTTGTTTTTTTTCTGAAAACATTTTTACGGTTGTAAAAATTCTCCGATCTTAACGAACAAAAAAATTAAAAATTCACTACTTGTTTAGTGTTTGACTGATACTGAACTCGCTGAAAATTGTAATTATAATATATTAAATTTAAACATCAAACTATACAACTTTTGAATTATTGATCAACCCAAAGTGAAATTGAAACTCCAACAAACTTTCCATCCAACTCGGTAATCGCTATAATGTTATTTAATAATCGTCCATACGAAATTTACCGTTACTGTTATTCCTCAAGTTGTTTACAAAATATTAGTGGCGATTTAGTACAGGCACGTACTTGTCTAAAATTCAAAATATTATTTAATGTTACATTTTTGCACATTAATGGAAGAATATTCTTAAAAATAGTTATCCTGTAGGTATGCATAGGATACATAGGTCCGTGTATATATTTTACGTAGAAAATTAACAAGAAACTGCGTACACATGATGATGATTCACGAAAATATGCATTTTGGCAAACTTTCAAACTGGCAAACAAACATAATATGCGTGTGTGACGTTTACCGATATTCTCGTTTACGTGCTGTGACATTCTAAACTAAACAAATAAGTAATGATTTTTTTTTTTTTTTATAATTCACATTGATTGAAAATGTCGGTAGTTGTACTATTTTAGTCAACCTTACAGTCAGATAGCAATTTTAGTTAGTTGACTCATTTTAAAGTCAAACTATTTTTTTAGTCTCCCAATTTGTATTTGTTATGATCAAAGTCAAAAATTATTATATTCTTGATGGTCGGATAACAGATAACTACAATATTAATTTTGTATTGGAATATTTTATACATTACTAGACATAATAAAACATGTTTTAACGCTCTGAAAATTTTTGTCTGAAGTGAAGAATAAAAAATAATATTTACTAAAAGAAAATTGAAAGTCAATACTTAACTCAAGTTGATAACAGGTAAAATAAGACGTATAGATACATAAATAATTAAGAATTAATGTTAATAAAAAAATAAAAAATAAAATAAATTACATTGAACATTGATTTTGTAATATACCATGTTATAAAATCAATGCTTTGAATAATAATTATAGTATAAATAAATATTTTATGCTTTCCAGCTATATTAATATATTACACAATATTGAATATTCTGTAATATAGAATTTAAAATTTCAATACATCATGTATAGGATTAGGTTATATACTTAACATGCTTTTAAAATTAAAAAAAATATAAAGAATTTTTTCTCTGTGATCGTTTTTCGGTTAAAAGGAGTTATTCGATCTTTACATAAATTAAAAAAAATTTAAAATTAGGTAGACCAAAATGGTGTTATAGTTTGATTTGATGATTTTTTGAATGATTTGATGCGTGTTTTGAATTCTTTATTATTTTTTTATTTATGGTTCAAGTACCAAAATATATTTCATAAAATATACTCCGAATGGCTTGAAATTTTCTTTTCTGGGATTACTATTTCGGGTAGAATAGTAGTACTCCGATCTTTACATTTTAAATGTAATGGTCCCAAAAAATTACTCTATTCAAAACTTTTTTACCTACATTTTACCTAGTTAGATATTATAAAAAAATATCTCTCATAATCATCAATTTAAAAAAATAATGCTGCGAGTTTCATTTAACTATACTTTATTCTTTATGTTTATCCCCTTATCAGTGGACAGATTTCTGTATTTATTAAAAAAATAATAATACGGAAAATTTTTACGTATAGGTGTCGTTTACGATGGGCATATTTTAATGTTAAGATTTATGTTGCGTAATTCAAATGTAAATTATTTGTCTTACCTTGAAAAAGTTGACATTTTATCAAACTTAGCAATAATCGTAAATTATAGTAAGTACTAATAATACGTTTACACTTTACACATTAAATATAATATCTATATTATGATTTAGTTAAAATATATATATATATAATATATTTAAATTTGTTTTTCCGAACGGCGGCTCAATCATTCTCAAAGTAATTACATACCTACTTTATGAAATTAATGCAAAAAAAAAAAAAAGATCATAGTTTAATACATTATTGTTCACGCTAAAAAATGTTAATAACAATTAATAAATATGTTTTATCTTTAAAGGTTTTACATCTTCTATGAAAATCACAGACATTACCTGATATATATTTCTCATTGTGTTTAAAATAATTACTACACGGAAGCTTTTATTATTTAGCTTATAAGGCTAAATTAGGTTATGAGAAAATTTTGATTTATTTGTTATACAAACCACCGCAATTTACATTAAACGTTTGTTATATTTATGTGCACTTTTATACTGCGGTAAAAACGGTAAATTGTCTACTTTTATACCACAATTTCCTCTATCACTTTAGGTTTATTTATCACTTTTATCCGTGTTATGAATAAAAGTTAAAGAATCATGAGAGAATTTACAATATAAAAAATAGGTACAATAATGGATTGTAGGTGATGAATGCTGATAAATTATGAATTATTTTAATTTGCACTTAGTTCATCTTTTTAACGGAAATTAATATAAAACGTTAAATTTTGTGTTCGAAACGTATTCAGTTACTCATTATAATTTTAGGATTATTAACTTTATTCAATACTTCAGTTGTTGTCATAAAATATTGTCATATTTATAAACAATTTACACAAACATTGAGAAAAATAACACACTATACACGATTCGTGACGTTGAAGATTAGAAATACATTATAGAAAGTATAATAAATGGTGTTATTAGTAAAACATAGTTATTGCAATTAAATCAACTCGCATTCCGTTTACAATGAAACAGAAACTTTACACACATTTTTAAACGAGATTTCTCTAGGTAAAAAAAAAAATAATTTTGTGCATCAGTAGTAAAAATAACTGGTTCGATTTAATTTTCATAAACGTTGTTATTAGACAAACATCACGACCAATGATGTTTTGTTCATCATTATATAGACGTTTAGTGTAAAAGAATTATTGTTCAACATTCACAATTTTTTTTTTTTAGTTGAAATAAAACCATGAGACTGTTCAAAAGACGTTGCTCTGATCCAAGTCCACAACTCGTCAGCTTGTCTCCCATCGAACAGGACCACAGAGATGTGTCTCCGACTGGATATGCAACTCCTAAAGGATGTATTACACCCGATAACGGTTCGCCAAAACCCCACAAAAAAAGTAAACGCAATTTAATATTATTATGATCTGTATTTTAATAACGATTCATTTAAATATTGTTTTTAGGTTTAGCGACCTGGGGGAAAAAAGTTGGAAAAAAATGGGATCAACTGAAAAGAAGCGATTCATCAGAATTACTTCAAGTCTCTCCAAATCGTAGAAGACAGTGGTCTCCCATGTCCAAAGCAAATTTAAACAACCAAAGTAATGAGTATCATCAAAATTACATAGATAAATTATACAACAACCACCAAACAAAACGTTTATCAAGGATAGAAAGTATTAAAAGTGTAGACAAGCCACAGATTTCAGAAGAAAAAGATCAAGATTGGATAAAAGAAAAATGTCAAAAAGGCTTAGATGATTTATACGCCATGGAAAAGTCTTCAAAAATACAAAAAATTATCCCACGTTCAATTATTTCTACTCGAAAAACAAAATTATCCCCAGAAATTGACGAAAACCCTCTCGAAGAACAGTGTATTTTAGAATATCTCATTTCAAACAAAAATGTTTTAGGATTGGAGCAAAGTGTTAGTGACCTTCAGACCCTTAGTTACGAAAACCTTCTTAAACTGTTCAATAAAGTCACAAATCAGACAAATGAATCTATTTATCTTAGAAATCGTAGAAGAAGACATACAAGCTTTGGAGAAACATTAATGATGAATAAAAATGACGAAAAAAATCGTGTGGTCATAAAAGCTGATGAAAGTGGTTATGAAAGTGATTCTACGAGAAATGGCGGAGATTCTCCAAGGGGGTCTATAAAATCTCAGTCTTCGATAGACAACGATGAATTTTCCCGGAAAAAAAATTACAGGATAGGACTGAGAAGAGGTGACATCAAGGAACTTCACATCGGTTCAAACGCGGATATTTTGTCATTAGTGTGTGACGAGTGTAAAAAACCCGAACAAAACATGAGTCTTTACCAGAGGTTTTTACAAAAGAAAAGTAGCTGCATCGGTCCAAACAGCAATAAGCACACGGAAACGAAGGTTATACGATTTAATAAACGTCTGGGAGAAGATGTAGGAGTCAGTGTAGAGTGCCGTGATCCATCTTCAAGATCCCGTTCGATGTTTATTACAGCTTTGTCGGGTCCTGCAGCTAGGTAAGATATAAATGATTTAAAGATCGTAATATGAAAATGTTATATAACCACGTATTACATGTTTCAGGGATGGTAAGCTATGTGTTCAAGATGAAGTGATAAAAATAAATGGCACCAGGGTAAAAGGCCTAATGCGTCATGACGTAGAATCTATTTTACGTTCGTCCAAATACAACGTGGAGTTTGTAGTTTCCAGAACTAAATGTCGATTACCGGCCGACCCTAAACCAATTATATTGGTTCAAAAACCCCCAACGATTCCTAAATGCCCGGAAAAATCGGAGGAAATGCATGAGCCACAGTTGTATTCTAGACAGTCGTCTTTGCCAGAAATTAAACTGGAGGAGAAACCTAGAATGACCGGGATGCGGAAATTTTCAGTACATAATTTAGAACAAACCCGACCCAAACACGCCCAGTTACCTCGGTTGCCAAGACCTAGATCGTTATCAATGACTTTGATGACCATCGTTTTTCACAAAGGGCCCGGTTTTAAGTCCTTAGGTTTTAGTATTGTTGGTGGTATTGATTCTCCTAAAGGCAGCATGGGGATTTTCGTCAAAACGATCTTTCCCACCGGTCAAGCGGCCGAATCGCAGCTATTAAACGAAGGCACGTTTAGATCGTTATTGGTTTTGAAAGCGGTTTTAACGTACATTTTTAAATCTTACAGGTGATGAAATCATCAGCATAAATGGAAAAATGTTAGAGGGTTTCAAACATTCTCAAGCTATCGCGTTATTCAAAGAAGTTAAATGTGGCGAGATTATTATTCAAGTCGGCCGGAGAGATCTCATCCGAAGGTTAGTTTACAAATATGAAACAGTTGATAAATATAATTTATAAACTATCAACTTCAAAATTTAAATGAGCGAATAATTATACTTTTTAAAAATTTTGTTTCAGAGGTAGCAAATCTAAATCGTGTGACGAATTAGACAAAGTTGTTAAAGACCTTTGAGTGGATTTAGTGTATTATAAGTATGATTTAGTGAAATTATATTCTGTGATATGATAAATGAAAATAGTAATTGTATATATTAAGTCTTATATATGTGTTATTGTTAATAACAGTTGATAAAACTTTGATTTGTTAATTATTTTTAAAAAAAACAATAGGTACAATATAAGTGGTATGATCATTCTCATACATCTCAAACGAAATAAATATTGCTAAATCATTATAATGTAAGAACTAATTTTTTTTTTTTATTCACTCTATATAGTCACCACATGATTCAGAATGAAAGTACTTGAACTAAAATCATATTATATACCTACATTTTCGAGTCGAATATTAGCAAAAACTGATCATAGTACAAGTGCATAATATATTAATCATTATATTTGTTATGGAAAAAAAATCGTTCAACACAAAATACATACATTTAAGTAATTCAAAATTCAAATTAAGTTCTACACTTAATGATTAATTTGTGTGGCTCTTAACAATATTTTACTCGTATTTATTTACCCTTCGCAGATTTTATGAAATATTACGAATAGTTATTAGTATTATAAAAAAACTATAGTTATTATTTATTACCACTCTTTTTTACAACTTATATACTACAAAAAAGTTGAACTATACCTTTTTTTTAATGTTTCTAGTATTACTTAGATTATAAGTAGCACCGAATTTGAAAACATCAGCTGCAGAGTAAACAGAAAGAAATGATTAGCTATAAATCAATCCTAATCTCATCCACACATATATAGGTTTGAGTTTAATAATACAAAATATTGTAAGACCCAGTTTCAATTTGTTCAAATGTACTTGCTTATAATACTTTCAATATCATCGTCTTCGTCTAATTCCAACTGATTAATAGTTTCCATTAAACTCATCACGTCAGTTGCTTTTTCTGTACCATCTTTCTTTGTGACGGTTCGTGACTTTGGCCGTTCGTCGTACTTAATGCCATCGCAAAATATCTCGTTAATTTTTTCCAAAAACGGAAACTCGGATTTTATTGATGTTATACTTGACATTGAGTTTTTGGACAGTTCTAATTTGTACACGGGACACAGGTGCATCGCCAAGTACGGGGTGCTGTTCCGTACCATTTCGTCGACGTGCATCTTCGTTTTGCCGTTGACCGGTTTTTTTAGTGTGTTCAAGTCGAACGCCTCGTGGTCTAACAGAGGTCTTATTCTAGCGAATAACAGATTATTCGCTACATCATCATTGGTTTGAATAGATTCCTGCAAACAATTGCAACTATCCGGAGACTTTCGATCGGCACCGATCTGTAAACTTCTCCTCCACTCGGTCGGTAGTGCCGGTTTTTCGCCAGCTTCTTTCGGAGGAGGTGATAGAGGAGAGCGACGGTCTCGTACAGCGTATTCTTTTAGATTTTGTCTTATTGTCGACACGTAATTAGAGCAGACAACCAACAGCAATTCTGACTTCCAGTTTTCTCTGAAAAATGCAATATAGTAACGAATTCTGTTAATCAGCCGTCTCTTCAAAATATTACCGTTGTGCTATATATATTTAACTATTTTTAATTTATTAGTGACTTGCATGGCAATTCTGAGAGTGAGATAGTTAATCATTATATTTTTTTTAGTATTTTAAATTTTTTTTATCTATTATCTTGAGTTTTTTCAAAGTGTACGAACATGAGATGAAAATACTATTGTTTTCAAAAAAATTTTGTAAATAAATCTACCAAAATTTGTCAGTTATTAATAGCAAATACAAAATTTTATTTCGAAACTATCAATAATTAATTGGAAAGAAAATATATGGCATTTATTGTTTTACATGATATTCAAATAGTACCTATGTGGAATCACTTTAAATTTACAGTGAAAATTGGCCATAGTAAAAAACAAAAATTTAAGATAATAATTTACTATCGATTAGACTGTGAGAAATACATTTTTGAAACTACTGAATTAAGCTGAAATTTGGTACAGTGATATATTAGACCTTGGAGAAGGACATTAGACTACTATTTATATTCCAACATTTTACATGAATTTCGTCAAAAATTTGGTTATTTTTTTCTAAATCTAGTGAGTGCCCACTATAGAAAAATTCATGAAAATCCGTCACAGCTGCGTATGGCTCACTTTATCCTCGAGATTCTTTGTTAATAGTTTTTTTCTTATAAGTAAATAGACAATATTATGATGCCCAAATAAGCCGTTGAACTTGAAAGGGTACAGTATACGAAATGTTACGCACGCACAACTTAAACTCACTTGGCCACGTAAACGGACGCCGGCACGCTTGTTATGTTGCTGACGTCAATAGATTTCAACGAAGCCTGTTGTTCCTCCGGAGGTTGTTTAACGATTGGTCCCGGATAAAATATTTGGCCGCTGAACTCGACGGATTTTCCGAGCACGTTGTAGACAGGAAAATCGAATTGAACAGTTTGCAGACACGCATAGGTGTTTAAACTCCAAACCTTAAGCACCTGATAAATAAACACGTGTACGGATCAGAACTCGAAATGAACTGCTGCAGGAACTAATGTTCTGGTTCACTGCGCAAAGATTCAAGTATTCAACCAAACAATTTTATATAGATACCAATTATACATATACTATTCGTATTTAACCTTAGTCCGACTAAATATAATTACAATTGTAACATTTGCATTTTTGAATAGCTATAACTTTTAAGCCATAAGTGGTAGAAACTTGAAATTTTGTCAAATCTTTACATTTTTGAAATAAAATATGTATATATTTTTCGTGAACCAAATCTTACCCCTTTCCATTACAATTATTACAATGCCACCTGGTAACGTTGTAAAATTATTCAGTCTGATAAAGGTTAAGGGGACGTGGTACCTGACTCAGCTGCTGTCTTTGTCTGACGCGCGTAAACATATGGAAAATTACGTATGGTATTTCCAATTTCGTGAGCAAAGGGTTGATTTTTTAATGGCCTTCAATGAAAATCAACAATAAGAACATAATCTATATTTTGTTGGTATTATTTTTTCAAAAAGTTGATTTTTTAGTTGTTTACAAGTGTATGAATAACGTAATAATTAACATGGTTAAATTATAAATAATATTCATAAAAAATTTAATTTTTTGCAAAATAAATTCCAACAAACATAGGTATTATGTTTCTTTGTTAATTTTCACTATAGGTTGGTTATTATATCAAAAAATCGACCCATTTCTCACAAAATTGGAAATTTTTCCTATTAACATAATAATAAGCACATTCCAAGTACAGAACAATTTCCATCTTGAAACTTGGTGAAAAGGTTATCAGAAAATTGTTAATCCTATAATCTCCTGCACTAGGCCTGCACTGGGAATACCATCTACTATATAATATGTTTACATTTATATGCATATTTTTATAAGATATATTTGTAGGTGTTTTAACTTCTGGTCTATTGATTATAACTTATTTATGAACTATACCAATATCCTTTTTTTAGTTTTTAAGATTTCGAACTCTCAACTTTCAGAACTTTAGAAATCAGTAGTTTCAATGCATTGGGCAACACAGTAAATAGTTATCAAATCTACAGACGTATCTACTACCTAGTAATATTTCAAATTTCCAATCTCAAATAAAAAGCTTATAGTTGCTAAATAAATTATAAAGAGTAAAAATTGGATGCAACTTATATTTAGTTTCTGTTTAATGTAAGAAGTATATAAATAAATTTATTTTGTTTTCATTTAAAGTTAAAACTATAATAGTATTGTTATTTATATTGGTATGAACTATGATAACTTATAATAAGTAAAAATTAACCATCATTACACATCGAATAAAAAATAAAAACAAAAATCTATGTAAATTACTTCGTCTTTTGAGATACTGATTGCCAAATAAAAATGTTCAAGAAACCTGACGTCTACAACCGGTTTCTTGTGTCCCTCCAGCTTTGCGAGGTACGTTTTTGTCATCATTGGGTTCCAAATATAAACCGTTTGAGAACATCCAGTCACTAGTAATTTGAGTGTCGCGTTGTAATGAAAACAATGAACACCCTGTGTAATTAATGTTTGTAGTAAAATTAGGTATATCACATCATATTACTTAATTTTATACGGTGTAAATATAGTGCAAAAAGTAAAAAAAAATAATAATTTTTGTAGTATTTGTTTCCCAACAAACTTTTATGTTATTAATAATTATTAATTTGTTTTCCAGTACTCACTAAATAATTTGAAATTATAAAAATATTAATGAATTTGATGTAAAAAAGCTTAAAACTATTTTAATCATAATTGCGATAAATTTGTGCGTCAAGTTTTTCTAAACAACAACAAACCTGTTATATTATTAGGTATATATCTTTTCCTAAATTTTATGCACATAAAAATGTTGATAGGTTTGTCAATACGTATAGTTATATAATATTGGTCTAAAATTAAAAGAAAAGAACTATTTTCCAACCACATGATTCTTTACATTACTATAATATATTACGCACTTATCGATTTCAGAGTTTTGTAAACAAATTCAGTTTTACATTGCTTAAGTTTTTTAATCCTTGTTAGAATATTAATTTAATACATGGACGAACAAACAAATTTACAAAAAATATATTCTATGAATGAGTTTGAAATTAATAATGTTAACTAAAAAATTACTATTTAGTTAATGAATTATTGATACTTTTACGCACTATTTCAATACCATTAAAAGAATTGGCATTATTTTTAACAAAATATGTACTTAAATTACCATAAAATGTATCGCATAATTTGTAGAAAAGAAAAAACTCAATCGTTGTACAAAATTGTTGAGAAAATGAGTGTTAAACAATAATAGTTGCTAATCTATGATTTTATTTTAAATTTTAATACGTGTTGAATGTAAAATATATACGGATCCCATTTGTCTCGAATGTGTCTAATGACCAGAGATTTTTTGTTGTCTTGGCAACAACTTATGGTAGCCTCGTCCTCTTGGCAATAAATGATCCGTTTAATGGTGTCTGGATGAATTGGAATGCTGCTCGTGTGCATTTTAACCCACTCTTGCTGTGCATCCAAATCCTAAAAGGCCACAAAAATGTGAAGTTATTGTAAAACTATTGAGTATCTACGTTACATGACGTTGTATATCGTGGCGTGGTCAACTTTAACGCGATTTCAAACAATGCCGGGTGGATTGATTTTAAAGGATTTAATAAAATGCGTAATTTGTTAGTTTATGTTCGAGTTAAATAATTTAATTAAAGTCATAACAAAAGTTTTGGGTTCTGAGCGTAGCGAGGAATGTATTGTTTTTAGTAAACTTTTTACAATGATGTTTTTTTTTCCCGCTGTCAACCATTTTTCAGTCTAATCATTAACCCTTTATTCAGACCCGAATTAAATTTTCTGACGGAAACAATTTTTTCCCAGTACATATATACTTTAAGGCTCTCAAATAAGTAACCTACCAAGTTTCAAGTGATTCTGGTCATCTGGACCGAAAATATGACTATGCACATTACAATGTGCATTGGGCAAATAAGGTTGTAACTGTACCACTTGTATGCACATTGTAATGTGCATAAGCTTATCTAGATAATATAGCATGCACATTGTAATGCGCATTGGGATTTAGAGAGTAAATGGAAACAAATATTTCATAAATAAAATAAAGCTGTCGTAAAAGTGAAGTATGAAAGTTTATTAAATGTATAATAACAACAGAAACGACCTGTGGTCTCCCAATTCAGTAGTGTTGTATATTTTATCAACCGTCACCTTAAACCTGGTAGAACTTGAACTTGATTTAGACTGTACTTTATTTGAATGTTTTTTACAAATTTTGTTTATATTTATAGTTTTGCGATTCAAAAACGTCAAATATTTCAAAATCGCTACTTTATACTTAATAAATTGAAATGTTTAAAAGCAAAGTATACAGGTACCAATAGAAAAAACATTTGAAAAAGTATATAAATAGTGTCTATTTAATATTTACTGAGTTGTATAGTAATACCTCCTTAAAGCATATTTATTGTTTTCAACAATATTTTATGCGTTTAACTGCAGGTATATGCGATACTCACTTTCCACGAGTAAGTGTCCACTTTATTTGTTGGATCTCGTTTGAATAACGATCGCTTTGGTTGCAGAAACTCCATGTGTGTGATATAACCTTTGTCGTCTCCAATGAACAATAGCGAAGAAGTTCCAGGAGAATATTCTAAGCACGTTGGCGTTGTTTTTAGACCTGAGTCAATTTTAAATAATTTTTTTAAACCATAGCATGAAATACTTAAGTAATATTTGTGTCAAAAACTAGTATATTTGTGTTTATTTCAAAACTATATGTAGTATAGTAGGTATTTTATAGTAGGTAAATTATTATAAAAAATTATTGCCAGTAAAACTACTTAAAA
This sequence comes from Hormaphis cornu, assembly GCA_017140985.1. NCBI lineage: Eukaryota > Metazoa > Arthropoda > Insecta > Hemiptera > Hormaphididae > Hormaphis > Hormaphis cornu. The sequence goes on from CM029362.1 coordinate 15,238,037, forward strand.
CATTTTGTACTTGATCTGATTTTATAATATGTCAGATTTACCTATACTACGAGCACTGGTGAAATATACGATATTAAAGTACATAATATTTAATCGATGCTATGAGACACCAAATAACCAATGGTTTAATTAGGTAAATATAACTTTAGAGCTTATGCTATTTCTCATAAAAAGCTAAAATATGACTTTGGTCGTTGAATAATGACCACAGGGGGATGTTATACGGGGGCACTAACATTTTATTTGCAAATTACTCTGAAAAAAAAAAAAATATAAGAATTCTGTGATGGTCAATATTATTTTTCGAAAAAAAAAAACACCGAGAATAGGCTAAGATTCCGAATCGATCTATAGAAAAATACCATTTTCATGCATAACGTGCTACAGTTTTAACGGTACAAAACAACTACGTACAACAATTCGTATTATTTTCGAACGCGATTTGATTTATAGGCCGCCGGCAACAGAGTTTAGGAGTGCCCTCCCCGCATATAATATGGGAAAATCATCGACCGCGACTCACCCGTAACGCAGAACGTGGGCACGTGAACGAGACAAACGGTGTCTACGAAATGGACGGAGCCGTCGGACGCGGCGACGGTCATGAATTGCGCGTCCGGCATGTACGCCGCGTCGTTTATCCAGACGTTCCGCCGCCGTCGGGCCGTCCGCACCGTGTCGTCGTCGGGACACCGGGACAGGTGCAGCTGGTACGCGCGCAGCAGGTTCAGCCGGCCGTCGTAAATGCCCACGTGGCCCAGTCGTGAGACGGCGGCGTAGCAGAAGTGCTCTTCCGTCTCTATGCTGATCACTTTAACCACGAGTTCGTGCTGCGGACGGGAAAAGCGCGATTATCTAACTACAGGTGTGGCCGAAAAGCCGCTGAACAGCCTGAACCCGGGCGCAATTTGGGAGACAAGAGAGGACCCCCCAGGTGGTCAGCCCCTCAACCTTTAAAAAAAAAAAAAAAACACAAAGAACAGCCTATCTCGGGGTTTCAGCTCAAATAATTATTGGAATACCTATGTTACGTAAAATTATTACCCATTACAGGAAAAAATTAGCTAACAATGTGATCTGCAGAGGTAAGCGGACCCCTCAACTTTAACCACTGCCCGAATGAATGGCATGTTTGGCGAGGACAGCGGAGATGGTTTGGAGCGCTGGATTGATAAAATTGATGAAATTATGCCCTATTGCGCAGTCGTGACTTAAATTGTTAAAATAACATCACAAATAATAATCGTCAGATAGTTTAATCGTCTCTGTGTACCTACTTACACGTTGTTTAAATCAATATGATTTAAATGTGTGTTAATTTTTTTCCTGAATACCTGTTCGATTTTACGGGTTTAATTGTGTCTTCTAAGTATAGAATAATATATTACCGACTTACTTTACAGTGCGACATTAAATGCATTCTTATGCTGGTTTGGTCGAATGGTAAAACATCCCAAACGTTGTGAAAAAACGTAGTACCTCGTCGTACTTCGTTTAATACCTGTTTCCACAGTACAACGTCTTCTTTTGTGTTGAAATCTTCGACGCACACTTGTTCAAAAAAATCTTCGGCCTCGCTTATTTGGTCCGCATCGCCTGATCGGATAAAATCGAATAGATAAACGCAATTTTTAAACCATTGGTTTAAACTCATATAAGGTGTGTACAAAGTAAAAACAGAGATACACCTATAATTGATCTGATGTTCTCCTTCACCTCTAACCAATTTTTTAAACGCCTTTCTTAATTTGGTTTGTTCCATGATGGGTCACAGGACACAGGACATGCTCAAAAATTATTTGAATGACAGTTTTTTTTTATAATTTTTCCAATGTAAGCATTGTACTTCCATTGGATAAAGTGTTATTGAATTTTATAATCTGGACAAATTTTATATTATCTGGAAGTCCAGTTTGTGAGAATATTATACATTTCATAAAGTGGATGTCTTTTCATAAACTGGATATCTTTAAAATGAAATTTCGTAATAATTTTCATATAATCTGGACAAATTTTACAATCTGGGACATGTCCAGTTTGTTGAAAAAAATGGTTTCAAAGCGGATGCGACGTAGCTATATAAATATAATGTATTAAATGTTCAAACCTTTTAAGGAAAACTATTACGTCATAGTATATATTTTACAGGTACCCTAAACGCGTCTGAGCAGCTATTGTTTCTCGTGATTTTATTTTAAATTACATATTTTAGTTACCGGTTACTGAACAAATCGCTGCGACGAAGTCGTTCTTGTTTAACGGATGTTCCTTGTGGTTGTTATAAAAAAAATACATTTTTAAATTTTTCAAATGTGAAGCGTCCAACGTGTTTATGAATTTCGACCGTTTTTCCAACTCGACACCCCTAAAATAACCATCGATTTGTACTAAACTTTCATTTTTGTGTTTGGCATGAACTACTGGGTGTTAAATAGGTAGGTACCTACCTACCAAAATATTATACCTTGTATGATACTTACTCGCCAAAATCGTCCGAAGAAAAATCATCAACTGTTGTTGAAGGTCCGTCCGAAGTATCCGATGACTTCAAATTCGAATAGTTACTAATCATCGTTTAAAATAAATACGAAAATTTTTAACGGTCAACGCGCGAACATAAATAATAAAGAATCTCGTTGGTACTTCTAAAAAATAGGCTGCAGGGTGAACAGTAAATAGTTTGAGTTTTAAAACTTAACAAAATGTGAACTGCACACTTAGTTATATGGCAAATACTTTGTTTAATCGATAATGATAGTATCTGTGTTAGTAGTAGTCTACCACGAGTTACAACCATATCTGCGTAATGCTAACCTAGTCTTGTTTGTGTGGAGGTTTATAAAAAAAATATTAATTTTGTGATTTTATGATTAAAAGACTTCTTTTTCATTTTCAGTCTGTCACGCTCAAGTCTTAGGAAATTATATTTCGAGCGTTGATAAAATGATACGCTATAAGGATTCTGAATGATACTCAATTGAATTCGCCTGTCTAGGTAATTATGTATACGATATAGGTACTTGAAAACGACTCTTCTGTTTGTTTTGTTTTTTGACTATTTTTAATAAAGGAGATAAAACGTATTGTAACTAGTTATTAGATAATGTAGGTATTTACTATTTAGGCTTTAGTCTATTTCCATAGGTATGTATGTAGGTACCTAATAAAATAACAAAACAAAACCGAAAATATATAAACCAATAACAGAACAGGTCAATAGGTAAAAAAAATTTAAGATAGTAGAATGTTTTATTATATGTAGGTAATACATCTTGAAAATCAACTTCTTCTAATTTTTCTTTCCCTGCTGACATTAGCATAAATGCTTCTAAATGTTTTTGAGTCAACGTAGACTGTACCCAATTTTTTATGTTTAATAAGTATCACTTATTCGTTTTTTTACCTATTATTTTTGGTAGATGTAAGTACCGACCCGTAACTTAAATATGGGAAGTTGCTCGCTGTCCTATATAATATTAAATCATAGACACAGTCTGCTTACAGATACAGAGAAAGAAAGCGAGGTCTCCGTAACCTTTAAACCTGAGATCCGCAATACGATCCAATGGTATAAATGCTCTTTTTTACATTACTATTTAACGTTCATTCTTGGTCAGTTAAACATGGCAAATTTCCCTCATCCTCCCGCTGTTGGGTCTGTTCAAGTGTGTTTGGTTTTATATCATAAGTTTAGGAGTTTGGTTGAAAATAAAACTATAAATCAAAGTATATTTCTCAAAATCAATTTTATTTAAAATACCACTATAGTATTTGAAGCAAAGGATTTGTGCATACATGTGTACAAATGATCACAGAGTTCTCAATATGTATGGAAACCTTAAATTTTCAGTGTGGGTAAACTCTTGACACAATGGCAAAAGCATATTTAAAATACTTATTTTTATATTTATATTTTGTTTTATAATTCTGTAAATGGTAATATAATAATTTAAAGTACATGTGGAGTTGTTATGGGACGTCACAAATCATAGGTAAATACTAAATGATAAAACATTTTAATTTAATTTCCGAATTAAAAAACATGATCAATATTATGATTTATGATATTTTCTCCTATACATACTTAGGCTTCCAAACATATTGAACACACAACATTTTGCTAACAATCAAAATTTAAAATAAAAATAAAAATATAAAAAATAAAATAACAAACAATTGGATAATTAATGTCTGTTGTAATGTAACAAAACAGTTGCGCACGTCAATACATTATCTTCGAGTCATCACTGCATTAAACATTAATATTATAACAGATTACAATAGGTATAAAATATTTTGATAAGTTTCATACTTACATTTTGCCACAACCAAAATAACCAGTCACAAAAGTTTACATTTGTTGAATACAGCAAAAGCATTCAATTTCTTTTCAAATAATAATAATAAAAATTAAAAAGGCGTTAACATTAATAATCTACAAAACATTAATACTAATGTTAAAGAATAAAGATACTCTATTTTATGAGTATAATAAAAATATTTGTGTTAAACAAGTAAATTAAACCATGTTAAATTGATTTATATAATAAATTGAATATAATAGAAAATAAAATCAATTACAATAGGCAACATATTTTGTAGAAAGACATACATTTATTTAAGCCAAAAAAAAACACATCTTTGGCACAAACATAAAAAAGAAAACGGAAGAATACATAAAAGCTAAGAACAAAGTACAAAAAGAAAATTAATTAAGATAAAAATGATTAATGTATTAATTTTACAATTATTACAAATTATAATATTGTTAATGAGTTTTGCCAATGAGAAAATTTATTAGTAATAGAGAACTTTGTCAAGAAGTATAGATTACAATGACTAGATTTATTAAGAAGTTAAAATTATATTAAACTTAAAAAAAAAAAATGCGAGGAAATATTATACCAAGAAAATGATACACACTAATATATACTCGTAGTATACGATTTAATTAATTTGAAACATTTCACTTATATTTAAATATGAATGTAAAACAAGTAGGAAATACTACCAACAATGGTGTTACTTTTTGCATCATAAATACAATAAGCTACTAATTGGTGTTCTTTTGGAGTTTTAATAAATAAGAATTTTTTTAAATTGTCATTGAAATTAACTAAAGTATAAACTAATTCAGTCATACAGTTGTTCCTAAAGTACCAAACACAACTCTGGTAGATTCTGAATCAAGACTTATATCTTCGGGCGACGCCAGTTCTACACGAACAGCTCCAGTCTGTCGAGTGCGCAACATCCAATCATCCCGTTGCCAATTATAAACACTGACACTTTGTTCTTCAGGCTCCACACTTTCAGACGTCAAGGAACTACGAGAATCTGTACTATCAAAACTACTGGCCGGAATATAATCAGTTGATGTCAGATTTGATGTTCGATCTTCTAAAGCTCTATAAATATTAGAAGTGAAATTTACAAAGTTTTAGTATATATATATTTATAAAAAGACTTATTAGTGATATTACATTACACATATAAACAATAAGCAAATGTAACTACCGCAAAATTCCGACACAGTTTTTGGATTCTAAATGAATGGGAGACTCTGAATCTCTGTTGAATATTATTAATGCAATATGAGCTGGATGTGGAACAGGTAATGGAATGCACAATTTATCGGCAATGTATAATTGTTGAGAACGTTTCCATGGCCGAGATTTGTTCTGTTGAGATCGCATTGAGTTTGTTCCAAAGTATGATTTAGGCTTACGAGTGCCAGTTTTGAAACGCCCGCCCAGCAACATGGTGTATGTTATACTATTGCTAAAACAAAAGTTCCATTCTGAGTTTAAACTAGGTACTAAAAACTTTGTTGTAATTAAATTTATTTTTCTTACTGAGCATTATCTATTTTTTTGAATTTATTGTGTAATAATTTAGAACGAGGATTAAATGCAGATATTTCTAAGTATGGCGACTGTATTTGAATATTTCCTCGTGACGAATATAATGGACCCAACATTTCTGAGCACTGGCCATCAATGTTCATATTATGAATAGCATTAGAAAATCGGGATAAATCTACACTTTGATCAACCTAAACAAAAAAATGTGGGGAGTAAGTCACAGCTTTGAGTGGGTCACTGCTGTAGTATATAATATGTACTACTTTATTTTTAAAACAATTTATTTGATTTTACTTTATGAATAACATAAAAAGTTGATTAATAAGTTTTTAAGTAAACAAATAAAATTAATTGAGTAGAGTTGAACCCAAAGTTAACTAAAACACTCATTTCAAATTTGAGTGCTTACCAAACTCTATAAGTTATACATGCAAATCAGTTAATACATACATTACCTCTAGTTTAAATTTAGTGTCTGAATCGTCTAATGGTGTAAGAAAATCTAAACTAAACATATCTGTAAAAAATACGACAGCAAGAGCTGACCAATCATTCACTGCAAGTCCTTTAGATTCCCAAAATTCTTCTTCATTCATAGACAACTTTTGAATTACATGTTGAGGATACCAATATTCCAACATTTTTGATGCTAAAGCAACTGTAATCTAAATAAATTTTTTTATACATCAAATAATTTATATTATTATACACAGAGTGTTGCACAGTGTGTCCCCAAGAATAACTTTTTATTTATTAAATATTTTGAAAATCTGTTTTTGGAAAATTGTTACTATTTTATTAAGTCATATTAAACAATTATTTTTTTTTAAACAAAAAAAAATTTTTGGGTGTTCAGTAATTTGTAAACTCAAAATAGTCATTTTATAGGACTGATAATACTTAAAAATTTTATACCCAAAACTTTCATATATAGACACAATTCAATGAGTAATTTATTTTCAAAATGTCGACAAAATTATTATATACTATATCTACAAACAATTACACTACTATACTTGTACTAGATGTATTAATTATAACAATCAAAATTTTATTTTTTTGTAAAAAAAGTTGGAATCAGCCAAATCACAGTAGAACACGTGGGTAGTTTGACAGAGTAGCGATTACGCTTTGGGTGAGTCATTGGTTTGGAAGTTGTGGTTCAAACGTATTATTTAATTTCTAAAAGCAATGATAAATCATTACCTTCAAAAAACAGTTCTGAGTGAGCTCAGTTATCTAGTATACGTCTTGAATTAAACACCAAGCTATAAGAGGACATTTTTCACAAAATTAAAAAAAAATTTAAGTAGGTATCACATTCAGGTTTTTGGATGTTTGATTTTTTGGGGTCAAAAAACACCAAATAAGAGTTAAATAAGTTTTCCCGAAAATAAAAAAATTCACATTCAGGTTTTTGGATGGTTGAATTTCATTACAAAAACAATACATTCTTTGCTGCGCTCAGAATCTAAAAAAAATTAATTTGCTATGATTTATCAAAATAGTAAAAATTTTCCAAAAATAGATTTTGAAAATTTTTAATAGATAAAAAGTTATTACCGGGGACACACACAGTGTATATTACAGTACAATTTTAAAATTTATTTTATAGAAATTTACTTTCAGATCCTTAGAAATCATTCTGATTTTAGATTTTAGATTTATAGACAATCCAGATTGAAGTTCTCGTAATCTTCTTTCTAGTTTATCTTGAAGAGCTGTCATTAAATCTTGTGCTTCTTTTTCCAACATTCGATATGCTCCATTTTTGACTAAATTTGCACTGAATGATCCAAAACACACATCAACAAAACGTGCAAAATCTTTTTGAGGCTGGTGAATTTTTCGTTCCATAAGACTTTGATATGCATTCAATTCATCTAGCTCCATTTTAGCTTCAAATGCAGCCAATGCTTGTTCAGGACAGATTTGAAAAAAAAAATCTGATGCCATTCCAGGGCCAGCAACACGTTTGACAATAAAACTATCACATGACGGTATTCGTCCTCGTTTTTTTATTACCAAATGATATATAATACTATCCCACGCTAAACGAAACCAATACCTTAACAATGCAACTGCAAAAAGGTTCAAGACTTAAAACAAATTTTATTTAGTTGTTGTAAATATGATGTTATCATAATTACCATTGAATAAAACTATTGTTATTATTGGACACAACACAAAAGCTATTATACTCGCAATCAGTGGCTGTACAATGCCTTGAAGAATTATATTCCAAACTACAGCTTCAATTATAACAACAAATCGATTTTTACTCTCAGATGGTGAATCCAAATCATAAATTAAACCATTAGATATATGCAACGACAATGTTATAATAGGCATCCTGCAAATATATAATATTTATTTGTAAGCAATTGTTATTATTTTCTAAAATATGAGACAATCACCATAATGGACAGGTTAATGCCACCAAAAGACTTCCAAAACTAGCTGACAGACATATGATAGGAAATATAATCAACATAGCCAAAGTTCCCAAAATACCTTTAATAACATAATTCCAAGTACGATTTAAGTGCCTCGTCATTCCTTTGCCAATAAATCCTAAAGTAAAAAACTAGCATTACTACAAAAGTTGTATTACTCATATGTATTAAATTGAAGGCAATTGACCTGTATCAGGTTTTGTTTCAAATTGGGATCGGCTTTTTGATATGTGTCTCCAAAGTAAATTTAATCTAGATAAAAGTGTGGAAGTAAGTGAAGATTTTCTAGGAAATAATGTGCCATTGACTTGTGATAGTTCTAAATCTGGATAAAACGATTCAAAACAGAACAAAGAACGTACACTCACTGGACTACACCACGGTAAAACTACCTGTTAATGGAAAAAAATTAATAGCACAGAACCTTGATATAAAAAATATTCAACATGTTAATAGCATTCATGCAATGTTTGATCTATTTCACTATTTAGAATGTTATGTGAGGTCGTACTACACAATTGAGTCGTTATTTTAATTGTTGGGCAAGTTTATTGTTCCGATTTTTCTAGTATAGGTGTATGATATATGATATATTATATAATATACATGATATATTATCTAATATATCTTACCATAAATGTTTACGTTTCAGGACAATCTGATGATATGGTCTAGGCTTAATTAAGTCATGTACAACATCTAGGTTTTAGATTGAGTCATGTAGTGACTCTAAATTTGGATGAAATAGATATTAGGTTATTGTCTATAAAAAGTTGGAGTTTCCAAAGCCAAAATACTTAATTATATGCATACAAATGTTTATGGCCCAAACTGAGTTTGTTAGGACAATTTTATATGGTCTAGGCTAAATTGGACCATAAGTTGATGCAGGCTTATAAGTTATAACTGGAGTATTTTGGCACAAACACTTTGCAACCCTCTTGAAATCACAAATAATAATTTAATATTAATTGCATTCAAATCTAGACACTCTAACGTGACTAATCTAACAGTCACCCTAAAGTCTAGAAGCAGTACGTGACTTGATTAAGCCAAGTATATTACAAGTTATTATTGATAAATGTATGTTGTGTGGTAGATCACACGTTTTATGAATGCACTTCAATATTGCATACATTAAATAACACTTACACCAAAAAAAAACATAGCGTTCCATGTCCAAGTCCAAGATCGATAAAAGTAGTTGATGACCCTCCAGAATGGCCACCTAGTTGTTGTTGTGTGCGTGATTTCTTTTTCAACCAAAAATACAGCCTAAACATTTATAAAATACGTTACAGTTTACAACTTAAATTACAATTTTCAAATTTGTAAGCAGACAAACTGTAAAACATACTTGACTAGGATTGGACCTGGGTGTTGTTATAGCAGTTGCTGTTGCGCTTAATACAGTTGGTATAGTTTCTGATTGACCTTGAAATGATCTTCGCACTATCCAATTATTTGGATTCCAAATCTGTGTTAACCAATTAAATGTTCTGGTAGGTATTTTTACAGCTTTAAGTTCTTTTGACAACACTGGTTCTCTCTAGATAAAAATACAATATTTCATGTATACTTAACTAATTACTCATTAGTCAATGGCTACTACAAATTATTTACTTCTCTCATAAAAGCTAAATCCCTTTGTAAAAAATAGACGGCTTGGTGCAAGTTGTATTCTTTGCAAAGAGCTAGTGCTTCTTCGTGAGCACTCCATTGACATTCTTGAATAAATTTTTCCTACAATTTCCAAATAAATATTAAAAATTTTAGTTATAATAAAAACCACTTTACAACCTCTGCGATTCTTTGCTTGTCTCTCATCCAAGGCCCAATACGGGATAAAATAGGATAAGTATATTGCATTCGTTGAGATACCGTGTTCTTTTGTTTGATTATTTTACTTTGTACATTTTCAACAGCCCTGGAATGCATTTAAAATGAATGTTTGTGACCTTTCAAGTTTTAAACTTAAATTGTTTACCTATGCATAAGAACAATGCACTGTGCTTGGTTGATTAAAAGTTTAGGAATACCATTACCTAACATCTGCAGTTCGGCATTACTAACTATACTTTTATACACCCGTTGCAAATATTCTTTCATGACTGCTTCATTTACGGACTGAACACAAATCAAAAATTAAAATACAGTAACATTAATATTTAACTTTCTATTATTCAAAAACAATTTTACTTTTTCTATTTCTTCATCAGAAAGTTTTTGCATCTTCAGTTCATAAATTAACTTTTCTCTGAAATGAAGAAACCAACCTCGTGTTTCACGTTCTAACAGTCCCATTATCACAGGTAATGCTTTTTTCATAATATCTCGATTAAATAGTCTCAAGTCAATTTCTTCTCGCTAATTGATAAAATTTAACATTTTTTATTTATACCTGATTCTTAATCCAATAAATCTTAACTTATACCTTGGGAGTCAAAAATTGATATGGAATAGGAATCTGAGGGCACATGGCTTCTTTTGATGGTTCAAATTTTTCGGTAGTCGCCCTTCGCAACTGTTTTTGAACAAAACTAATTAAATGTTCCAATGCATTCTCTAATCCTGGCTACAATGTATAAAATTTAATTAAAGTTGTTTAGTATTTATTTTGTTTAAATGACATACTCGACATGTTAATTCAGCCACCAAATAATGACAACGTTCATCTCTTATTTTTTCTGCTAAATTGTGCGCTTGTAAAGATGGTACTCCAAATATTATATCTGAAAAGTAACGTTAAATTCTCAAAAAATGAAATACCGCTTAAAACAATGATTCGTTATTTATATCATACCAATTAGTTTTATGGCACCTATGAGTATAGCCCTTATAGATTCTGTAATACTAAAAAAATGAGAAAACAATCTTGCTCTTGCAGTCACTAATATGAAATGTAAAGAAAATGCTAAATCGTCTAATAGTGTTTCTCGATTTCTTTCTGTCCCTTTTTGTAACCATTCTGTCAACCTCCACTTATGTGATTGACCCACAAAATGAATACTAGCCACTTCAAATTCCCTTAAAATAGAATAAAATTTATATTATTTTTAATCAATAAAGTTCAAATCAATATTGAACAAAAACATAAAAACATATTCCAAAACTATAATTAATGCAAAAACCAAAAACCTAAAGTTTTGTCATAACCTTGACATACCCTAGTTTACGAATAGTATCCAATTGTTTTGAATTCAACTTCTTTGGTTTTCCGTGTACATCCTTGTCCAGACTTAGAAATAGTAACAGAATTTCAAGGTCCATTTAAATTTTAAAAGCTGATTAAAAATATTTTATTAAATAAACTTACCCACGCTCACGCAGAGACTCTAGTTGTTTGGCATTCAAATGTCTTGGTTCACCTTTAGTATTTACAGCAACTGCGTCCAACTCGTCAAAAGATGGCGGGACAAATAAATCTCGACAATTGATGGAACGAACAGATGTCATGGGTCGCTTGGCCAGAGTACAATTTGAATCTGTACCTAAGTTGAAAAATTACAATTAACACCAAAATGTGTGCCACTTAAATGACAGTATTCATATAAGTTGTATTTACCTGACCCGTAGGTTGAATCGATTCCATTTGCTTTACATTTTGTTGCGACAGCTGGAGGTGGTAATACAATTGGAAATGTTTTCCAATGGTATAAAAATTGTTCTCCCACCTAAAAATTATACATTGATGATTGACGCTCAAATTTACAATTAAAGATATTTTGCTGTTTAAAAGTTCTACAATACTTTTTTAATGTTATCCACCAAGTGAACAATTTCTTCGGGAGCTCCACATAGATTTACATCAAACTTGAGCGGCTCTTTCTAAAAATTACCATGAACAGCATTATAAAAACTGAGAAAAATCTTTGAACAAGCACAATCCACCCAATAAATTTAAATTACTTCTGGCAAAAAAGACATGTCAGACGGTAAACAGTTCAACAGTGGCCACACGTCGATAATATTCACTCAAACTTTTGAACTTCATTTAATCAACTTCTCAGCACATGTTTGATCCAGACAGTTGAATAACATTATAAAGACTGCTGGTCGAAAACAATTACAAACTGTACGTAGGTAGGTAGTTTCTTGTTTTGATCTTTACAGTTATAACAATGGCTCGCGGTGCAAACGGCGCGAGTATCGCGTTACAGCGAGATCCCGGCAGGCATCTGGTTTCTGTTTATCCAGAAGTCGGCAAAACGGATCGGTTTCACAGACCACGTTTTGTATTCGATTACATTTCCAGATTCGTTGGGGTAGAGTAATCGCTGTGGGGGGCTTAGCGCTCGTCTTGGTACGTGACTGGGGGGGGGGCGTTTGAGGTTGATCGGATAATCAAACGGTCCGGTAGCGACGACACGACAACGTCCACAAGCGATTTTGGTCGTCCACTCGAATCCGCCACAAAACCATGATGTCCAACGACCGCATACCGAGAATTCGAATTTTTCTCGCAAATTTGAATCGTCTATCGCGTCCGGATCCCCGCACTCGATCCGCAGCAACTCGGCCCGTCTCGGAAATTTGTTTTTCTGATAACAATACAGTTTAGATAAGAGAGAAAAACACAAAAACCATCGATTGGTTTGCGCAGCGGGAGTACATAAGATAGTCGCGGTCACAGAACCGTGTCGATATTTTTGTAATTTTTTTATTTACGTCTGATAAGAAGACAACTAAAACTAAACGTTCTTCGAACGGGTTTCAGCGGCAATGATTACCTGCTGTTGGCGTTTGTGGCGCTGGTGAACAGCGTAGGTAATGCGTTTAAACAATATTATGTCGATCACGTTCGTCGACGTATTCTGATGGCCCGACGGCGGGTGACTCATTGAGAGTTCTTTACTCGCGGGTGAGAGATGACATGATCGAACCGTCTCGAGTGGACTGTTTATCGGACTTCTTTTGTTTGTGCCTTATCGAGTCGTCGAAAACTCGAAAGAGCGCCATAGGAGAGGGCAAGCAGTACACACCAACCACTATAATTATTTGTCCGTTGTTACTACTTGGCCGATTACCCCTCTTCTCGAATCGTCTCTAGGTCGTCCGTTCGATGTTTCTCAGGATTTAGGAGTGCTTGCACGTGCGTTGATTACTCGATGCATGCTTGTTAGACACTATTATTATTCACTTGGGTGTCGTCGTTCGGTTCGGCAAAAATGTCGTTCTCCGTACGTTTCAACGCCGAAGACGAGGAGGTGGAAGGACTGTACTCGATCCCAGTAAAATCGCCGTCTACAGGTGCCTATTTTTTGTTTGCATGGAGACATTACGAGATATAAACAAACTAATAATAATTAAGCTTTTACAGTAGTCATCATCATTACCTTTTATCGTTATGTTTAAACTAATATTTTAATTATTATGAATTATTATTTTCGGGATCAGAATGACAGAAAATTATACCACTTTTACCTTTTATTAGGGTCGAATGAAGAACAATTGAAAACGCCTGAGAAGTGCTTGGGAAATTCGCAATATTTGGGACTATTCGGCCTAAAACGATCAATCAGTTCGGATGCTGAATCGTCTCCGTGCGATTCAACTATAAGACGTCTTGATAGTTTTTTATCGGACATCAAAGAAGGACTGTTTAGAAGTGAGAGTGGTGGTGACTTGAGCATGCCATCAAAGTAACTCTTGTATTTTTTTTTTTTTTTTAATTGTGTATCGTTTTAATAAATAAGTGTAATTTTGTTGCTAGGAAAACTGACGACTCGGGCCAAGACGATGATTCCATATCTATTGTATCAAATGAAGCAGATGATGAAGAAGAAACTGAACAAATAAAATATAGTATATTTGATAAAAGTTTGTTTGGTATTCGCCGCAGACGTACTAAAATCGTAGAAAAACCACAAATTGAACACATAGAAACTGGCCAAGACGCATTAGAAGATACACAAATACATTCAAATATTTTAGAAGCAATAAATGGCTCGGAAACAGTACTTCCAAAAACTAATGATAAATTTAAATATACTTTATTTGTTCTGATTGGAATAACAGGATGTTATTTAAGTTATAAATATATTCCGATGTATATAGTAAGTTTCAAATCTGTAACAATGATTCACATTTATTTTATAGACTTTTTAGTACACACAAAGTTAGTAACTATACTTCTAAATTTTCCTCCTTTAGCTCAGCTATTATTTTCAATAATTAATGTACAATTAGAGATGTATCTACCTACATAAACTCATTTTTTAGGATTTGTTTTCAACAATACCTATGTTTCATTGTGTAATTCACCCCATATAACTAATATAAAATATAATTGTTTTGTAAATAAATCAAAATTTATTTCGGGTTATCATATTTAAAACAATAAAAACTTTAAATTTAGAAAAATTAGTTTAGTTAAATATTTTAAAGTGCTTTAAAAACTTTTAATTTGTTTCAGAATACCTTTTTATTTGGCAGTTTCTTAACTTATAAATCCAGAAAGTTGTTGGAAACGTTTTTAACTGATAATTACAAAATAAGAAAAGGTCCTAGTACTGACTACATTCCAGATAACGAGGCTTCCATTATACGTTCATTAAAAAGCTTATACAACTTAAATCCACGCTTGATATTGTATAAAGTAAGTATAACACATCAAAACTAATCACAATTTACTATCAACTGACAAATAGTGTACTAATTTTGATGAATTCACCTATTTTAAATAGGGATGGTTAAATCAATTTCTTTATGATTATCGTCCAGAAACATATAGACTTTCACTTACAGTTTCAGTGTATGCTAGATTAAAAGGATCAATACTTATACTGTCTTATCCTTATTATAAAGTTCCTAAAAGATCTTTGTATAATGAAACCAAACCTAAATTAATGTTTGTTAAGGAATGTATGTATAAGTTATCACGATGTAATGTAACCTTGTTACCTCAAAACTTGATAAATAAACGGTAAGGAATTTTAATATTAAACAATAAATTTAATATAAATATTGAAAGTCATTATTTAATTTTTAGAAAATGGAGCAAAAAGTATCCTATTTGTATAGAACTTAATTCAGATTCATTAATTGGAGTTCGTCGCTCATTAAAATCAAAAAAATGTATTCAAGGCACAGATGAATGGTTGTGTAAGGATTATGCTACTACATCAACACAAGCCGGTAAACATCATTTTACTTATTCCTATTAAACTTTGTTCAGTCATGTCATTATTTACCTGTTGAAGAATATCAATATTAGAAAATGTACTAGTAATGGATTTTGTCATCAAAGATTGATCAAATTTTAAGCCAAATATGAAGTATTACAGTCTACAACATTTTAATTATTTCACTCACTCGTATTGTTAAGAATCGTAATTTTTGTAAATAATTCATTACTTATAAATTTATTATTATAGTCATCAAACTATTCCTCAAAATCAGTGATCTACCCTCTGTAAACTACTTCACCTTGGGCATGGTTAGATTTTTTATGCGTGGGGTGAGGGCCCATAGGCTACAGCCTGTGCATAATTTAGCCCTAAATTACAAAATTCAATGTTTTATACATATCTTGTGAAGTGGTAATGTTTAATTTTTCAGCGCATATTTATGGTCTAAGTATTTTTTAGTATGGTCAATGTGTAAATTGAAATAGTAAGTATGTATACCCTTGGGCCTCTCTCTACATCACTACTACTCGAAACTTTTATACAAGCTTTAAAACATATTTGTCAGTATACTGTTAAAATGTTTGATAATAATTGGTTAGTAATATATTTTCTATTTATATGGATCTCTCATTATTATTTTGTTATTTTTGTAGACTTTTCCAAAAATTATTAAAACTAGTTAACTTTTTTTACACGTATGTACAATACTTTACAAGCTTCAGAAAAATTTGAACCAAATATAAAATTTACAGCTTTGTAAGTTTACAACTTGTTGAGTAGACCCATTTAACTCACTCAGAATTGTTATTTTTACAAATTTAAAGTAAACATAATATAACCAATAACCTACTAAAAGCTGGCTCTACTCTAACATGCTACCCACCTGATTGGCTTTACTTTTTAATATATATTACTGTAACTTAATGTTTATTACAGGAATTTATTATGATGACATGTTGGAATGTGGACTTATAGACATAAAAGATGATTATGACTTTAAAGACAAAGTTTGTTATTCAGAAAGTAAGCATAATGAAAAGAAAAAATCAAAAACTGATGTAAGTTTTGTTTTTCTATTTAAACTTAGATTTACAGTTTGAATTTATTTTAAAAAATACAACTACTTTTGTGTTTGTATTACGTTTTATTTTTATTTGATCAGTTCAAAGTTTATACCAACAAAATTTACTTAATATTTTGTATAGATTGAGTATTTAATATTTCACTTAGGTAGCCCAAATGGATCCTAAAAATGAACGGAAAAACAATGAGTCAGAGGCTAGTACGTCTAAAATTTCTGAGAAATCAATTGACTTGGAAGAGGAAAATGATGTTGAATGCGTATTGAAAGCTGACTCTGACAAAATATATTTATTTGCTAGAAATGATCCAGAAAAAGAATTATGGTTTCATCGATTAATTCTTGCTTCTTCATTTGATACATTGGCTGATGATCCAGACAATAAAAAAAATAAATTGGTTGAAGAATATAATAAATTTGTCAAAGCATATCTTGCTTACATCCATAATGTTTATGAATTATATAATTATCCTGTTACTACTGATAATCACATAAAGAAAGAGGTTAGCAATTGGTTACATAGCTATTAGCTTATTGTACTTATTTTGTACAAATTTTGTTTCTTTGAGTTCTTTACTAAAGTTGGAAGGGAGTGTCATTGTTTGGTCTACCTTGGGGCATTGCCCGCCTATAAAAAAGTGATTTTGAAATTTGAGTTTCATAAAAATAATTTTACCCCATTAGTTTAACCTTTCCTTCTTTATTTCTGCCTATGGGTAAATCAATCTTTTACATTTATCTTTTTATCATTTGACTTACTTGAATTAATTTTGATATTTTGATTTACTGTATTTAATTTTAATATTTTGAATTACTGTATTTAATTTTAATTTCATAAGTATATTATGATTTTTAGAAACTACTAAGTCCGCAAAATAGTGACTGTTTGGATGAGCAACAGTATTTGTGGTTAAATTTACTTTTGGGACGTATTAGTTTTGATTATTTACAAAACCCTAAAGTGCTTGAGATGATTGCTGATAAATTCCAAAGAAAATTAAATGCTATAAGAGTAAATTACAGATATTTATTTAAATGAATATTAATCAAGTAACATGTATTTATAAATATTTATTTTTTTATAGTTACCAAAAGTAATGGATATGATTGTGATTCGAAGTCTTTGTTTTGGGAAAGGAGAAATTCCTACAATTCGCCAAGTATCAAAACCGTGGATTGATCATCGAGGAATATGGTTTGAACTTAAACTTGTTTATAATGGTACATTTCAAGCATCAGTTGATACTAAACTTAATCTTATGAGATTAAAACGAGAAGAAGCAAAGCAACAAAAGGAAGACACGTAAGAAATGTTATAATTAAATTCTTGTTTTATTATTTTTTTTAAATAATTTTCATATTTATTTGATGAACTATAAGCATAAATTTTATAAGCATCCATTGAATAATTAAAACTAAAAATTATAAATATTATTAATTAATAGTTATTAGTTATAAAACAAATTTTTCATTTTTGAACCAAATTAACAATAGTTATTTCAAAGACTGGACAAACAAATAATTACAACTAACTTATTTTAGTTTTAACTTAGCTTCAACCAATATTTATTATGTTATTTTTAGCAAACGTGCTGTTTATGACTCCAACCAAGAAGATAGTGGAGAAACATCAAATGATGAAGGTCAATCACGAGAAGATGTTAACTTGGCTGAAAGGTTGTTTGAACAACAGGCCCTGAATGAACCACCAACTCCTCAAGGAAGCCGCATCACAAGATTTATGGAAAACTGTTCTTCAGGTTTCCTTGAGCTTAAATTTGTCCGTAGGGTTTTTGAAAATGTTGCGAAAAAAGAACTGACTCTTGTTATTAATGTAAAACAGCTAATTGGGACTCTAATTATCAATTTGCCTCCACCGCCAACTGATCGTATTTGGTAAGAACTAATAATTCATACTTTTTAGTTTTAATATTTTAACAATAAATTCATTTTTAGTCATGATCTAGTTGTTTAAAACAATACAAATGTATTTGCTTTCAAAGTTTACCCAAGTTTTATTTTTAATATTTTACAAATTTATCTAAAATGTGGCATATATCAGTAACAAACATTATCATAATAGATAAGTTTGCCCTTAATGGATATGAAAATATATCTATAGTATATTTTAATAGATTTTTGAGTCTTCTAATTTGAAGTTGAACACATGCTCTCTGTCTTATTTTGATGTGGGACTTAATTTATGATTATTAATTAAATTTCTTACCCATTGTCAGTATAATATTTAATATTTTTAATTAATGTATATTTCACTCCAATAAGCTCTAAATACTTTGATAAAATAATAATAAATTAATTAAATATTAATCTATAGTGAAAACGTAAATAAAATTAAAGTTGTATATATTTATTTAATTAAAAAAAAAATACTTTTTTTACGCTTTTAGAATACTACTTGGCTGATTTTTTTCAGATAATTCAGATAGCAAATTTTGTTGTACATAACATATTTAACTTCCAAATTTCAAAATACAAGTTTGTGTGAGTTACAAATTATTTTCCAAAAATAAGTCCAAAAAAGTTCATAAGTCCATAAGTTCCAAAAAAATATATAACAAATTTTTAACTTTAAACAACTAGAAACAAAATTTTAACTATGGATTTTTAAAATTTTTTAGTAGCGAATATATTTACATGTTGCCAACCTTGTATTTAAGTTTCAAAATTTTTTTGTGGTAAATTAAATTTTTTAAAGAACCAAAACTACAGAAATTTCTATACTTAGCTCAAAAATTTTTAAAATCACTTGAAACTTGTACCAAACCTGTATCTTACCTATTCCAACATTGTGTAAAAGTTTCAGCTAGTTCCAATTGTTATTTTGGAAGTTATGGCCAAAAAACTAATTTGATTATGTATTTATGTTAAAAAAACACGTTATTCATTATTTTTAACTTTTTCCGTAATTTTTTTATTTTAACTTTTTAATTTTGAATTCTTATATTTGAGACCCCTTAAAATCAGAGTCCGTAGACCTATTAAAAATGGTACTGACTTTTAAAATTTGATCATTTTTACTACCCTTAAAGTTGTTCACAGAACATCATTGTAAAAGCAATACATTCTTTGCTGTAGAATCATCTAAGAAATGCTTGTTTGTTTGCACTCAAGTGTGGACACAGATTACTATTTTTATGCTTTAAAAGAATTTTTTGTTTGTATATGCTCTCTATTTCTCCATTGAACGAGCAACATCCCATATTTTTGATACCTTTTTCTAAAATACTGTTTAGTTACAAAATTATGAAATGTTTAGTTTTCACTAAATTGAATAAACTGTTAAACTAGCAACGGTTTATTTGATTTAAAGAGAACTAATTAACATGATAACTGACAAAACATCAGTTACTAACCATTAGATCAATAAACAGTGTATAGTTGATACAGAATGATTTTTCCTTTGAAGGTGCTTAACAACACAATTAATAAGTTAAATTTTATTTTGTGATTTATAAATAAACCATATGTAACTGTTCAGGATTTCATTCAGAGGTTGTCCACAAATCAACTTTGAAGCTAAGCCAAAAGTAAACGACACAAATGTTCCTTTCATGGATGTCCTCACCAAAGCTTTGCACAACATATTAATCAAAGAATTTGAAGTATGTTCATTTGAAGTTACTTTGTGTTTTATAAAAACTAAATCAATTATTTTTTTCTTGTAGAAAATAATGGTTCAGCCAAACATGATCGATTTTACAATACCAATGATGAATAGTGGTTAATAATTGACACAGAAAATTTAAAGTATTAAATTGTAGCACAAAGGGTATACATTATAAGAAAAAAGTAACTCAATAAAACAAATCAGACTAAGTTGCATAAAATATGTTACCATTAATTAATAATTAAAGAGAAAAAACATAAATGACTGTGATAATGTTTTAAGTATGCCAATTTGTTTCAATGTATATTGTGCTTTTGTTTTAATGAACTTCCATTATTTATATTTGTTTAAACGTTAAATAATGTATTGGCTTTTATCACAGTGTTGTACATTGTTTTTGTGTACTATTTTTAATATAAGTAGTTTGATTAGTCATAAATGTACATACACATTGTACACAATGAAACTAAATCCTAAAGGCTGTAACCTATTCGAATTACTTATTGTCTATCTTAACTATATGTGCTATTTTTGTTTTAAGATTTTAAAAAAGTGAATTTTGTTTTATTATATATTTAGAGCAGTTATTTAAGTCAAACAATACCTATTATAATACATAACTATTTTTGGGAGTTATACATGGTGTTTAATATTTTTATTGATAAATTAAAATGCATTTGTTGATTTTATTTAACTAGTTGTGTTTACTGTTATGGTACTGCAAGTTTTATAAATAACAGTTTTAGATGTGCCCATTTATTAACCCATCAAAAATACCTAATTAAGTAATTATCTATCTTTACACTTTTTTCATCGACTTCTAAATCATAGTTATTTTTTAAATGAATAACTATTATGTACTACGTTACATGGCATTTAATGGCCGAAGACAATTTTTTCGAAGAAAAAAATGCAATTGCTAATTACTAATGGTGAACAAAGTAATAATGTTAGATAAGTAAGGTATTTTGTTTTACAATATTGCACTTAAATTATAAGTTATAAGTTATAAGTAAATACATACAAAAACATGTTAAAAAAATAAGTATAGCAATTTTGCTTTGGACTTAGACTTGGAGTAGGTACTTGTTTGTAACAGCATTAGACTTGGAAGGTACATTTTTACAATGTATATGAAATTGTTTAACAACAGATTGAACAACAAAGTAAAAAACTTAAGAATAAATTAATTAATTGACCAATTTTCTTAACAATTAGGAAAATATGTTGTTAACTGTCGTAGATTGGGTAAAAGTTTCTAGTCTTAAAAATGAAAATTACTCATTTTCAAAATTGACAAAGTATTATTTAAGTTCTGTTTATCTAAAAAGTTAACAAAGCTGTTTGGATGAATCTTCAAAAAATAAATCACAAAAAAATTTACATAGTTTTTTACTGTACAAACAAAAGGTGAATAATGAATACGAATTAGTGGCTTGTGGAACCTCATTGCTGCCCCATCAATAAGTACATACATCATTACTATTACCATTTATCAAGTTCCAATTCTGCCATAAACTCTTCCCTGGTGGATAGTGATTCACATCCAGTCATGATAAATGTTGAGGATATTATCAAGACTCCAGAGCAATACACATACATAGTCCTTATTCTATGTACATAGTTAACTAATTTTCAAAATTGTTTAATCATACATAGATAATAATGTTTTTTTTTAGATAGTAGATGGTAATCTCAAAACTAATGTAAAAGTAAATGTTTTTGAAACAACTCAAAATCGGTTTGGATTTGAAAAAAAAAATGGTTCAAAAAATAACCTCAATCCAATTACTTACCGGTACTTGAAGGGATTATATGAAAACAATAGAGCATATTTTTAGTATCCTAAGAAGTGTTTTCAGAAAGAAAAATCAATATTGTAAGACCAAGCATATGTAAATTCTCAGAATTGAAATTCCATTGGAAATAACACACTTGCGCTGAACACTAAATGTATTGTGTATCAAATACACAACAGGAGGTAGGTGAATACATTGCTCATTGGGATATCTAATAAGGTGTAAAATAGGCAAGTATAGGTGTTATTGTAGAGTTTTATTATCTCAAATTTTTTTAAATTCAGCAATAATTTTACTTTGGAGCCATTGGCAATATTTTATGGTTTGGTCTATGTTATAATTTGTAAAATGAGCAAATAAAACAAGTTTTTAGTTTTTTACACACAGAACAGTAATAAAAATTATGCAACTAAAAATAGTTACATTAAAATAAGATTAATAAAAATTATGTACATCTATAAATTTAAATAATAAGAAAGAAAATATTATAGAATATAGATATATTATATTTTGTTCAAGTATTATTTAGTAACAAGTCATTAGTTATTCTATTAAAATAAAAACATATAATAAAGAAACGTCATCGAATACATAAAGCGTCATACATAAAACTATAAATTATATCCAGTAGTAGTTTGCAGTTTGCTGTTTTTCTTGAGCATATACATAAAACTTGCTTTTACTCTACTAACAGTCTTTTTCTTCCCAAGGGCAATAAAACTTTGTTTAGCTTTTGTTCTCCAACAATAATATCGCCACAAAATAAAAATAATTACCACAAACAGTACAACAATAAATATAAACAGAGGTAGTAATAGTCCGTCAAACAACCCATGAACCGCCAAAGTGTCAAAAGATTTCTTGGAATTGGCCAACAGCAACAAGCGTTTGTACTCAAATTTGTTTTTGAACAATGGATCACTTTTCAATTTTTGAGGTTTAAACTGATCACTAAAGACAATATAATTGGAGTTTTATAAGTAAAACTATTTCAAAACTTTTACCTGGTAGCTGTGACGTTTAAAATGATGGTTTTGGCTAAGTTTATTGAGGCACAAAAAGGTAAAGGTAATTGCATAACTCTAGACCCATGTTTACCAATGACTTTAGAGTACCTGTAATCAGTAACAATAGTTATAAGTTAGTGAGTTATAAATTGAATACAATCAATCATTTAATCTAACTTGTGAAATTCATTATTTTCAGCACGTTGTACCACATGATAGGTTGTATTGTTGTCGTTAATTTTCACATTATCTTGGTGAAAAACATGTGGTAGATTACCAGTAGATATATACTCCAAAAACGCATCCAACAACCAATAACAATCTGTAACGATAATAATTTTATGTACAAATAATGCAATTATGTATTTGAACATGAATTTATTTGAACCCAAGATACCTATTTCTAAGTGATTACTGTCAAGACAATTTGAATCGCCAAACAAAATTATATTTCCAGTGGATTTATACAATCCTAAAATTGGTACTCTTTCTTCTTGTCTACTTTTATCACTATATATGAATTCTTCTCCTAAAATCATCAATAGTAAACTTTCAACATAATAACAACACTATCACACTATTTCTCATTATTTAACACTAGCTAATCCTCTTGGTTTTGGTTTTGCTCAAGTAATTTATGCCACATTACAATTAGATGGTATATTTTTAGGAGGAAAGGTTTTGGAGGGTAGAGTTAGTATGGAGTTAATAATCGTCATTGACTTCTATCCTATTGGATAAAACTGTTGTAATTTACAACTGTGAAGGAATGAATTGTTCTGTGCAAAAAAACTTTAACTATGAATTTTATTAATTGAAGGCGAGTGTGGATTTTTAACTTAAGCAATATTGGCGCAGTTTTTTTTTATTAAGTACCATTTTCTAAAGGACAGATTAGGACTAAATGAGATAATATTAATTCTGGGGTTAGTTTTTTTAGAGTAAGATTATTAGTCTTCATAATGTCTTAAGGAGCTACATTACTACAAATTTTTAGCAAGTTTTCTTCTGACATTACAACTACCAAAAATAATAAACCCAATGGTCCTCATCCTATCAAGTTACAAAAATGTGATATTTACTTTACATAAAATACTTAGATAGTTTCAGAAATCATAACTCTTAATTGTACATTACCCTGGTTTTTTAATGTTTTAGCTACAACAATGCCTTCATTTGGAAATGAAGTTATATGACTGCCCGATGAATAATGTACTTTTTTATCTCCCATTTCAAATTCTCCATAATACACATTTGAACCCAAAGATATACCATATGGAGCCAGCAAATCATTTAGTGCAGGTATATTTGAGCCACCCGTAACTGGCTTCCACCATTGTTTTGTAGTTTCGTCAAAAAACTCAATCTATAAATAAAAATATGTTTCTGCAAACACGTAGGTTAGGAATAATAAAATAAAATGTGGGTAGGTACTTTTTTCATAACAGAAACATTATACCAGTCTGCAAATATAACAACTGATAAATTGTAAGTAGCAATATCTGCTTCAATTTTTTTTACTTCTTCAGCAAAGAATTCTTCTTCAGGATCTACAACCAACAATGTTCCAAAGTTAGTTGCATTAAAACATGTATAAGGTTCGCCCAATACTTCTATGTAGTAACCAGAGTTACGCAAATGTTGGTATAGTCCCTAAAATAGACAAATATTGAAATGTATCAATAGCTAAGAATAATACATTAAATATTATTATTACACATCAAAGGCATTAGTGTAAGGAAGCAATTGTCCCCTTAGACTGTAAGATTTACATTGTAAAAAAAATTTGAAGGAGTAAAATACTCAATATTCCATAAGATTACAGTGATTACACACATTCGCACTTTTCCTCAAAAAAGGGTCCACTAGGGTACTGTATAACATACCTCCTGAAAAATAATAATAATGTTGAGAATTATCACTTGCCTTAAAATTTGTATGTATGTGATCAGCATTCCAGTCCAATGGATCAGTATTTATATTCAAATTGTCCCTTGGAAAATATCCAGGAGGATATCTTATATTATGATACTGATCCCAAAGAATTCTCCTCACTCTTGGTGGAGTAGGTATAACAGCAGCTCGTAAGGGTAATTGAACTGTATAATTAGTGTCTGACGATTCAACTGTGAGTTCAATATGCCCAGAGACTGTGCCGCTCCAATCTTCTGGAGCTGATTGGGATACAGTTAAGGCAATGGCCATCCAACCAGACCAAGGCCACAATGTTTGAGAATAACTTATAGTTACATCTAAATAATGTCCTTTTTCAGGAGAATATGGATACCAAATAGGAGCATCTACAACTTTCCCAAACACTGCCAAACCATTGAGTATGGTGATATTGACAATAATCGGTATGCCAGTATAATAGAGTGGTTGAGTGCAGTAGGGCCACATGTATTGGCATTCAGTTAAATCCACATAACTGTTAAATAAACGAATGATTTGAGGGATAAACATTACGCATTTAAATATTATTTTTATCTTAAATGTAAAAATCTAATAATTTTTACACAATATGTTTAAAATTAAATGTTAGATTCATACATTTGACACTTTAATACAGAATTTATTTTGTAAGAAAACTGTGTAATAGTAACACAATTAGAAATGTTTTAATGAAGTTGGGAAAAGTCCAACTTTACAAAAATTATTTAAAAAATAATATTTATAATAAAATTTGGAATATTGTAACATTGTAACAAACTCCAAAAGAATGGTTCATATCTAAAATATCTGCTATTTATTTCATTAATTTTTACCATTTTTAAAACTAAAAAATTAGATATATATTTTAAAACAAACAAAATTTGGGAATTAAGTTGGTATACTAAATTTGTTTTGAATTACATGTTTACTATTTTCAGGCATTTATTTAAGGCAGCCAGTACCTATTAAAATATTTCAGTTGACAAATTATACAAACAAAAACACTGGAGTATTTGTTTGAAATTAAAATAATTTTTTTTTAAATATGCATTCAATTTGACTAACTTAAATTTTACTCATCAAATGGCAAGTACTAAATAGTTTCTACAAGTCATAATCTATATCAATTGAGATATGATTATAATACAGCAATAATTAACTTGATTAATACTGCAAAATGCAATATAAATTGGTCAGTGTATGTGGATAATATTTTTTTTTTTTAACTTAACAAATTTATGTAGATAAATAGTACATTAAAGATTTCAACTCAATAGTTTATCTAAAATATGAATAATTATTGATTTTTACTTTTCAAAAATTCTTAACTCTTTTTTCTACTTAGTGATGATTTAACTTAAAAATGGTTTGTATTGTGTTTGTAAAAAAAAACAATATCCTACAAAAAAAAAAATGTTTATCTCCTTCCAATTTAACATTTTATTAAAATATATATACTCATCTACCTAGGGCTCAAACTGACTTGAGGAATATAACTAGATAAAACTCTGAATGCTTGCAAGAGATCTAGTTTTCCATGTCCTTGTTCAAACATATTTACACCTGGTAATCTCTGAGCACTGGCTAAAAGAGCTTGTTTCATAATAGCTGGATTGACTACTTTACCTTGAGCCAAAATACCACTAAACACAAAATTTAAGTTAAACAAGTTTTAAAATTAATTTTTTTAAAGCATTCATAACTTGTTCCTGAATATACCTAGTTAGAAGTGTAACAGCCCCAGCTACAACAGGTGATGCAACACTAGTGCCTGACAGGGTTCGACACCCTCCATTTACACTTGATCCATGTACATCCGTGCCATAACTAACGATATCGGGCTTCAAACGACCATACCTAAAACAAGAAAATTAAATTTAGGAAAACGCTTGAACGTAAGTGTAATAAGACAATACCCTTGGGGTAGTTCCCAAGTAGTCATCCCTCGAGATGAAAACTTGGCTATGTGATCATCAAAACTTATTCCACCCACTCCAATAACATCCATTTGATCGGCGGGATTGTTCAAAGTACTTAAAAACAATATTAAATTATTAATTCAGTACTCATTTTGCATAGTTTGTAGGTATAGTATAAACCTCACCCATATAAAGGTCCATCATTACCAATGGCAGATACCATAATAACCCCATTAGCTGTCAGTTCCCAAACTTTGTCAACAAATGGTTGATCCATAAAATCTGGCCCACCAATACTTAAATTAAGAACATGAACCTTTTTCATTATAGCATAGTTAAACGCATCCAAAAACCACGAGGTAAATGAAACCTATATAATATCATTACTAATGTAATATTATTATGTTTAACCAAATTGACTATTTGAACCCTCACTTGGTTATTAGTAAACACTCTGAAAATAAATAAATCAGCATCAGGAGCAAATCCAAAACATTCATGGTTTGATGCTATAAGTCCTGCCACAAACGTTCCGTGTCCAACGCCATCTTCCAAATTTCCATCCTCAGTCCAATCAGTTCTATCAGCTACCTTTTTGAAATGTGGATGAGATATACTCAAACCAGTATCGAAAATTGCAACTTTTACCCCTTTACCTAAATCAATACATAGCACGGTGAACAAAATGATAAAATCATCATGACATCTTACAGGAAAGAAGTTTATTTTCTCTACCTGTAATACCTAACTGCCACAAAATATCAGCTTTAAGAACTTGGGTGATTTGAGATGGGACAACGCGAAGTATATGTCGAGTTTTAAACCTTTTGTTCAGTTTGTTCCATAATTTTGCATCCTGAAAAAATAAACAATAATAATGGTCCAATGAATTCAAAGCCAAAAGTATTCTGATTAAGTAGCACTATTAACCAGTATAATTGAGCACATATGAGTAGGTTATATATTGCAGTTAAATAACAATAACAAGACGATTTTACCATGTTAAATAAAATAGTGAAGAGCAACATAAATAAAAATAAATTATACTCATAAGATAATTATATATATAGCTATGCTTACAGGAGTAGTAGCTATATTTATATTTTTAATTTGTTTTAGAAATAAATATATTTAAAAAAAAAAAGTATATTATTTGCTTACATATAATTTGTAATGCAAGTTCACAAACTTCAAATGGCAATAATTTTTAAAATAAGTGGGTTTGCATAAATAATTCTTACAGCACACCATAGATTTGAGCATCAAAAAAATGAACTAACTAATTAAAAAAATTTTCAGTTTTCAATTTTGAGTTTGGTTTTATGCATTTGTTCTGTTCACAATGAACAAAAATTTGGTATATAATTTTTATGACGAGAAATGAATTTATGCGTAGTACCTATTAAAAAAAAGCATAACAACACTTTTTAATAGTGTGTTTTTATATGCATAATTTGATGCTAGTAAAAAAGTCTGTCAAACTTACTTTAGAAGTTACAGACGTTTAAAAATTGTAGATATCTATGTATACATGGTGTGGCGAGCACGGGCGGACCTACCCGCGTCTGCTCGGTATCTACTCGATACTCAATTTGTCTGTAGTTTTCAAATTTCAATTTTTTTTTGTAATAATCATTTTTAGTTATCAATGTTGTGATAGCGGTTATTGAGTAATTTACTATTGGATTAATTATTTAATTTTAAAATTTTTCTGCCATTCGGGAGCGTTTTTTTTTATGATTTCAACCACATATTCACCTAAAACTTAGAAGTTTTTTCCAAAGTAATTTTGACCGACTTTTATTTATAGTACTATCAAATTATGCATAAAAAAACATATTTTGAAAATAAAAGTCCAAAAATTGATTGGGAGTTGCATTTGTTCCAAAAATTAGTTTGAATCAAAATGTTTTTCTGATTTTATGGTTTGGCAAGATAAAATTATAATAAGTCTATTTCAAGTAACACACAGTTTGGTTTGCACAAGGAGCCATGGCCATGGCCCCCTGCGCGCACACTTATGACTAAACCTAATTATGTAATACTTATAAATACACTTTTTTTTTTTTTTTGCAAAATATTTTCAATTTTTATATTTTTTATTGTAGGCCAAACTATTAAATGCTTGTCGTGACTAGAGTAATGATACATTTTTGATAGGAATTTTTTTCAGCTGTACCATGCTTATTTTACAAATGTTTGGGGAGACAAACCTCTTCCAATCTAATTGCAACTTTAATGGTGGAAAATAAGCAATTTTGTGAAAAAGGGACATAAAAGGCCTTATGAGTAATTACTTGGCCAAGGCTTCTCCAACGCAAGAATATTTTGTTGTATTCAGTTCCATTAGCGTTTTCTTCATTCAAATACCTTTGAACTACTCGTTGAGGGGTTATTTTTTTAATAATTGGATGACCTTTAAGCGCATCTAAAGCTTTTGAGGAATCACATTCGTCAACCTGAAATTTTACATACACATTACCTATGAAATTTTTAAAAGAGAAATAGGTACATAACAACGCAATTTTTTTTTTATTGAGATAATGATAGGACAGGGGTAGTAGGTAAGTTTTTAATTTATATTTACAAACAGAACATCAAAGTCACTCGGATATTTGCTAGCGGCATTGTTTCGGTCTAATATTCTCCAATTTTCAACACCCGCAGACCTTAGAGCCGCCGATATGTAGTTGTGCCGCGTTTCGTTCAGGTAATATCCGTTGAACGTGACAATGTACTCTGCCAAAAACAATACACACATAAAATATAACAAACAGCCGGAGTTTGATTGAGAAATTAATCGGGTTATAATTTTATTATCACAGATACAATACGTAACGATCCATTCGGTGGTACAAAAGTAGCGTGCAAGCAATGTAAAAATTGATATTAGGTATTAGTAAATACAACAGAATGTAGATAGGTGGTACACACACGGTTACAGAACAGTAATAGCTGTTGATGAACTCTGCGACCGTAGAATATGTCCGATTCTCGGTCGGTTTCAAATATAACAACCAAGAATATCAAACATATCTTACGAACCAACAGATTTACATGTACACGCAGGAACGCGCACACGGATGTCGTACAATTGAATTTTACCTAACGATTCGTTTAAAAAAAAAAAAAAAAACAGACGGTTTAGGGGTGGGCGCAGGGTCGTCCCTAACGCGGTCGTCGAGGGTGTTTTCCCTGAGGGTATAGAGGACGACGACGGTGTTAGATAGTGGCGTACAGTGTTGTGGTTTACCTTGGTCGACGACGTGCGAGTTGAACGACGGATCGTCGCGCGCCACTTCGCAACAGCAACACCGAAACGACGCGCAGACCGCCGTCGCGACAAACAGAGCACGGACGATGCGTAGCGCCGACGACATCTTGACGCATTTCGCGGATCCGTCGGGGTAGCGTTAGCGGACGGGTGCTCCTCGCCGCTCTGTAGTCGTAACCGTTCTACGTAAACATGGAAATTCAAGAGAGAAAAAAAAAAAAATTACATAAATATCGTGCCGCAGCAGCGCACACACTATATACAAGTGATGCGAGTGGACGGCAGTTATGGCCCGGGAAGACGTCGAGCGAGCGGACGACGACGTGCCGCCCGAAGAGTTTGTGGACGACTGAACCGGGCGTAATGGAATTAAAAACGGGCGCGATACGAGCCGAACGCGCGCGGTGTAATCGAGCACCGTAGCGCTCGCGAGTCGCGCGGCCCCGCGGATCAATACGGTTTTCCTCGGCGGCGGACGCGGATCAATACGGTGGCGCCCGGCAGCCGCGTTACGGCACTCCGCGCGGCGGCCGCGGGGGCTTCGGACGGTGGTAGGTTGGCGTCGACGGGGGGAAGACGCGCTTTTGGGGCGCCGAGTAGATAAGGACAGGCGGCGACGGATGCTGCGTGCCGACGAGATTTCAGACTTTAAGTCGTCGCGTTGGCGCCAGACTGGCCGGGTCCAGTGTGGATCAATCGCCGGGCCCCCAGTGTTGCCACTACGGAAAAGCTCTCCGTCAGGTTTCATTGGGACATTGGGGGCAAACGTTTTAACGGCATTTTTGGGCGGAAAAAAAAGACAAAAATTATGTACATGGGTTTCAAACAATGGACGATACAATCGTATAAGGACAAAAAAATAAAGATTGAATATTAAGGGGTAAATGCGTGTTTTAAAATCATGGATTTTGTAGAAAATGTTCAATAGAAAACTTTAAATATCGGTGTAAGAGTTGATACGAGATATTTTTTTTTTAAAAAAAAAAAAAAGCTACTTCCGATGGCGTACATAAGGGGGGCAATGGCCCATAGTGAAGTATCAGGCTCGATAAAAATTTATATCATTTTATGACATTATGAGTAAAACTCTAAGGCATTGATAAAAAATGATATCATCTAGTCTCTAGAGTCCATACATAATAATGTCGTCTCTAATTGTAGTTAACTAAAATGTTATATTATATTATTACTTTCTTTTTGTATTTTACCAATTAAATTAAAAATTACCTAGATCTAAGGCATTTTTTTTTTTTTTTGGCCATTATTGTTGTCTGTAAGCAAATGGAGATCTACTGGCTACTTTACTTATTACTGAATAATGGACAACATTATTGGTGTTTCTTCATTTATATTATTGTGTACAAAATGAATGTTAATGTGACCACTGACCAGATGTGTTAGTAAGGAAATTGGCCAATAACGAAATAATTAATTTCTAAGTACGCCACTGCAGGATACCATTAAATGACTTTCAAAATAAAATTTTTAATTTGTATAACCACTATCGTAAATTGATTGAAAATATTTTTTAAAAACATTTTAAAACGGTTTGTAGACAGACAAAAGATACTAGGTATGAACAAAAGATTGATTGAAAGTGATTATTTAACCAAGCTGCATGGACAATGACTAATTTGTAATTAGTTATGATCAATAATTGCTTATACTTATAGGATTTCAAAATTGAATATACTTTTATACTTTGGCTTAGCATTTTTTTCATTTTTCATTGTTCTATAAAGGTATATAGTTCTCAGAGATAGTTTTTGTAATTTTTTACATATTGTTGAGCATACAATTCTGCATTCTGCACGTATAGTACCTATTTTGAAGAAGGTCAGCCAAGAACAACTTAAACGCCGAATTTCAATGTAAATACAAAAGCTGGACAGGGTACTATCGTTACGTATAGGTACTATCGCGCAGTTGACACAATGCTTATAATTACTTCTCCGATAGTTTTTAAAAAAAAAATTTAAAATTGTTTGATTACTTATTATATTCTTTAAAAGTGTGTAAACATTTTGGTAATCTCAGACCATTTTTATTTTTGTTCTAAAAATAGAACATTCAATTAGGTACTCGATGGATTTTGATATTATTTTTGGGTTATTTTGGTAGGTAACAGATTTTAATTAATTTTCCCGTGCTGTTAAGACTTAAAATTGATAATTACAAAAAATGTTGACTATATTAATCAATTTTAACACTTCTTAATAATAAACGCAATACATAGATTCTAATAAAAATAGCAAAATAATTTTTTTCGAGGTCTATACAATTTTTCAGTTCATTTTTTCTTTAATCATAATATTTTTTTTAGACCTCAGATTTGGCAGTATATTAACTGTTATTTTTTAATGTTCTAGTAGAATTATTACTATTATATGACTCAATTTATATTAAATAAACTGAACTTACCCAGAAGTCAGAATTGTTATTTTCGTAAACAATTCACAATGTTGCTTACAAAACTAATACATTACTTCTAACAAAAATCTTTCAAACCAGAGACCTGCAGTGTTTGATCTGGGATAACAATAGCAGGAAGACGCAGTTAAACAAAAAATTAATTCTGTATTGATGTGCCTATGCTAGACCATTGAATTTATACTAAATTATAAGGAGGATGGTATTATATTTTGAAAAAAATAATGAGGATTTTGTACCCCCAAAATCAAACACTGCAGTGACCCACCCTGCAAGACAGTACAGCCCATACAGCATACTTCAAAGTCGTTGTCGGTACTTCAACAAGCTATATTGATCCGTTAGGTATTTAATACTTCTTTTTTTTTTAAATTACTACATTTTCGTCGTGGACTTAAAATACGCACTTTTTTTATACTATAACTGAAGATGGTAATTTTGTTTTAAATTCTGAGTGAAGCGAAAAATGTATTGATTTTACCGTGATGCTTTTGTTCTTGTTTTTTTACAAACAATTTTTTGGAATTATAATTGAACAGAATAAATAATAATATTGGTCCGATTTTTACAAACGATATACCTATCTCTAAAGATAAGTAATGTTGGCCGGAGATGTTACTTTATTAATGGTTTATTTTAAATTCCAATTATTTTTTCAGTTACAATCCATAAACAAAAAAATAAAATTCAATATTTGCATCCGAATGATTGAAATTCTTATGTACATCATTGAATAAGTGGGGCTTGGGTAAAACTATAACAAAAAAACAAAATTGGAACAAATTTTGACAATCTTTGAACGATTTACAAAGCTTTGGAACTCTGTGTAAGAATTGTTCGACTTTAACAGTTATTTTTAGTTTAGAGTCTTTTAATCTTATTACAATGTAATTAACATATTTTCCGATATATTGTGGTAAATAATCTACAAAAACCGGTTCACACAATTATGGTTTACATTTATAGACATTTGTACATACTTATTTTTATTTTTTTGTCATTTTATGTCCAAAAGTTTGAGCTAAAAATTATGGAGTTTGAAAATCTTCAATATTTTACAGGTTTTGTTTAGTACAACACATATTTTGTTTATAATTCATATTTTAAAATCATAAATTTTACCCTGCGAGCTAAAAAGTGTACAATCAGTTAAGACAGTTGAGTATTCTGTATATTTTGGTTAATTGAACTCGCTCAGAATGTAGAGGTACCATAAAACGGTAAATTACTCCTTTTGAATCAGAGGGTTTGAAGTTTGAACCCACAAAAACTCACCTAAAACTAAATCAGTAACCCACTCAATGCTGTAACCTACTCTAAAGCTACTATACTTTTTATATGTTATTAATTAAATAACAGACGTGTGCACGTATAATAGTAAGTATACAGAGTACTGAGTAATTCACATTTCACCTGCAATCTGTATAATATACCCTGTGACCTGTATATAGCTTTATTGGTTTGCCTTGGAGTACAAAATTACAGCGTTGAAATTTTATTTTTAAACTTTAAACATAATTCATCGATTTTATCCCGACTCGAGTTACGGATTGTTAAAAATGTCATTTTCGTATTCAGATTGTTTTTATCCTCAAAGTTAATCTTATACTTATATATATTTATGAATTATTGTACTACCAAAAGTCTCCAATTTTATTATATATTATACTATATAGTGTACCTACCTATTACTGTTATAGGTCGTATCGGTTCGGGTATTGTATCCACAGAATATATATGACCTAGCTGTATTTAGATATAATCATATTGGTATACCTAAGTATATTTTATGTTAAAAAATCGGCCATAAATTTTAATTAATATGATATTAATGATAATAGGTACGGCTGGTCTTTAAACGCAATAATTTACCTAGGTACTAATCATAGAATAGAATACTAATTATGTGATGGGCTGGGGCAATATTTGTTAAACGCACAAATTATTGTTATCTAACTATTTTTGCAACTTTTAGTTGTATTAATTACGTTAAAATAAATCAAATGCGCGTCGAATGCTTTTTAAAGCTGAAACACGAAATTCGAAAAATTCAACGAAAACGCATTATGGATCTAAGATTAGGGACCTGAAGAAAAATAGTCTTTTGCTTTTGCTCCAAACGGCAAATAGGTATTGTGATGATAAAGGAAGATTAGAATTAATACATTGGGCTCCAATACCAGTGCTCGAATTGAAAAATTTTAGAAAGGGGTGCTGCAGAAGTTGAGCAAATTGTTAGGTACAAACTTTCCGGTTTCCAGACCTCAAGGGGAAGTGAATTTGAAGGGGTACGCTAAAATATTTTGTACATATAAAGGGTACTCCGTCCCCCCTCAATTTGAGCACTGGAATTAACTGTATAACGGGTAGAAGTCATAACTCAGTATTTTTAAAAAGTAGACTTTAAAGTTTAAAGTCATATAGCAGACGTATAAACGTATATGTCAATGTCTACGAGTAAGTCGGAGAAGAAGATTAACAATTAATTTGTTTGACGAAAACAAAAGAAATTAGTTTTCCTGGACCACTTTGTTAAGTCCACACGGAACTCAGTTGCTACTCTGCAAAGTTTGTACTTCATAGCGAATTGTTAAATCAATACACGTTCAAAAAGCCCCAATAAAAGTATCCTTTTGTTATCTTCAACGACATACTGGCGCCAGCCGTGACCGAGAATTAATCGATTCTATGTCAAAGAGATTCCAAACAAAAGATTCAGGTATTAACTTTTTAACCGCATGGTAACCAGACTTGGTAACCCGCATAACCTGAAAGCACGATAATATATAATCGTGCCTGAAAGTTCTATTTTATCTTTATCACAGAAACAAAACAATGTAATATTGTCATTTTAAGTTTTAAACCGTTGAAACTTGGAAAACAAAAAATTTGTTGAGAGCCGAATTTCAAAGTTGTTTATTCGTTTATACAATTATTAGAGGTATTGTTTGTTGTTTGACATAAATGTGAATCATGGTTGAAGCCCACAGTATCAACTCGGAACACAAGGATTTGATACACGATGTCGCGTTTGATTACTATGGAGAAAGAATGGCTACGTGCTCCACGGATCAGTTTGTCAAGGTTTGTCTAGTATTCTGCACTTGTTTGTTGGTTGTTTGCATTCAGCTAATTTCCTGTATTATGTGAAACTTTCAATTGTTATTTAAAACGCAGGTTTGGGACCAAGATGATCAGGGTACGTGGTCGTTAACTGCAAGTTGGAAAGCCCATAGTGGATCTGTTTGGAAAGTGACCTGGGCTCATCCTGAATTTGGACAAGTTTTGGCTACATGTTCCTTTGATCGTACGGCGGCAATTTGGGAAGAAATAAGTATGTTCCTACGTATAATATCTATAATGGTTTACCTTGACGTCTTAGAACGCCTATTGTATTGTTTTGTGTTTACTTACATTTAAAAAAGTTACAATCACAAATAATTATTTTATCTTAGTTGTTAAGTTGTTTAATATTTTCATTAAAAGTACTGTTGCATTTCTGAGTTATATTGTTATGCGTATTAGAAGATTGAAAGTCCTAGTATATCAAAATTTTTTCAAAAATTAAGTAACTTAAATGATTTAAATTGGTTTATAACAATGTATTGTAATTTTTTAGTAGGAATTTATTAATGAGAAATTTAAAAAAAACAAAGACATTGATAGTCATTTATTGCCTTAATATATATATATATATATATATATATATATGTATCTATTCACACCATTTGTATACTATGCCCTTATAAAATTAATTAATTTACTTTTAAAATGATTTTTAAGGAAAATATTTCAAATTAGCATTCACTTTTAAACACTTGTAATCAAACTTTTTGAGAACTGTTATGTTTAAGGTCAATATTAAAATTTTTAACTATTATTATTTTTTTTTGATGTGATTTATATAGAAGTCAATAACTACTAAACTGTATTATCACTAAAATACATTTAAAAAATAATCTTCTCTATGACTAAAACTTTGGACTTGACGCTCTTATAATGATTAAAATATGAACTTTAAACAAAATACGCAAATATGTGTTTTAACAACTAAATTAAATGTCTGCAGTGAAATACATCACATGGACAAATCATACATGGACAGTATTAACAATTGCTTATTAATATTTTTTAGTGGGTGAAAGTAATGAGGGTGGAACATTACTTCGTCATTGGGTTCGTAGAGCCAATCTTGTTGACTCTCGCACATCTGTGACTGATGTGAAGTTTGGACCAAAATCGTTTGGATTAGTTTTAGCTACTTGCTCAGCTGATGGAATCA
Source organism: Hormaphis cornu (assembly GCA_017140985.1). Taxonomy (NCBI): domain Eukaryota; kingdom Metazoa; phylum Arthropoda; class Insecta; order Hemiptera; family Hormaphididae; genus Hormaphis; species Hormaphis cornu. The sequence continues at coordinate 15,274,839 of CM029362.1, forward strand.
CACGTATTTATGAAGCTCCGGATGCTTTGAACCTTGCTCAATGGCCATTACAACATGAGATACCATTAAAATTACCCAGTAGTTGTCTTACATGGAATCCAATAATATCTACGTAATGATCATTTATTATTTAATTGTTTAGTGATGGTTGTTTTAAAATTTTTAACTAAAATTGTCTTTTATTTTTATTTTTTTAGTTATAGATTGCCAAATGCAATGTTAGCAGTTGGTAGTGATGATAATACAAATAATAATACAAGTAAAGTGTTCATATGCGAATACAATGAAGTGTCTCGTCGATGGGCCAAAACTGAATCTGTTTCCAGTGTTAATCAACCAGTACATGATATGACATTTGCTCCAAACATGGGACGGTCATTTTATCTTTTGGCAATTGCTACAAACAATATTCGTATACTAATGATTAAACCAATTGTGTAAGTAATTTGGATGTAACCAAGTTACCGTAAACTAATTTGTTTTTAATCAGCCTAATTATTTAATTGTAACTGCATAGTGATGCTGCCAGTACTTTTCCATATATTATTGAAACTGCGGCTCAATTTGATGATCATTTATGCACAGTTTGGCGTGTCGCTTGGAATATTACTGGTACCGTACTAGCATCATCTGGTGATGACGGATGTGTGAGACTGTGGAAATGTAAGTTTTTTGTCTAATAATACCCACTTTTGCGTTTGAAATTAAAATTCATTACTAGCTATTGAAGGTCATTCCAATAACATAAAAAGGCTTATTTTTTTATTTTTTTAGGTACTGTAGACATATGGAAATGTGTTGGTGTGTTGAAACGAGATGGGAAGCTTCCACAAACTAAACCAACACCACCAACCAACACTACACAGTCAACAACTGCTCAAAACAATTTGACCAGGTTTTTCAAACTTGGTCAAATTACTCACCCTAGTGAAGTACATTGGCATTAAGTTAATATATATTTTATGTGTTGCATTTGTATAAATAATAAAATTTAATTAATTTACTTACAAGAAGTTCTTGGTAAATGTTTGTCATACTTTAACTTTTTTTTTAACTCTGTTTAACTCCACAAATATACTAACAATACATTTTTTTACATATATCTGAGTTTATACAATTTTATTAAAATACTCAAACTATAATAATATTATTAATAACATCAATATTTTTAGGGTTGTTTTCTTTTTTTAGAAAAACCTCTATACTTTATCTCTCAAACTAAGGTGGTCAAATGTGTTTGGGGTCATACACCTACATCAAGGGGATGAAATACTGAAGGATACCTTTTTTCCTTCATTTTTGTATAATTTACGGTCATTAAGCACACCAGTTTTTTTTGCAACCAGGAACAAAATATTTGTTTGGAATTGATCATATAGAATTAGCAACTGGTATGGTCTATAACACAAAATATAATATTGCATAAAATATGCTCGCGCGACTAACGTCGGATTAAAACAGGATTACCAAATTATATTTAAATTATCATTTTTTTTAACCTAACCCAATTTTTTATTCATGTTGGAAATGATATTGAAATAAATATTTTTATAATAAAGTTTTTTTACAATGCATTATATGCAAACAATTTTAAAGTTCTTAGCGTAGCAATAATTGTATTGTTTATGAATGATATTTTGTTTTCTATGATAATTTCTTCTGATTGAAAGAGTGGTCCAATTTTTAAAGTGAGTAACTCTTATAATAGGTTTTTTGGAACACGGTCCAAGTTGCGTTTTTTCAAAATATTGATTATTATATACCCCAAAATCCAAGAAACGTTCAAACGTATAGGGTTAAGTGACATGAAGTTTGCTTATTTCTAAACACTTATCTGGGTAAAAGTGCCCAAAACTTCATGTAGAATATTACAGAGATGAATGTATAAAATTAAAACGTGCAGACTTTCACAAAAATAATCGAAAATCTTATTATCACCATACAATTTGAGTAAGACAATGTATTATTTCTCCTAATTGAAAATGGGTATTTTATCAAATAAAATATAAATCCCGAACGATTTTCCCGAAACACTTGATAGTAGGGACACTTTGTGGAAAATTGGTATTGTGCTTATTTGTGCCTACCTACAGCAGCCCCAGGTCAAGGCGACCTAATGAATAACTTGGTTAGTTGAGTATGAATAAGACAATTTTTCCGTTTTCATAGTCTTTACTCAAGTACTCAACTCTCAAGAGTCAAGTCACAGTTTAAAAATTCTTTTTGCTGTCTCTTTTCTATGGTTATCACTTATCACTTTTCGATTATCACTTGCCTTAAACCTGTGTCTACGGCTATAGATAAAACCACGATATCTTTAATCATGCTTAAAACATATGATAAAGTTTTTTACGAGTTACAAAATTGTTACTAAATTTGGTTCCTGACAATTTATCATAATATAATTGTGTCTAGAAAATAAAAATTCGAAATACAAAGTTTTTAAGAAGTAAAACGTATTCTTCCGCAAGTTTAAAAACGATGGCGGTACGGATAATCAACCGAGTATTTCTACAGCCGAAGTTTTTAGGATTTAACAAAGGTATTTCTACAAAAAACGATTTGAACGAGTTTAAACGTAATGATAATGTTGTCGCCGTGCCCTTGGGCCTAGCGCCTACATTAATAATAATAATTATTATTTTAATAATATTAATAATTTATCGCGTTGTTTCAGGCGCTCAAACGCTCGGCCTACAAAATTTTATTTTGGGCAAATCTCGCTTCCAGAGCAATGAAGCGTCCAAGCCCAAGGAAGTCAGACGTAAATATTTTTTAAACTTTTTTATTGTTGTTCATAAATGATTTCAAGCAATTGTTTAACAAGCACTGAATCTACAGTTCTCAGTTGCAAAATTGATTACCCAACACTGTTAGTTTTAAGGCATTCCGTGTAGTTTTATGATAGTCAAGTTTACCCGTACTTGTATGGAAACGAAATATTATATTACACAATAAATAATGAATATCAATTTGGTCAAACTATTGTTGTATAATATTTTAGTTAAAGTTTGTATTTGGTATATCGTATTTGGTTTTTTTACCTATAATTTGTAATTATTTTTTAAATTGAAACAATAGTATTATGTGTTTATTAAGTACATCAAACTCTACTCAAGATTGTTATTTTCATTAATTTAATTATCTTTTAAAAATTTAGTATACATTTTCTAATTAGACCTTCAAAACAATGACTATATATATATTAATAGTTTAATAGGAATACAACATTAAACAGGAATAGTTCCTGCAAAGTTGTAGTCATTACTTCAACTAGCTATTTGTCCAATTGTAGCTACTATACGTAGTCGTCACTCCCATTTTTAAATAAAATATATATTTAAAAAAAAAGTAATACATTTTTTAAAAACGGGACATTTTAGTATCCCTAGAACATTTGTTAACGGTACATACTTTTGACATAATGTACTTTCCCGTATAGCACTGGACCTCCTCCATACCAAAGCACTTATTGAAAAAAACAAAATAATTGTGCAAAAAAGTTTATAAATTATAATTGCGTTAGCTGAATTTTTTTGTAAAGAAATATATTTAACCAAGTAAAAAAAAATAATAAATTTTAGGCAGATATCTAAGTTAATATTCAAGAGAATATATCAGTAAATACTAAATTATAATTAAAAACAATCTTGTACAGTAAATTAATATTTATAACTCATTATTTTCTGTTTTATTATTTTGAAACAGTTATAATATATAGGTAGGTAGTAATATTGATGATTTTTTTTTTCAGCTACTATCAGAACAACAGATGAACTGGTAAAAAAAAATCTTGTCGATTTTGGTAAATATGTTGCTGAATGTTTGCCTAAATATGTTCAAAAAGTACAAATAGCCCTCGGAGATGAACTGGAAATACTCATTGCACCAGAGGGTGTTTTACCAGTGCTACAATTTTTAAAAGATCATCATAACTGTCAGTTTTCTAACTTGTCAGATTTATGCGCTGTAGATGTTCCTCAACGTTCAAATCGATTTGAAGTAAATTGTATTAATATATTTGGAATAAATGTGATTGGTTATAATAATTATAATATTTTAATAAAGTAATTATTACTTTCTTACTTACTGAAATGATATAACCACCAATATATTATAAAATGTACGTATTGTATTTAATTATTAATAGAGTTTTTTTGCTTATTAGATTGTCTACAACTTATTGTCTGTTCGTTTCAATGCGCGCATACGCGTAAAAACTTATACTGATGAATTGACACCAATTGATTCAGCTACACCTATTTTTGAAGCAGCTAACTGGTACGAAAGAGAAATCTGGGATATGTTTGGGGTATTCTTCAGTAATCATCCAGACTTACGAAGAATTCTAACTGATTATGGATTTGAAGGTCATCCATTCCGTAAAGATTTTCCATTATCCGGATATGTTGAAGTAATGTGTTAATTGTTGCAAAAAAAAAAAAAAAAAAAAAATCGTTACAAAAATTAAACAGTTAATATTTTAAACTAAGCTGTCATTAAAAGTATTTGAATTTTGATTTTAGGTAAGATATGATGATGACAAAAAAAGAGTCGTGGTAGAACCATTAGAAATGTCGCAAGAATTCAGAAAATTTGAGCTGTCGACTCCGTGGGAACAGTTTCCAAATTTTAGAAATGCTTCTACTGCCACTGAAGAAGTGCCGCTAAACGAAAAGAAAAAATAATCGAACATTTTTTAAGGTAAAAAAAAAAATGTAAAAAAGTGTTGATTTAGTAATTTTTTTAGTTTAATGGAGTATTAAAAGATTTTAAATAAACAATTATTTTTCCGAGTATCTGTTCAGTTCAATGTCCTGATTGGAGTGATAAAGAATTTTAAAGATACATAGTCAACTTGTCATAATGTAATTTAGATTGATGAATCATGTTTTTAATTTCCATTGCTAGCACCATTTAGTGCTATCCATATTGTTGTTCATTGTACTTTGATATAATAGCCATAAAAATACGCCTTTTACATAACAAGAATTACGTATCTGTAGACTGTATTTAATAGTCATATGTCACTTATCAGACATTTTGTGGCTTGTGGCAGTTATTAAAATGTTTAGATACCAGGTCGATCTTATTTTCAAAGAAATTTGGAAGTGTTAAATAAAATCTTATTTTTGCTCATAATTGTATAATATAGATTTACATATATATATTATATTTTATTATAATTTACTGTCTGTTAGTATATGAATAATATTCTTATAGTTATAATACAAGATCTAATAGTTCAAACATTCTTACAAGGAACCAATTAAATAGTTAATTATAAATTCATGAGTAAATAAATCAGATCCAATCTTATTATAAATTATTGCCATTTAACATATCATTAAAAAAAATATAACATTAGGCCTTAGTGTGTAAATATATAAATGCATTTTGCTCATGAAGTGTTATATAATATGTGTAGTAATACTGGAGTAGGCAAGTTGTACGGCGTTTATAAATTTCTAATGTGTTTTGTATTTAGTACGGTGTTTATAAACTTCTAATGTGTTTTGTACGTCTTACTAAGAGACAACATGAATTTAAATTGGTGCCTTCACATTTTAACAGTTCAGAAATATCTACAGACTGTAGATTGATGTCCGTTATCTTCTCTTTTAGTATCTGGAAACACATAATTTTATTTATTATCAAATGATTATTACTGTATTGAATGTTTGGAAAATTAATATTACGCTGAATGAAAGTGGTATTTCTTTGACCGATCGGTGAAGTAATGTACCATTGATGTACATGACGTTAGCCGCTTCATCTTCGGGCAATGTAAGGATCTGGTAGCTGTATGTTGCTTCTCTTTCTAGTCTCTAAGTATTATTTAATGATAATAAATAAAAAAAAAAATATATATAAAGTATTCAAAATATTTAGGTCAAGTACCTTTAGAACATTTTTTGACGAATCACTTGATCCAACACACATAAGATCTGGCCCCGCCATTGACACAATTGTTTTTAGATGTTTGTTTTCTGTGACCTATTTTTTTTTTTTTTTTACACAAATCTCAGTCTAATATATTTTTGATCTTATGTTATTAAATAAAACAATTTTCAACCTTTATCGCAGTACACGGATATTCTGGAAAAGTAGCTGCAACCGCACTTGCTCCCGATTCATTGGTCCATTTTGTTATTCCAATAAAAAATTCTCGACCTAAAATAAATAATAACTATGTTTTTTTTTTTTTACAATTTAGAACAACAATATTTAAAATTTAATGTTCTACAGACAAATATCTCTCTTCAGATAATATCACAAGTACTACTAGAGCTGGTCATAATTTGTGATGAAGCTATGTTATATTATATTCATTGGAAATATGAGTTGTAGATTATTTATTTTCAACATAATTTTAATAATTGTTCAATTATTTTAGAAAATTGATAAGTTCCGAGAATCATTTTTTTATCGTGTAATAGTAATTAGTAATGTTACGATAAATGTACAATTTCTAAAAACTATCAAGTACAACCTAATTAAAATTTAACAAACGTTTGATGATCCAACTAAATTAAAATTATACGTACTCGATAATAACTGATTTATATTATGTCGCAAATACATTTACTTAAGAGGTTCATACCTGTGTATATTTTTCACATATTGTAGTACTTAAAATATTTGTATTGCGCAGAGTGTAAATATACTAGGTAATTCATTAGAAAAAACAAATTGGCAGGTACTTGTTTAACAATAATTTCTAATATATATATATAGTCAGAAACAAAGTTATTAACAAACAATTATTCAAGTTTTTATACTTAAACTAAATGTTAGTTATTATTAACATAGGCACCTGTAAATAATATGTCGCTTCCGTGTAATTTTGCAGATTTATCACAAACTTCAACAATAGGCAGTCCGATTTCTTTCTTCAACACGGCTCTTATCACTTCCACCTGAAGTATTTCAAACGCTTAATGTTATTATTCAATGTAGATTTGTTTTAAAACAATAAAAACTTTTGATCAATTCAACAGGTATATATAATAAAAATAACGTACAACGAGTGTCTTTTTTTTTTTTTTACTCAAAATCATAAAAATAAACGGTTAACATTCTCTCTGAATCGCTAGTCATGGCCAGAACTGAAAAGCGTCAAAGTAATACGTTTAAGACACGACGTGATCAATCAATAGAGATGGCTTTTTACCAGTATAAATATCCCGGGGCGATCCACCAGTTAAAGGGTTTAAATATTTTGACAAAGTATGTTAGACGGCCGCGTTTGGTGGGTATCTACTTACGTTAAGCCGTAATCTTACGTAAACGTACTCGTGATTTTAAAATCTACAGACCGTCTAAAAACGAGGTGTAATTTTTTGAGAAAAAAGTCGGTCTGGCCAAGCTGGCCCGGCAAAACCGCGCGGGTTCGTTTAAATAAATACAAAAAAAAAACGCCACCGATCCTTCGACCGCCGTCGTCGTCCTTACTTCTTTCATCCGATCGGACTCCGACGGCCTGGCGATTATGGCCGTGCCGTTGCACGCGAACGCAGTGTCGTCCACGAACGCGCACGACGGCGTCCGCTCGTCCGCGCCCATCTCGATCACGTCCAGCCCGATGTTCCGCAGCACCTGCGCGTAGTTCTCGTGCTGCCGCTTGGCCCGGTCGTAGTCCAGCGCCGGTTGTCTGGACAGCAACGACGCGGGCGGACGGCACACGACGGCGTGCGTGTAACGGGTGCTCGGCATGCCTACTCGGTATAGAGACGTCGTCCGATTCGGTTTCCGAAGAAATTTCGCCGTTTTTTTTTATTAGCGGCGACCGTTGCAACGGCGGTTACCGGGAACGACGCGTGTGTGTATGTATATCGAAGTAGCGCCCCGAGTGACTGTCGATGTGCGGCCTGCAAACGGAATCCGGTCGGTGGTCTCGCGAGTGATGATAAACGATTGATTAGACGACGTCCTCCTCCGGCGAGTCGTACGCGAACGTCGCGCGCGCTCTCTTGCGTGCAGAAAAATGAACCGCCGCAGCAAGGTTTATAGATAATATTATCTATAAACCTTGCCGCCGCAGGTCACACAGTATTGTTATTATCTGTATATTGTTTGATAACAGATAATATATATACGCCCCTGATAGAAAATCAGGGGCGTCTTTCGGTAGAGGGGTTGTGTTTTGGAGATCCTATAACATATTTATTTTTTTCCTGCACGTAGTCGCCCCAAATCAAAGTAAATTAAATTGTTCGTGAATTCTAGTGGCACGACTCGCGTTAAAAGTTTGTGGGTTAAACCGCGACAAAAATAAATAAACCGCGAATAGCATGGTGTTTTTAAAAAAAAAACCCGCTTCTTTCGAATCTCGGTATTTGTAGTTTTTCTTCGCCGCCTTTCGTCGTCCACGCACGTTTCGCATCCGCATACTGCGATATAGGCCGAAGGTACGCAGTATTTTTACTCCGGATTAATTTCGATAATATTATAAAATATTGGCTTGAACATTCGTGGCAAAATATCCTCTGACGATGTTCTGTTTCATTTTGCATATTAGTTGTTAGCGTTTACAAAATTAACAAAAATTTACTTTACTCGTACCTATGAATACAATTTTTAGCGTATTAAAAGCATAAATCATAGGAGGTACAAATGTGCGGTGGCCGGCGAGAGAGAGAGAGCACTCGGAACATATATTGTAGTAGACGCTTTTATGGTGCAGTATAGGTAACCTTGAATTCGAATCGGAGATTAAGCGGTGTTTAAATTTCACAACAAAAATCGTTGTGAACACGTATTGTAAAAAACTAAATGTTTGCAATTTCGCCTACAGCTCGGCGACAATCGCATGAACTGCAGTAACGTATATATAGATTTTTATAGGTACCTAATAAAACATAAAAAAACTCGCTCGCAACAATGTGTCGTTTGGCTGTAAAAATTATTACCAATATCTACACAGTGTACTACTATTTAAGTGACTTCATAATATACAGTACAACCTATAGAATCGTTTATTTAACGTACTTAAAAACACAATATAACCTGCAAGTATGGTGTACCGAGGTCAGTGAAAGAAATTAACTTTTATAGATTAACTTGAATGCCAAAATTTAAAAGAGTTAACGAAAATAACGCCAAGTTAAAAGTGGCAGAAAACATTTATTTATAGATTAACTTAGCCAAAAAAAAAATAATTCCTTAAATTACCTAAATATTTTCCTAATGCGGTTGCCGTCATGCAGTTGTACCGAACATTCGTGCGATGTGCGTATTTTTGTCTTTTCAAAATCTAGTTACGTGATTTAATTTTAACGGGTATATTTTTTAAACAATATTGAAGTAAATATGAGCACTACAGTATACGACAATTTTGAGTCTTTTAAATCTTTAAAAAAAAATCAACCGTGTGATAAAAATAAAGTTAAAATACACTTTTATTTTTACACGACCTTAACTTTTATTGACCATTGTTAACGCCAAACTTTGAAGTTTATCTATATACGATTAACAAACTAAACACTAAGTTTAACCTTGTAGTATACCTATGTATATTTAAACGGATTATACCCTTTAACGCTCTTGTTACGATTCGAAATAGTTAAAAGCGTAAGCTTGTAATCAAACATATTATTTTGTACCTATGGTTTTTTTCTTACGATCATAGGCAGCTCAGAGTGATCAAGCAATATGGTTTTGTGTATATAAAGGTCACGTCCCTCGTAATCGTGTTTAGCGTTGACGATCCTTGTTGGCTACGAACGGCTTCGTCGGTCTCTAAATAATAATATTGTGGTGTATTGTTGTATAGTTCTCGTTTACACTTTATTGGTCCGTCAAGGTCGAACTTATTATTCGACGTCAACTTATGATTGTGTTACTAGGTATACTCGTATCAAAATGTTGAGACGAATTTTTTTTTCCGAAGAAAACGAATTTTTCAGCCAAATTCAGAACTCTAAATTGGCGTCAATTTTTTTTGAGTGGTTATACCACTTACCAATTTGACTGACGGCGCTTGTATTCAGAATCTTTGTTTTCACGATCCATCAAAAGTAACGTTTTGATGACATTATACAAATACCATTTTACTGCAGCATCGTAAAACGTTTGAAATCTTAATATTTACGAAACGTGTTTTAGTGTTTGAATTTCAAAGAGTCTTTTAATCATAAATAAAGAGCAAAACAATTTTTTATCATAAAATTAACGCTTAGGATATTTAGAAACCATTTTTGCACAATTGTCATGAGTTAGGTATGACAAATATCGTAATGGAATAATTTTGTTTTAGTTTACTCATTTGTAAAATTGTATGCTGTACATGTAGTGTAGGTACAATACCAACTAGAAAATTCCATCTTTATACTATTTATTATACTAAAAAATAGAGCCTGTACAAGTTATAGTTGGTAGAGTTGTTTAGTACCAAGTGTGGTTAGAGGAAACAGCTGTGGTGACCCGTGATACGGTCGGTGACGAATATTGTATCACGGACCACACTGCTTTCCTCCCAGCTGATTGCGCACCTCTGCACGGTATAAAACCGCCGGAGGCGCCCATACTCTTCTCATTCGTTCCGCAACCGTCCACTCGGCAACATCGTCTTTCTCTGCATAATTATGGTGAAATTATAATTTTGTTAAACGGTCAAACGTATTTATTTTAAGTTTCTCAATAAATAATTATTTCGTACGCAAAGACGAGTGCTGTCTTACTTATTACAGCGTTAACATTAAATCTTCTGATCCTGAGTCTTTCATGGTACGATACACACGGTAAACGACTTTACCATACCGGCGTACCTCCATAATACTATGTCTGTCTATCTTAGTCTCTTCAAAATGTTTTTGAACAGTGTACAATATACTTGACGGTTATCGCATAGTAAGCAAAATTAATCATACTCTCTAATCTAGAACTGAGTCATAGAGAATATTGTCAACTGTGTTTGAACTTCAGACGCAGGTACGTATAATATAATATTTTTGCAAAATTTCCAACACAACAATGACAGTCAACATTTTTTGAGTATGCCAGTAGGAAGGTAGATACGGTGCTATATAATGATATAATAAATCGTTTATTGTCAACATATTGTACACATTATTTTATATTAATTTTATGAATTCAATCATCATGTAAAATATAGGTTCAAATCCATTAAAGTAAATGTACTTAACAGTTCATTTAAACATGGTTTTTAATTTAAACGTGTGATGTCTTAATTATTATGCGCGTCCATCTCATTTTTGTGCTTGTATAATCATTTTTTTCAGTTTCCCATTTTTGTGGTGTAAAAAACGTATTCAAAGATATTATGATCTTTAGTAATATTAAAATATATTAATTTAGATTACAAAAACCAGTATTTGGATAAATTCATAATTTTAACGTACAAATGAAAAGTATCGACTATCCCCCCCAGTCAGGTCAGGTAGCTTGCTGGAATAACGACTTGGGTTTGGAGTAGGTCACTGGTTTGGAAGTCGGACAAATAAGTACTCAACATTTGTGTACGTTTTAAAGTTTTATAATTGACTCGAATTTGTTTTGAAACTTTCTTTAATTTTTAAATTAATTGGTTTTAATTCAACTTGTTTTACATTTTTTTTTAATCACATTTTAGTTGAAAGAATTTAAACTGAACGATGAAACTCAATGAACTAGAAATTGGTAATTTTATGACGTACAGTGTACGGGTATTTATATAAATCAAAATTTTTATGGTTAAATAAATAGTGCATTCAAAGAATTGAATCCAATACATTCGGAAAAGCTTAGGTAATTTTCCATTTGTTGCGTTACTTGCAGTGAATTTATAAAACAGAAAATATTCTTGACGTTTACAATGCAACTACGTATTTTTATCGTAATAAAAAAATGCATTATTCCATTGATAATTTAATTTAATTTTGAACTATGTCCAAAATTAAAACTTTTTATTAAAATAGTTGCTTGTACCCAAACCTATAATATATGTATTAAATATTAGTTACTGTTCCATGTTTATTTACTTGATTGTTGCAACATAAATTTAACTTTTATTGTTTTGGTAGCAAAGGAATAGTAACACGTTCAAAGAAAAAAAAACACCAATTTTTTTTTTTCAAACGGGGTAGAAAAGAAAAGAAGTTTTAAGATTTTATACAGGAAATTGTACATTAAAAAATTTAATATGCGCTTATGATGGAAAAATCATAATAAAAATCAACAACTCGTACTTCGTAATCATTTGAAATTAACAAAAAAATTATATATAATTTTTAAAAATGTTTTTCCCCAAAAATAAATTAAATCTTTTGTAAAGTTCATTACAGCACAAAAATAACAGTACACGATGACGTGAGTCACGCGCATATACAATAATATATATATATATGTAATAATAAACGGTCACATACAATAATACACGTTTTTTAATTATTTGTATATAATAATAAGTGTAAATAATAAAATATAAAAAAAAAAATCAACATGCCTCGCAAGTGATGTGTGGCACTCGTTTGTAAAACGCAAAGTGATGTTCTTACATAGTCTTGGATTTCAAATTTAAAACGGTAGTACACGTGTATACGATATTAAGAATTATAATTAACATTAATGACGTTTACCTATATAATTAATAATGCGTATTAGTTAAGTATATATAGATGTTCACATATTTTGATCTTTTTTTTGGCGGGGATTGTGGGGTGTGGGGATAAATTTATCTTGTGTATTATATGGGTTATTATTTCTTAATTTATGTAATATGTAAGGTAGAATTTGTATTATTCGTTCAGGCACACGGTGCGCACTATAACTTCGGACACTTTGTATGGATCGCAGTTCGACGCCGGTCTACGGTCCTCCAAGTAGCCCTTCTTGTCCTCGGCGCAACCTCGCGGAATACGAATGCTGGCTCCTCGGTTAGCCACACCTGAAACACAGAATGAATTCTCATCAATTTTTTTTAAGATTACAACGCGCAACGTGCCAAAAATCGAAATCAGGGGATCTAAGGAAATTGGTTTCTAAGTTGTTTACAAGTGCATGAATAACGTAATAATTAACATACCTACTAATTAAATTATAAAAATATATATTCATTTAAAATTCAATTTTTCGTAAACATAACTCCAGCAAAACGTATGGATCATGTTCTATTTGTTAATTTTCATCATTATAGGTCGTTTATATAAAAAACATCAACCCATTTCTCCCGAAATTGGAAATACAAAACAACGACAGAATCATTGGTGTGTATACCGTTTCTTGCATTTTACAGACAATAACCGGATTGAATCGAGTTGAGATCATAATAAATATAACATTTACGATACACCCGAGGTAAAAAAAACGCACGTAGTATCAGTTGAATCAGTATTGTCTGTTTAGTGTGAGCTTTACAAAATTAACAAAAAAAACGACCCAATTCGTTTCAAGTCCAGCTAAGATAAAATTCAAAAAAATAAAGGGACTCGGCATTTGAATAGAATCCGTTGTCTACTACAGTATATGCGCCGCGTCTGCAGCGAATCAATACGGTTTTTAAAAAGCCTTTTTATAAGTAAGTACCTACGTATATTGTTTTGCTATACACTAACCAGCAGAAAAATCGTAAATGGACGAAGTCTCGTGTTTTCCGGTCAGACGACGTTCGTTGTCCTTTCCTCCGTTCGGGTCGTAGGCCTTGATGTGTCTCATGTGTTGCTTGGACAGTTTGTCGATGGCCTTTTCGATTTCACTGCATGTACAACATTACACACATGCGCGAGACAAACGTTCGGTGATATTTTGGTAATAATTTGAAATCGACAAATTGAATAAAAAAAAAAAAGTATAAAAGTTACATAATTCCGTTGTTTTCTCTCATCGCCTGTGTGGAAAAGTTGCAGTGGGCGCCCGCGCCATTCCAATCGCCCGGCACTGGTTTCGGATCGAGTGTCACCACGATACCGAATTCTTCGGCTACGCGGTGCAATATAAAACGGGCCATCCACAAATGATCGCCAATGCTAATGCCTTCGCACGGACCAACTTGAAATTCCCACTGAAATTGAAAAAAAAAAAAAACTGAATTAATTTAATTTTCTTACATCAGGTACATCTACATTGAACATTAAAGAGCGAGGGGTCGAAACTCTAAATTTTCAAAGATTCTGTTACCTATATCCAGGGGTGTTCCCATAGGGTATACTACGTGTACGCGCAGTATACTCTCAAGAAAATTTTATAAAATTATGGGTGTACCGCGTATACTCTCAAGACTCAAATAATACACGAAAGAAAAAACTTTGGTTAGGTACTCAGAGAACGCCTCGAAAGTAAATTCAGTTTATTTTAAAAATTAAATTACGTTATTTTAGTAGTGCGCGGGGCAAATGTTCGGAAAAAAAACAGGGTCCTCAAAAGACACCTTGCTCCCCCTCAAAATGGCGCCACTGGTTTGAAAGATACTATGTATACCTAACGTTTATAGTGATTAATATAATTAAGTAAAACATTTTGCTTACAGGTTTCGTCGAGTGCGTACAAACTCATCGAAACGTGTCGATTTAACGAGACCTATTGTATTCTTACGATAAAAACATCGTGGCTTTTACGCCAAACGAGTTCTATGACGCATTTTTGTCTAGTGCGAAAAAAACATTTTGTGTACGCATATATATCGCTCTCGCCTCTCATCGTAGATGTGTGCTCCCACGGACGTATAATACCGGGTTAAAATTGCATACAAACGTCTTGTAAAACAAATTGATTTTACGGTTGTAGAAATAAGAAAACAGTACCTGAGCCGGCATGACTTCAGCGTTTTCTCCAGATATGTTGATTCCGGCGTACAGGCACGCGCGATAATGGGCTTCGACGACGTCACGTCCGTACACCTTATCGGCACCGACTCCGCAGTAGTAAGGGCCCTGTGTGGACAAAACGTTTGTCGATTTTATTCATTTTTTTTTTTTTTTTGTGTTCTCAGAACTTTGACGAATGTTTTCTAGTTCATTCGAATGCTGCACGCGTAACGGCACGATCAGCGTGTTCTTTAAACGTTTCCAGAATGAAAAACAAAACGTTTAAAAAAAAAAAAAATATACAAATTTCGGTTATTTTAAACGCAATAAACATCAACTTATTGGTATCTTATTTTGTCAGTGTCAGTGAAATGTTTGAAGTCATCACGAAAAATTTCGAGGAAACGTTGTCATCGCAAAATTGATTTACTTTTTGAAAACGCAGTATTGTTCACCGTTTTAAAGGTTTAGTGCATATTTTTACGTATTAAATGTGTCCGAAACGCGCACCTGAGGACCTGGGAACCCGGTTTTCGGCCATCCGAACGGTTTGCCGTCCGTATCCAGCAGAGAATATTCCTGTTCGATGCCAAACCACGGTATTTGGTCCGCCGCTTTGGTCATCGCTTCCAAACAAGCTTTGCGGTGGTTGGTTTCTTTAGTTAAAAAAAAAATATGTAATAATATGAATTTTCAAACATATTTGTCACAATAGTTCATTCAAACATACATTTAGTTGCATACGTTTAACTAATAGTACTTGTACATTTTACGGCGCTCTTCTAAAATATATTAGTTCTACACATAGACATTAGACTGCAAACAGTAGTGTAATATACAAAACTAGGGAATTAATCACTGTTTTGGAAGGTGTGTACTGTATAGTAGGTATGAAAATTTTACATTAAATTTAAAAGTATTAATAAGTTGTTGAACAGAAATGAACTCTGAATCAAAATCTGAACAAGCTCTGTAACGAGTCAAATACTCAAAAATTGAAAATTTTGAAGAAAAAATATATGCAGCGACGAATTCGTTTCAAATTTCAGAGTAGGTTACAGCTTGGGGTGGGTCACTGGTTCGGAAGAAGTAAAGTTTAACGTTTTACATTACATTTCTCAGTAATGGATCGTGGTTACGATTCTGAACGAGCTGAGTGAATCAAATATGCTCAAAAAGTTGTAAGTTTTAAAGTTCTCTATTATATTTGACTATTGAAAGGGGTCAAAATGCTAAAAATTAAAATCTCGAGAAATTAAACCGTCCTCTAAAACTACGCTTTAACGCACAACGTATAGAGAAGTACTGATTTTTTCCTTACCAGTGGGAGTGTGATCGTGTTTGTACGCTTCGCACATGACGAGTTTGTTCGGTGCCAACCTGAACGGGTCGTTAAAAATGGCCACCGGATACAGAAAAGTGTCGGAATTCTCTCCTTGGGATTGGTATGTGGAGCTTCCATCATAATTCCACACGGGCAGCTCTAAATGAGATAAAATACAAAATACTTTTATAAAAAAAAGTATATAGGTAGTACCAGTACATCGAAACCAGTTAACGATGTACCTATTTAACCGACTTCAAAAAGGATCAGGAGATTCTATGATCCACTGAGGGAATTTTTTTTTTAGTATGTTCATTTATTTATTCGTCAATTGAGGACCGATTTAAAATTTTTTTTTTTTTGAAAAGGAATACTCTCGAAGTGGTACGATTTTAATTTGAAGAAAATATAAGGGTGGAAAATCGGAGGATGATTTTTTCACCCACTTCCCGTTAATTTGAACGTATGATACATACGATGAGTGATGAACGTCACGTTTCAATAAAAATTATGTGATAATAAAATAAAACCGACTTCAAAACACAAAAAAGCATTAAAAAGTATAAAATAATTAAATTAAAAAAAAAAAAAATGTCGCTTTTTTTCGGAGTCGGTGACGTCCAACGTATATTATATAATTAAAAATAAACTACACACACTCAACAATGCAATTTCCTGCTAATTCAAACGTTTATCAACAAGCAATTTATTTATATACAACTTCGGGTGAGTGGTATTTCTTTCGTCACTCATATTTTTTTCAACTGCGTGTTTTATAGATGATTAATTTCCCGTGGGTAAAGACAAAAAGAAGGTGGCCGAAAATCACCGATGATCGATGGACATACATTATTATACTTAACGTTTTAATATCGTATT
The DNA here is from genome assembly GCA_017140985.1 of Hormaphis cornu. NCBI lineage: Eukaryota > Metazoa > Arthropoda > Insecta > Hemiptera > Hormaphididae > Hormaphis > Hormaphis cornu. The sequence goes on from CM029362.1 coordinate 15,291,783, forward strand.
TTAAAATATTGTTGACGATATATTATACTGACAGATGATTTTTGTTTATGTCATTTTGTCCGGATAGATTACTGAATCAAGGCCAATCATTTAGGCCTTGACTGTAAATCAGCTGTAATGGACTAGATAATAAACGACGGCATAAAATCACTCGGGACACATGCTATACATCAATATTCACACGGTGGATCGGAAAAACAAATTGTTTACGTTTATACGCAGGATATCCTTATTTCTCCGAGTCGCCTGATATAGTGACCTAGTAAACTGTAAAACACACGGACTTTTAAATTAAACACGTTCACTGCGCGTAAATATTACGACAGCCGGTTATTATTGTGATAAACTTTAGTTTAAAATAATATACGTTTCGAATCATTCTTTTCAATTATTGATGTTCACGATTGGCGTGCGTTTTGACTTTGCTATTTGACCGTTGCTCTGCAGTCCCTTTCACTTGTCAGTTTCAATACGTCTATAATTTTCTAATGCCTTGGGAAATAATTATACAAAATTTAAATATTTTTTGCGTGTAGGTAAATCCGGAGTTCGTGATAATCGTGTATAGGAGAAAATTTGATTTGTATAAAAATTATTACGATAGGTATAGACCGTATACGGTTGAACGTAAGGTGTTATTAAAAAAATTATTTGCGAATCTAAAAATATCAAATTAGAAAATAGCGCTTTTTAAATTTGTTTCGTTCATTCATTCGCTTCTGGAAAAGTATCACGCATTTACCATGTTTGATACGAGAAATGAGAAAAAGATGAAAGTTATTACGATGATAGTCGGAAAATCGCAAAGTTGGTGGCTATTTGTTAAAACTACAAGTCGATTATACGTGAAAAACGCGGTATATCATCATACCTTCGGGTTTGGTGGGTACGAAGTCTAATGTTCTGGACTTGGCTCGAAGATTTTCGCCGGTGCCGTCGATCCATACGTACATGACCTGTACCTTTTCCTTGGGCTGCGGCAGTTGCTGGAACCTGGCCGCCACCGCTTTGTTGATGACATAGTTGGGCGAAGTTTCCAATAATCCGTTTCCCGGCATGATTGGACTGCAAAATTTGTATAATAATCATAACTTATTTGGCGTTGATGATTGTCTATATTGGATGGCCTATATTGGAGCGTTGAGCGAAAATGTTCTTATCAGTATTTCCACACTAAAAAGGAGTAAGACCTTCGAAATTCTGTTGGCCAGTTAAGACCGAATGGTTTAGCAGCTGTTAATATTCATCGCGAAGTTGATGTTGAAGTTGAGTAAGTAATCAAAGTATTGGCAAAACAAAACCGTCGTACTGACTTTGATTTGTAACTAAGTATTTTGTAATTTTGATTATATATATAAATGTTTTTTTTTATTTTATTTTATTAACTATTCAATCGTAACGTAAATAGTTGGAGAAGACTTTTTAGAGTGATGAGCAAAAAACAAAAAAAGGTAAATTCGTGTATATTATTATGATGTATGACACCCCCTTAAAAAAATCCTGCTTACGCCACTGGTTTGATTCATTGTTTTACTACTCGGTTTTATAGATTATTCCGCGCGTAACAAACGACCTAGAGAAGATGTGCGAGCATAAATATAAGTACTTTAACAAACGCAGTTTGATATGGATAGTGATAAGTAATGTCGTAATCCTAGGCGCGGCGCAGCACAAAACTGCGTACTTACTTTGAAACATTGCTGACGGCGATCGTTCGAAAAACGATAGATAGTATAGTTAAATTATAGTGTTTTGAACGACATAGTGTTTTTCTTCCACCGTATATTGTGCATTCGCTGTACGCAGCGTTGTGTATTGCTTGGTACAGGTATTTTTCGAGGGGAGTTCACTTGGGGGTTTAGAGAACCTTAATACCTAATGCGCCGTTTCGATCGATTTTTGTGTTCTTTTTTTTTTTTTACTTCGAATTTCGACGAAAAACACACTTTTTAACATACAACTTGCTAAAATATAGAAAATTATAAAATCATTGATATAAATACAGTATATATATATCTCCCGAGATTCTCATTTTTATCCATATAAACATGTAAGTCTTTACAGATTATAAACAACTAAATGTTGTGTTGACTGATGTAATTGTAAAACATCCACACAGAATCACCTAAATATATTATACGTTTAAACGGTCTTACCGCGGTAAACCATATGTTTATAATATTAGGGTCTTAATAGCGTAAACAATTGAAAAGACGTTTTAAATTACCAAAATAAATTTCAACTATTGATAATATTATAATACGCATATAGACCTATACACGACTTGTTGTTGTTTAAAAAATGCTCAGCGATTGATTATTTCGAGCAATTACGGGTTATGAAAATCGACTGGGATGATCGGAGTGCAGAAAAAAATACACCATATATATGACGAAATATTGTTTATTCTTGCTCGATAGGTATGAGTAACATTCATTATGTTTATTACGTGTATAATTTATAAGTAGGAGATTATTATTGTGAAAAACGTCGCATACAGGATGGCAACGATTGGCGTTTCATACTTTTCAAATATAGGTAAGTATACTGGCAAATTATATGATTTGTTCTCATTAAATTGTACTCGTAGAAAAAAAAAATCTAAAATAAATCATCTGACGACAGAACCATTTGAATCTTCCGCAGTGTAAACTGAGACGAGGACGATTGACGTTTGTCTAATAACGGTCAGAAAATACGTGGGTTTTTTTTCATCATTGGGACATTAGTCATGAACATAATCCGCAAAACAAAATCGTTCGCACGTGAATACAATTTATTCCACGTCAAAGTGTATAGCAAGTGACCAGTGCTCGTATTGAGGGGTGTGCCAGGGTCAGGAAACGAAGACCCTCTTTCCATTTCAAAATTAATATTTCACCTGATAATAACACCAACATTCTTTTTGACTTTTGCGTATATAACTTTATATAGTATGTGTATGCGATTTTCTATCCGTGTATCATCGACTCTAGAATATTTGTCGGTAACCACCACGCGTATTTGAAGGTCAGGAGGTTAAGATTACAAACACGCATAAAGATTTCGAAAGATTTCCCAAAACTAAAATGTTTTAAATTCCGCTGTCGTAATGTTTAGTCTAAAAGCAGTGAAAAAAAAGTTTATTTACTCTACGCGTTTCATCAGCTAATAAAAATACCGGTCGTAAAATATAGAGAAAACCCCCTCAGTCGGCAGTTTCTACAAGTGAAGGTATATATTTCTTGCCACACGACACGAACATCATCACCTAAGCTATCTTAAAATTTAAAAAAAAGTGCATTACTTTAAATCTGTAGTTTTATTAATTTAAAAACATCGGTTGAACCAATGTTATATATCCGCATTACTAATAACGGCGATAACGTCAAACATGATTTTCTCAAAAGCTACACTTGACCGATTTCGATAAAAATTATACGATGCGCGATTTCAAATATTTAGCTTAATTTGGCTCAAAACAGGAATCGGTTCGACCGTTTTTGAAAAATCTTTTTTTGACAAAAAAAGTCGGTACATACTTGTTTACACATCGATATATATATGTATAAACTTTTCAACGGGGGGGTAGTTTCGGGGTCTGCAGCTCATATGATCGGTGAAAATACAAAAAATTGTCCGGTATTCCCGTCATTTGCAATAGGTAGATTTGTTCTATAGAAATCTAATATCGAAAAAACGTAAACAATGATGAGTAATGAACTTTAGCGTTCCAGATTGTGTACAAAATATAACGTCCCAAATGTTTTTGTTTTGTATTTTCACCCTGCAGCGTTCTATCCCTAGATACTCCGCCGATACTACTTACGTCTGAAGGCCATTGGCACAGCAACCCGAGTCAAACAATAGTTAACAAGAAGCTGTTTTCGGGAAGGAGGTGACCATTAAAAAAACGAAATTTTTGGACGATATTCGCTGTCCGGCCGTGTGATTGATTATACCGAGTTCAAATTCTGTAGGAATCGGGACGATGCGCAGTTATTTTTCCCCCATATTTACGTCCCTTCGTAAACGCCACCGACCGTGTTTGTACCTATCCTTTAACTCACCTCGATATCGTTCTATTATTATCTCGGCCGATCACTGCGGTCGGAAACGAGTGAAATCTCGGCTGGCTCGTCGAAAAAAGAAGAAGATTCACCACCGGGCAGCTGCAGGGCGACGCGTTTCGGTGGAACTAGACTACTGCAGTCAGCAGCGCCGAATTGTATCATTAGCACCTTGTGTTGAACGATTTTGGCGAAAAATCACGAAAATCACGACGAAAGCGTAGAAAATCGGACGTACACTATTGCGGTTTTGTATCGTTTATACGACGGCGGCGTACGATGTTTTTTTTTTGTATTTTCGCTAGCGGAAGGGGCGAGAGGACGTCGTCGTCGTCGTCGTAGTAGTACCTACTACGGGGCCGAACGAAATGCGCGAGAAAACGCGGTGGCGCCAGTTATTGATTGTGTGGGGGCATTTCTCGGTGTAGTAAAAGCGAAGTCCGACGGGGTTGAGCGCTAAAACACACAGGGTGTGCCCGGGGCCGGTAAATTTGACACGAGTGATTTTATACTAGATACCTAACGATATATCCCGAGAAGAAGAAAAAGTCACTTAACAGTGTTTGAATTGAAAAAAAAAATTTAAAAATAGACGCTGTTCAGCATGAACTGTCGCGTTCCGATTTTTCTATAACACATCGTAAGTAAGTAGTGTTTGAAGAGAATGTCACAAAGTATAAAATTTTGAAGTACGTGTTTCGACGGTCGCACGAAATATTTGACGATTAAAAAAAAAAAAATGAGTCAATATAATATTAGTGGTCACTGATTTGGGCGGGTTGAAAACTTGAAATCAATGTTGTTTATCATGATCCATGCGAGAATTACACAGGTTTACTCGATAAATCTCAAATTTTATATTTAACTCGTACATGAATTAATCGATTGATTTTTTTAAGAGAGGTGTTTCCAAAACAACGTAACAATTTCAAAACGTTCATAATTATTTTTTTTAGTAAAAAATATTTAACGTTTTAAATTGTACTATAAGGTTTAGAGATTATAAATCGAAAACTACGGGTTTTACCAAATTGTAAGTACTGGGAAATTTAGATTTTGGTTAATTATTTAAAAAAAAAAAATGCCTCAAATTCAGTGGGCACCGTCTTGGGTCGACAACATTTCTGTATAGAACTTTTAAAATCCGTATATAAAAATATTATGTAAAAAATGAATAATGACAAAAAAAAAAAAAAACACTCTTATGATGCTTACGAACACTAACAATTTGGTTTGAAGTTAGTTGAACGAGTAACAAACAACTAATATAAAAAATTTAATAATAATGAACAATATTTTCAAATAACGGTAGGTATAACATAAAATACCAATTTATTTTTCATCGGGCGAAACGCTTTATTTAGTGCTTGCACATCGGTCGTAATTTAAAAAAAATTTAATATTTCACGATTTCGCGTAATATTTCAAAATTAAATACTTCAAACACTATACATCACAGGAGGAAGTACTTTTGAAGGGGTACGTTTAAATATTTTGTAAAAATTAAGGAGTATACTTGCTACCCCCCTCAGTTCGAGCACATCGTTACAATCGATTTTGGGCGTCCACATCTATAAGCTGCAAAATATTATTTTTCAATGTAGGTGCCAATAATATGTTGCAAAAAAAAAAAATGAATAAATAATAGTAACACGATTTTCTTAAACCTGACACCAGTGACTCGCTGTGGTGAAATCAATAGGTCCTACGACGATAAAACGTCGCTCAAATGTTAATATACATTTTAAAAATATCGCAAACGTATCGAACGACAATAGTTTCAACGTATGGATATAATATTTTTTATCAAACAAACTGATGGTTTTGATCATTTACAATCGAAATAACTCGTCTTTCGAGTGGTGAAAGTATAAAACATTAAATTTAAGTAGAATAGGTTTATTTGTTCACCGCGGTTGGTTGCTGCGTCAGCTGTGTTATGACGACAGGTGAAAAATCACCACTAAATTTAAGTTGTAAGTATGACGTAGGCGGTATGTATGGAAACTCCAAAACGATTTTTTATTTTCACAAAAGTAATCCATCAGTTAAGTATAGCTGTAGTGTAAAAATTTTATAATAAGAACAAAAAATATATTATTATTGATTAATTCATATTCATTCCTTAAAGAGCAGTTTACACTCCACACCCTATATACATGACGCGTGTACACGAGTACACGCACGCATAATAATAATAATTGGTTTTTCCATAATCAATGTTAACAATATAAAACGCGCAAATATTTAATGAACAAGATTCTCACTACTCGTAAAAATAAAAAATACTTGAAATTTGTACGAGTCATATTAAAACATACCAATTGTTTGTATTCAAATTATACATAGTAGATTCATAAGTTAGTTAGACGGAGATTATATATAGTCCCAAGAATCGTCTTACCGTTCATTAGAAAAAATAAAAAACCCCAATTATACCGTTGTTAGGTTAGTGTATCATTTGTTCTATCACTAATTGATACGTAATTTTAAGTATACAGTTTTAGTGTATGATTAATGCAATAGTACTCTGCTGACAGTTGCAAATAAATAATAATTTTACATCAATCAGAACAACCTAGTTCATAGGTACAGTTGTAAACTAAAATGTTTATCACCAACAATCAACAGACTGTGCAAGTCAGTGGTCATTACTCAAATGTTGTTGTTACTCATTTTTCACTTTACCAAATAGGCGGACATTTGATTAAACAATTTTGTATGAGATAGAATTCAATTCGATTATCATATAACAAACCTATTAAATACTTGATGACAATGGCACTTGCGAGTATTTTTTATGTAGGTTTTTTTTTTTAAAAAAAATTAGGGATCATAACTCCCTTTAATATCATTGGCGACTGTAATTTCATTACTTGTTGTGATTTTGATAGTTTAAGACGTATATTATACAGGTACCTTACGTAAATGTCTTTTCAAATCCTAATCGGTGTTTACGATAATCATTGTAAATTAAACGTAACGTTATATAAAAACAACTTTCAACCAGTTCACCATCGTATCGTTTGTTTTTTCAAATACTATTTATAAATCGTTTTAAGCCTTTACACAACATACGCTTTAATTACGTATTATTATTCTTAACTTTCAAGTGAAAAGTAGGTATAGTACTGTTTGAAGTAGACACACAGGTCTTATAAATTTTTACTTCAGCAAACACGTTTGCTTACACAATGCATTTGCACACTGCATACAGTAGTATTTTCAAATCATCGATTTCGCGTTATTATATGCATTTTTTGGAAACCGGTTTCATTTTTTATCGGAAAAAGAGATAGTTATTACTTACTAAGTATAACTTAGGTGTATTATTGCAACACCAGTTAAAGTGATCGTGATTAGCGGGAAAAAGATATACACGCGTCATAATATGCCCTGCAGGAGACAAAAAACAAAGATCGCAATAATAGACACGCCTAATTAGCTGTTTTGTTTTAATTTTTTTCACGCTAAAAACGGATCGATTAAAATTCAAACCACGAAAATGTTCGTAGGAAATTTGAGCTTATTAAATATAATCGTATTCTTTTCAGTTTCAGACAAAAGCTGGGCAAAGCTTTAACAATGAATTAAGTCAAGAATGTAGGGCATAAAGTTGTGGGGAGTTGTATACATTAAAAATTATTCAGTGCGTTGTTTTAGACAAGAGTCAAGAACTTTGAATAGACATACAGATCTATTATTATCATTTAGTTTTTATTTTTAATGATTTTGTTTAAAAAGTAACAATAACCAAACTATTCACATATACTTACATTTAAAAATAATTTAAAATATAAAAAACACACTTGTACCACAACAGGTAATAGGTAGCGATATAAATAATTGCTGACTCGTAAAACTAATTTAACAACAAAAACATCTTCTGTTCGTAACGCACTACCTACCGGTAACTTCATTTAACATTCAAGTTTACTTATCTGGCCTATTTTCGACATAATTTTTTACACAAATAATGTATCGACAACAAAGAGATCTTTTTTTTATCATAGTTCGTAGTATAGGATGTTATATAATGACGTCAATTTTTAGGTCAAAAAAGCATGTATTGACTTTGAAGAATCGAGATTAAAATTAAAACTTATCTCGTTTAAAATACTCAGCATAACATATTTTTCTTATTTAATAAGTAGGTAGTTAGGCGGCGCAATATAGCCCATGGTTATTAATCCATAACATGTATGGTAACAATCACTAATTAGTGCGACTTTCGTCTTTCGAGATAAATACCAATTTAAAATGGTAAAATGTATACCTATTACATTGATTAAAATAATTGCATGAAAATACGTTTGTTATCATATTGAATTATGTACTTAGTATTGAGTATTAATTTAAATTTAATTGCATTGATAAACTTTGAAAGCTGCCTATCACGCACACTTTAGTTGTGATCCACTTATTTTATAAAAACCAATGTCGTTTCGAAAATAAAGTTAAAATATGTTACGAAAATTTTTTAATAGATTAAAAAAAATTATTAAATCGCTTTTACAAAATTTCAAGTGCAATATAACTATCATTATTTTATAGCAGCAGATTGTTTTAAACTATAAATAAGGTTGGTATACCTATAAGTAACAAGTTACAATGAAACAAATCGCTCAAAAGCAAGAAGTCCAAACACAATTTTTTCGAATAAGTATACGAGTATTGTTTAGTGTAGTAAAAACGATTTACTTAAGTCGATTGTAAATAAATGACAAATGTAAGTGCCTACCTAATAACCGTCATATATAGTAAACTTAATATGATATAATATTATTAAAAATAATATTTGTGTAATTGTAAACTTTATACATATATTTTGATAAAAATCGTAATATACGTAAGTAACAATAAAATGTCACTAAAAAAATTATAAATAACAGAGCAAACATAATAGTAACATGAGTTACAGTTATGATAAAAGAGTATTTAAATTATTGTAGCTCGTTATTGTCTATAGGCTATAGGGTCCCAGCTATAATATTATTGATTACTTTCGTCGTCCAGCAACGAACATAGTGTACATAACAAATTCATACTAAAATTAATAATGTTTTTTATATATTTTAAAATGACATTTCACACGCGTTATGCAGGGTATTGAGATTTAACTTTTAGGTAAGTTATGAAACACTAAAGTTTCGAGGTTCAGGTTAGGTTACTATATAAATATAAGTTATGTACATATATATTAATCTTTCACCAATTATTGTTTTTATTTTAAAAATATACATTAAACAATAAATGCACCCATTGTTTAGGTACTTAATATACTTTTCTAAGCGGGCACTAGGTCACATAATGGGTAGACCTATATAGCGAGTTCAAAAGTTTTTTTAAATTTAAGTTTATAACTAAATGTCAATTGTTGTTCAGCTACTTTAAGTACATTTTTCCTTGGTCACTATTGTATTATATTATGTTTCGCGCTTAAATCAGTTTCAACGTAATATGTAACAGTGTACGATTTTTTTCCTGGTCAGTTCAAGGCTTTCAAGTTTCATTTTAACCGTCATTAGGAAATTTTTTTTTTTTTAAACTGTTAAAAATATTTTATATTACTTGGCAAAAGTCTAATGTTTAGAGAGTTATAGGTATACAACCGACTGTTCGGAGGCCAAAAAAAGATTTGTCGATGTGACTGCAGTTATATATATATATATAAAAAAATTAATTTAAATTTTATATCAGCATTTCTATTGACCGCAATCTTTAGCAATTTTTTACTTATACAGATGAACAAATTTGCAGTTACAATGTGTTGATATGCTTAGCATTCCGCTCACGCATCAATTGTACTGCACATTTTGTAGTGCATACGCGTAATAGGTTTTGCAACATGCACGTTGAACGGCAATTTCACTTTTCAAAACAAACGCACACAATATAAATTAGTATAATATTGTTTGACATTGTACTTGAATCATTACGAAGCGAATGCAAGTGTGTTTTATCAAACGATATATTATATTTTATGTCAGCATGTTTAGACTATTTGCCAATATTATATTACGACCGTACGATAGTACTTGAGTATGTTTACTTTTTGACTTTCGTTCAAATATTTGCTGTCGCGTGAGGACGTCACTCGTGTACTACATTGATACTTTTAGAATCGCAAAATTATATTGTCGTTTGCCTTATACTTATATAAAACAACATAAAAAAAAAAATTCATTCAATTTTATAGTTTTCAAATGTGCTACTGAAGTATGTCTATATCTCTTATGAGGACGCTTGCGAATACATTGCACACATTTAACAAGTACATCATTATACGACCAGTAAATATGTACATATAGAGCATATTTAAGATAATACGGTTAAAAGACGTGATCTACCTTTATAAATTCACGTGGTCGTAGGCGTATGTGTCACGCAAACGAATTATTATACATCAACGTCAGATCATCTGATCTGAACCAACCTAATGCCACCAAATTGTTTTTTTAGGTATTTTTTGAGCAAATATCTCCTCAAAAAAAATATGCAAATTTACGTACTTGACGTAAGAAGAGTAGAAGAGGTATCTACGTCAAGAACTATTGTAATAATTTTCACATTAGTTAAATTAATTTCAGCGTGTAACTTAATTTGGGTTTTTTATTTTGTTTGTTTTATAGGTACAGTTTATTGCTATTTTTTACAATGTTTTGATAGCGAATTTGTGAGGTAGACGCTGCAGCCGAAATGAATAATTTAAATATACATCAAATTGATGAAAAATAGTACATCATGTAAAAACAAATTAAATAAATAAATTCGTAAATACATAATAACAAATAGTACTTACAGTAATTGTTATATTCATTTGTTTATTGCATTTATTGTATTATGATCTTACGTTTAATTCTTATTGTACAAACGTACAATACAACTAGTATAATTATTAGTTATCTGGTAGTTAGCACTAAGCACCGAAATAAAGTTGAACAATAGTCAAAAGATCGTTAATTATAATTTGTTTTCCTTTGTAGTTATGTAGACTAAACATTTGACTATAAGTAGCTACTGTATTGCGGTTTTTAAAGTTTACAGTGCGGTATAGTATAGGTAAGACAAAACAGACAAACCAAGCCAAAAAAAAAAAGAAAAAAAATTACGTCGTTAAAGTTTAACAAATCGGTTGTCAGAAACTATTGAATATTCTAATTTCTAACGATAATTTAGCTCAGCGAGCGTTATTATTATTTATATTTTTTCTCACGCCCATGACCCAGCCTTTTATCAGTGAGTATTTAAAATGTAGGTACTACAAATAGGTGTACAATACAATTACTATTCTTTTAATTACGAAATGTGTTAATCTGAATTTATTTATTTTACATTTATTGCACCATTTACACATATACACACAGACCACAGTTACACACAATATCACATAAAATATTTATATATATATAACAATTCAAATTTAAAATGTGTATTTGTCAGTCGTCCACAACAGTTATAAAACATTCACATTTAAAGGTAACAACTATATAACAAATAACAGTTATTATATTGTTGAAAATAATTATAAGTACCTACGTTTACAGGTGTATAGGTTTAGTTGGGGGTGTATTTAAGAATTTTTCGCCCTTGGGCAACGAAAAAATATTCTCAAAAATATCTTAATAAAACATTTTCTGTGTACTAGCGAAAATAATCGTAAATTATAGTATGAATTATCATGGTTTTGATTAGATGTTACTGTTGCTATACAACAAAAAAAACCAAAACCGACCGGAAATACTGGATTAAGTAAGGTAAAACAAACAGTAGAGTTCAAATTCGGTGTCATGATTAGTTAATTTAACAAATAGATAGTAGTTATTTTTACAGATAAACTTTTTGAAGTTATCTGAAATCCCGAAAAATTACCTTTATTTGGTTGCATATTAGAAAAGAGTACCTATTTACTTTTATATTACTTATATTGAATTACCAGCAACCTGATTTACAGAAATTTGTTTTAAAATAACGTCCTGATAGAGAACCATGTACATAAAACAAAAATTGAGGTGGATTTTTTCGTAAAAAGTTTGAAACAAAAAAATATTATAGTCATTTAAAAAAGTAATGGTATTACACTATTACAGATATTTACGGTCAGTAGTTAATTTTGAATTTATATTATAATGTTATGTTTTGGTATGAATTATCAGAAAAAAAAAAATTGTTTACAAATAACATAAAAATAGACTACAATAATTTGTCAAAACAAAAATAAAATATCAACTATTTTCGCATTACAAGAATTGACTGTGAATTGTAAAGATGGCATTCTTTACGATTAACGACATCTAATTTAAAAACAGCAATTGATTGAAAATCATCGTTAAAATTCCTACTTATAAATAATTGAAGTTTAAAAAGATACACAAATAATAATATAACAACATACATTTTTATGAAGAACCCGATAGCAAAATGTCAAGATGCCATGCTAAACATGTCAGTGATTTATTTTTTTTTTTAATGGAACAGTTTAATTAATTTAAATAGAATTCTCCTGCAATTATTGAAACGATTACAAGAAGTAAAATGTTTTCCAAAACTTTCAGAAGAGTAAATTTAAGTATTAGTTGACACAAGAGTATACGAGTAATCATTACAAGTCAGTTGTTATTTTTTTTAAATGTGGTTTTTTTTAAGATCATTTTATGCAAATACTGCGACACAAGAGCATGTTTAAAATTTTGATTTAAGTAAATAAAAACGATTGTAATATAAGTTCTGTTCTAGTAAAGTCAAAAAAAAATTTGAATCAAGCACATTTAGTTAAGGGATTTTCTGTAAGTAAAAAAAAAAAATTTGAGTACATAGAAGAATTACAATATATTTGCGTAACTTTTTAAATTTAAAACTTTTCTAATTGGTTATATAATAAATATAATATATAATATTATATTATATATATATATTATACATGACTCATTTTTTAACTATCTTAAGGTACGTTTACGCAGGACATGTTAAAACACTTTTTAGTGGACTTAATGGGCTTCAGTTGCATTACGATAAATAATCATTAAGTATAGGTTAGGTTATAGGTACTTTCGTATAGTGAAAATTGATTTCTCGTGGCAACCGAAATATAAAAATTTGTTCGTGTTCTAACTAGTTTACGTGATAAAAGAAAAAGCCAGCAGAAAGCAAGTTAGAATATAATGCTTTTGGTAAAAATTATAGGTACTTAATAAAAATAAATAATTGTTATTTCTTTTAGGTACCTACTATGACTATATTATGAATTATATTATTTTATTACTTTTTAAGTAAGTAGTATGTCATTAAGTCGCACTCGACAGTATACCTTATGAAATATAGTACATCGCACAATATTATTATAGGTCAAAGTAACATAGGTACGTGTTATCTCTAGGCCATAAAAAAAGATCATCGCATTTCTTCAGGTCATAAATATTTGTAAAATAATTTATCAAAACTTTAGAAAAAATTAACTCAAATAAAACTATTATTATTATATTTGTCTTATACTCTTTATTGTTTGTCATACTAAATATCTAATAATTAATTATTATTATTTGATTAGTTTTGAGTATAACTATTCAAAAATAAAAGCACGTATCGTCTTTGAGCGAGTCACTAGTTTGGTAATTTGATGTTAATTTTAAATTTGAAAACAATGAAAAATAACATCACATACAAACGTTTAGTACTCTGGGAAAGCTGAGTTAGTCAGCAAGTTGCTAATTTCAAAGTCCTAGACTTGAGTTTCAATCATCGATCGAAATTATTTGATATTTTTATGACACTTGAACTTAATCTATTCCAATATAACAATTGAAAAATTCAATAAATTTGAAAGTTTTTCAAATGACAGTGTATGGCCAAAACCACATTATGTCCAAAACGATATAAAAAGGTCTAAATCAAAATTGTGTCAACAGACTTTCAATAGACTTTTCTAACATACATAAATAAATATGTTGTTAGGATTGTATTAAAGTTTCAAGACTCTAAGAGAAAATCAAAGGTCTTATATACAACTGAGATAACAGACGAATTCCAAAATTTCAAAGCTCTGTAAATTTTTTAAAATCTATTTCGATTTTACATACACGTTTGCTCTTTCTAATGAAGTGCGAAAAACTTCAGTTATTTAGTCTGATTTCGAAAATTTGGAGTGTTTTGTTTTTAAGTCATAACTCACAACAAAAATCAAAAGTTTTAAAAAACCGCTTCGGTTAAAATACCTACTATCCAAGGCATGTTATCACCAGCTATATCTTTTAAAGTACCCATCATGCGTAAAAGATAAAAGCCTCGATAAAAGCACTTTTACTATCCGAAAAAAAATTGTAAACATCATAATATTGTGACTGGATCCGTTCAGAATCTAAAACTGTAGCACTTTAATAATATTATGCTGGCGGCGACGTGTAAATCGCTACAATTATTATTATATCAAATAATATTAATCGATATGGTGAATAACTGTTGAACAACTAGAACATAATAATATAGTCCGACGTACTTTTTAATGGGCGTATGTTTATGATTATCGAAATAGTATAATTTGCAATCACTAATAAGAATTAAGACTATAAAATCATTACTACAGTCGATACTTTCAATTTTTTTATAACTATACATTTGTAGTAGTAAGTATATAGTAGATACGTTAGGTCGTTTTATAAACGGCGAAATTGTTATGCGTAAAATCGTGTTTTTGATTTTACCCGACCAAATGCGAGCGAGAGTGTTTTGAATTCACGCTTGTATAGAAAAAAAAAGTTTTCACTGTACTTTAAGTGAAACGCGTATAAATAATTCTGTTTTATACCCACCATCAAAAAAGTAATAAAATAAAATAACAACCAACTAGTAGTTTTATACTTTTGTCTTTTATTATTCTATAATATATTAAGTAAAAAAGTTATCCTTTTATAGTATTTTTCTAGTTACTGTAAACAGAACAATTATGATATAATTATGTACAACTTTTACCTATATCATACAATGTTATAATAATATTATCCGTTTTTGTAAACAAGCTCGACGCTGATGACTAATCGTATAATTTGTTGACGTTGGTATGATAATAATAGGTAAGGTTTAATAATAATAATATTGTGACTGTATTTTAAACTGTACACAGAGACTACTCCTATACAATATTAGTGGAACTATATAATATTATACACAAATAGGTTTTGGATTGTTGGCCAACGAAAACTTGACCAAAATGTGTTTCACAGAAGAAAATAACGGATTTTGATTTTTGAAATTGATTCGCGAACATTTTATGAATGAGCTCCGACGTTGTGACCCGAGTACGTTACATTCAAACGTTTAAAATACATACGTAGATACACTTGAGTAATTTTGTTGCCAAATACAACCGAGCATACTAGGTTATTTGCGAGTAACACTGTTACGAGTTTCGAATTATACGACTTACGTACCTACGTATCGGACGATAGTAATTATAGTTTTAAATGGATCAATAATTTTTTTACGATTTCGTCGCGAGTTTTCCGAATTATGTTATGCGAGGTGTCGGTAATCATTTATGCAAGACAAAGGAACAACGACTTTTTTATCACGGATTTGGCCTCAAAGTAATACACGATGAACACAAAGAGAGTGACTAACGACTACTACTACAACTACTACTACTACTTACTATTACTTTGCGATATTAACTCTGGCTAAACGCCAGAGCAATACAATTCTATTTATACGCGAAAAGACGAAAAAATAAAATAAATAAAAACCGAACAGTTTTTGTTGATAACTAAATAATACACACATGTATTTTATACATTACAACGACGCGTTATCGGGAGAAATTTACGATGGTCCGTCCCGTCAGACTTTTGCGACTTCGAGTAGTTTCGGTACATTATTAACGATGCCGGAAAACGGCAAATTTTTTTTGTACACTCATCGAAAACGCGATGTCGTCAACACGAAAACGTAACTAACCGTATTACAGTTAACGACTCGGGAAAATAAAGTGACCAAGATGTATGTACCTACGCAAATGAAACGTAAACAAAAAAAAAAAATCAAAAAAATAAGAAAGTACCGAAATATGGATAAAATCAAAAAAAAAAAACAATGTTTGTGTCGAATAAAACAAACATGCAAAATAATTATTGTGCAGTACTCACGCAAGTAGTGTGGTGAGCAACTGTTGATGTGCGACTGCGAACGTGAAAACGTCGACTGTCAGGTAGTCGGTCGGCAGTTAGCGTTCTGCCGAGAGAAGAACCACTTGTAGATTAAAAACGTTTCATTTACAAAAGTACACGCGCACAACGTTATGACGACACACACACGCGCCGCCCAGCGATGTTTGTACAGCGATAACATGATAATAATATCGTGTGTAAAATCGTGGACGGGCTGCGTATCGCATTGTTTATTACTTCAATTTACCCGACTACGTTTTTCATTTTAGTAGGTGTGTACAAGAAGGTACGAAAAATGTTTAAGAAAAAAATAAAAAAAAACGTTTAACACGACGATTTCGTCGGGACGTATGTCAAATGTTCCCGGGCAATGTATACTTACTTACACTCGAGAAAACGAAAAGACGTATTTTCGTAAGATCAACAGCTTAATTAAAAAAAAAAAAAAAAAACCATTTAGATAGGTACGTTTCGAATTTTGCCAATGTCAGTCAAGTATTTCGTAAAAATTTGTTGGAAAATAAGTGTCCACATTGTCGTTCTCACGGTTCTGCGATGAAAAGACGGTCACCGCAATCGAATTATGGACGAAGAAAATTTCACAATTTATAAGCTCGTAAGTTAAAAAAGTATAAAAGCGTATAATAAATGGGTGCACTCGTATAATTATAATTAATAAACAACAGCTATTGGTATTCGTTAAAAAATAAAACATTTTATGCAACGAATGATGACCAATTTATTATTTATTTAGATTTGTCATTTTATTTTCACCGAATAAATTTCTTGTATTTTACAGATTTCGACTGCAAACTACTATATAGCCATATATATATATATTCTTTGTCAACAGCGTATTTTAATATTTTTGATGCGAATCAAAATGCATAGGTATGGCGTGATTATGCGAATCGTACAATTTTTACTATGTATATGTTACGTATATATACACACTTTGTTGTTCACATTAGTTAGCGAATTGACGAAACAGAAAAAAAAAATCATTTACATTATGCCTACCTTCTGTTTCTGCGTAGGTTCATATTATATTTATAAAATTATTTGGCATCGTTCAGCCACCGTTTCATTCGATTTTGCTACGTACATTAGCTATTAGTTAAGGAAATATACTACGCTATCGTCATTACCGCGTAACATTTCAAAAAAAAACAAAAAAATAGCAAACAACTTTTTTAAACATCTGCTCTGCTGGGTTTGGTTACAGGGAACGTGAAACTGTGAAAGTAATTGTTTTCTAGCACTGAGTCGTGTAGATTTATTACTAGCTTAGATAATGCATCGTATTCCGTACCAATGTGTTGTTATTCGATTCAGTTCGAAGGAAATTTGAAGAAAACACTGGAAATGTTAACTTACTGGAGTAAACGTTGTAATTTTAAAGGTGAACATTGATCGTATAATGCATTATATTATGGTCTACCGATTAGTATTATGATTTACGACTACAAAATAGGTACTTGCCTGTGTACAATGTATATAGTAGTGACAAAAACATGGTAACAAATTAAATTTAATGATTTCGTTTTCATCAGAGCACTTATATTGTAATTACACACGGACCAAAAATTTGCATGTAACATATAATATAAGTATAGGGTATAGTATACCCGGTATATGGTATATGGTAATATCTAGGTATATGACGTATACCCGGTATACGTCATATACCTATATATTACTTGCAAATTTTATTTTTAAAACAATCGACTGTATATTATTTATAACTAAAAAAAAAAAAAACCGATGGTTGCGCATTATTTATATAGGAGTTTCGGATTTTGGAGAAAAATATACTACACTTTCCGTCATGGGCATATTATTATAGACAGGGAGTTTTGGTTTTTAAAAGCGCAATAATTAAACTTAAATTTGCATCACTCCTTTATACCTACTTAACTAATTTACCGACCAAAATTATATACTGAAATAATATGGCGAAATTTTTGTTTTGATAAGAGAAACACCTAGGTACATCTATTTTTATTTTAAACAAAATGCACAAACCGTTAACGTCAATTTTCACAAAACATATCTATATATTTGAAAAATTAAAAAATCAACATTTTGGCGGGATTTATTTTTTTAACTAGCATCTTTGAGATGTACGCAAGTTTTTTAAATGCTGGAAGAGTTGAAACAATTTTCAAGGCTAACGCCGTCCAAGTTCCCGTGCAGCCAGTAGGTATCTACATAAAAATAGGTCAATTACTAAATAAAAAATAATTGTGTAACAGCTAACACAACAGTTGATGTACAATACATTCAAGGAATTTTTTTTTAAAAATTTAGAAAATAGACAAATTCAGTTTTTTTTCATTAAGAAACCAACTGGTTCGTTACATATTGTGTATTATTTGAAATCATTGTTTTCTAAAATTATCACAATATTATCGTTTCATACAACAACAACGCCACCACATTGTTTTAATCACAAATTCTACACAATAATGAAATTGCTTTAATTTTTAAGGATTAAGTAGGTACTAAAAATAGGTAAGTGGTATATTAGGTACGCCTATTATTAAAAACAATTCCTATTTCATTTTCTTTTTATACTTTTATGTACCACCAATTGTTTTCTTTTTCAGTTGAGTTTTATAATGTAATTTTGAAAATTGTTTCGCAAGAATAGTAGGTATCCAATATTACAATTCA
The DNA here is from genome assembly GCA_017140985.1 of Hormaphis cornu. Classification (NCBI taxonomy): domain Eukaryota; kingdom Metazoa; phylum Arthropoda; class Insecta; order Hemiptera; family Hormaphididae; genus Hormaphis; species Hormaphis cornu. Next base: position 15,310,663 of record CM029362.1, read on the forward strand.
AATGAACGTGTGGTAAATTCATTAAATAGAAAGTAAATCATAACATTCATTAATTTTGTACTTTGATCGAGAAATTCTTTTTAGATTCTATAGAGAAGATGATAATTATTAACCTATATCAATGTACAATTATATTTATGTTTATTCGCGGCTATTTTAAACCAAATATTTAAGCGCAATATTAATGAATTGTCTTTAATTAAATTAAATCTTTAGGTGATAAAAATATTATTATACCATTTAACTTGTATAAACTCTACGAATGCCAACAAACACGAGTTTTTTTTAAGACTTGCTACAATCTTTGAACGCTATCGGAGTCGTATTGGTAGACTCATCACACAAAATTGAAAATTGACTTCATTATACAAAATTGTGTTACAAGTTATGATTTATGAATGCGTTTATTTTTTATAAAGTACGTCTAATATAAGGTTCTACGAAATATGAAAACCGTAGTATAATGGCTACTGTCTATAGCTATATAAATCAACGTATTTTCCAGATAATTGGAAATCAGTTCAAGCGGATAATATAGTAACACTCCATTTAATATTTTGTTACCTACACACATTTAAACGACCTACACTGATTTTATCGGTAAATTTTTATGTTTTTTTATCGTTACAGCTATCGAAAACCTGTATAAACTACGACTGTATTATTGTAAAAAGAAAAAAACTATTAGTGTTATTGAAAAAACCAAAACGTTTCTCGATAAACAGCACTACCTATTTTTTTAGTTACATCAAAAACGCAGATCTCAAACTCCAGTATAAAAAATAAACTATCGTACATAATATCAAAGTTATCAACCTTTTTAGCCGATATTGTCATAACGTTATAAAACCGTTTAACCGAGCGTTTGGCGTTTATATATAAAAGCCCGTTGTCTTGAAATTTTAAACTTATACTCGTTTAATTAAAAAAGAGATTTTTATTTTTTAGTTTAACCTACTACGAATAGTGCAGTGTAATGGCAACGTGGCAAAGCTTCTAATAGTCTCGAATCGTCCGTACGTTCAACGCGTGCTCGTACAATTATTGTAAAACAAATTAATCATTTTTTATCGCGTACACAAGTACTTGTACTTACAAACATTATTCACACGCCCAACAGCGAGTCATCATCACACATTAAAATATCAGCCACCAATATTTCGTAAACTTTGATCTAACGCCAATCGGCGTATAATAAATACTACCAAACTCAAAACACTGCGTACATCTGAATCGACGAAAATTTCACCTAAGACAGCATTTTTGATTTTCTCGTCATATAGTAGGCAGGTATCTACCTACTTTTTTTTTTTTATGATTCAAAACATTTTCGGCGGTCGATTTTCTTTTTCTGTCTGTAAAAAGATAAAATCGACGAAAATACGTGGCTCGTAGGACAAAAAAGTAGACGCCTTGAAGAGTTTAAATGGGTTTACAGAATCCTTATCGCATTAATGCTGTATTGATCGGTGTGCGTTAATTGCAGTATCAAAAGACAAAAAACAGTTTGAATTTCTATGATTTACGTGGAACTGACAGAGAAAGAAAACAGACGTTTCCCTTTATTTATTATATGACGGGGTTTGTATTATTTTTTGACATACGATTTATCGGTTGTTTGAAGATTCTTTTTTTCCCCTAAACACTTTTTCGGATAAGTACCTACCTACTTATATAGTAGGAGTGGACCGATCGTTAAATGTCATACCACAAAAAAGTGTGGACCAAGATGATACTACTTATTAGAAGCGTTTTTGATAATTTTTATAGTTATGAACCAAAAAACGAATATTTTTTACAAATTTCTAGCAAAACTACTTGGAATTTTTTTTCCTGTGATCACTTATTCGGATAGATATGGAGTGGTGCTCTGATGTTTACGGTTTTGATATTACAAAAAAGTTAGGAATTCGGAAAGGTTTTTTAAATACTACATTTCATTTACTAAATTGTTAATGTCGACAATTTTTAAAGTTTCAAAATTACATCATGACCACATTAATTGTTGGTATACAAATCAATCGCTGTAGACCATATAGTAATGATTAAGCCATTATACAATTATCAACAAATAGTCATAAAACTATTTAACTATACATATTTTTTGTAATTTTAATTGACTTCATTAAACAAAAATAGAATAATGGAATTATACTGAAGTAGATATTATGTAACTATTGAAATCAATTAGAAAACATTGTGTGACAAACAATAAATCTCGACATAAATCAATTCTATATATTGCTATGATTGGGTTAAAATTTAACTTTGATAGCTATTTATTAAATAATAAATTTTCAAAAATTTCTAAATATGTTATTAAACAAACATTTTTTCTGACTTTTATCTAGTGCTTGAATTGGAAAAATAATTGAAGAGGAACCGCTAGTGAGTAAATAGTTGCAACCATTCCGATCCACCTACACTATATCACTGGGTCAGGTAAATTTGAAGGGGTACTCTGTTATACATGAAAATAATGAACAGTAGCTCCGTCCCCCTGCATCACCCACAAATCAACCACTGCTTTTATCGTTGGAAAGAGTATATTTGAAATCGTAGTCATGTATCTTTTGAATTATTATGATCCAAAAATGAAAAAAATCAAAATTTTTCCGAATTTCTTGAAACTTTCACGCAACATTACTAAGAGTTTTTTTTAATCATTAGTGTGATATTGGAACCTAACTCAAAAAAATGTTAATAACTAACAGAATTTTTTAATTTTGAAATGTGGTATGATCGTTATTCTTTAAAAAATTGTTAAAATGTTTACACGTTACTAGAACATTTTTCAGCTAAATATTGAAGTTTAAAGTTTTAATAATTCTGTACGATTTATTAAAATAAATCACTAAAACACGTAATTTTTAAATTTAAAACACAAAACTTTTACACAAGATTTGAACCAAAATATTCTATATGTTGGTGAAACATTTCGATATTCAGTAAAAATTTATTATTAAATATACTATTGTTTTAATTTTTTGTTGACAACTCTTCCAAAAATTAGTAACGCTAATTGAAAATGTTACACATTATTGGAATGCTGAATGGATAAACTATAACATAAACATTTCAAAAACAATTGATTCAAAAAGAAAACTTTAAAGTTTACAACTTTTTTTAGTACCAATTTGATTTGCTGGTCTTGCTCAAAATTGTCATTTTCATAAAATCAATTCATTGTTTACACAGACTATTATTTATAAACATTAAACTAGTGCTTGAAAACCTTAATGATTTTTTATGGTTTTGGTTTTCATTTGGTTCTTAAAATTGTTCCAATTCATATAATAATATTATAGAATTAAGGTTACTTGTACCAGAATTCAGAGTTATTTTACCAGTAAACTACTAAAAATACCAGTTCCGGTGCCAATGAAGGTATTTTTAATTTGGGTTCAGACCTCTGCTTCAAATAACCCCAAAATTACTCTTTTTTTTTTTTTTTTTTTTTTTTTTATTTGCTCAAGGAATTGACATGGCAGATTTTATTGAAACTCCAGGATACATAAAGTAAATTTTGTTTATACAACAAAAATAATTTTGAAATTTTAAATGAGAAAATTCTATTTATGATGACTTTTCATTCTAAATATAAGATACGTAAAAAATTCCATTTTAACTGTTTTCATATTTTAAATGTCTGAAAAAAAAAAAATGGTTACCAGCAACTTTTGATATTCATTTATTACAGGTAAAACTAATCTTGTAATCAATGTTTTACATTGAGCAGCCAATTGAAGGCAAATATTATAGTATATTATTAAATTTAGTTCAATTACAGATGAATTTGTACTAAACAAGTTTTATCATGTTTATTATATTCTTACAAAAAAAAAAAAAATAAATAAATAAATAAATAAACAATAATAAACACCAAATTACTAAATATTTGTTAAGCTTTTTTATTTTGTTTGATATTTAATAATTTATGTTCCCACAACAAAAAAGGTTAACAAATTTATTTATTTTAAAAACTTCTACATTTATGCTTTACAATGATAATATATACAATAAATTTTCGTAATAATTAAATTAAGTTGTCATTCTATAATCAGTTCTTAATAATTATAGTAAGTATTAGAAGAATCACCATATGCAAATATTTAAAAATATAATTACATAATAAAAAAGTTAATTACAACACACAAATAACACAGAAATATACATGTTATGCATTGTACTCATCATTAATACAAAAATAAAATGACTAAGAAAATAACACATGACACCCATTAAAACAAAAGTTATAAATAAAGAACTACTTTTATCTCGGGCCAAGATGAAAGCTTCGTCTGCGATGTGATTTGCGTTCACGCAATGAGATATATTCCTGTCTTCGGACGCTACATCTGAGTTGCAAGATATTATTAATTTTTTGAACAATATCTTCAGCCACTTTTTGTTCTGCTTCAAAATCGTGATGTTTGAAATTGCTCCAAACTGCAGGTCCTTGTTGACTGTGAGCACCAACACTGGAACTTAGTGCCGTACTATCGTATACAAGTCTTAATACAGCTCGATTGTTGGATTTTGTTTCTGTGAGGTCACATGCAACTACACAATCCATATCATATGTTGCTGGCTTCAGTTTTGTCCATGGAAATTTGTTACTAGTTCGTTGCTTCACAACTGGGTCAAGTTCTATTTTTTGACCAGATATACCTGAAAGTTAATAAAAAAAGAAATTGAGGACTATGTGCATTATTAGTATCACACTTTATATAACGGTTCAAAAACTCTTAACAGCACAAGAAAATTTAAAGTGTTTAACTAAGTATTTATTTTCAAAACTCTTTTTGTAAACTGAGTTTTATAGAATCGTTTATGAATCAACAATGTCTATAAAATCAAAAATGTTTAACTATTTAAACAAGGACATTTTTTACTGTCCTGTATCAGTCTACAGGCCGCCTTATGAATATACTATATGGTATAAATGGTCACATCACATCTACCCACAATTTTATACTGAAGGAAATTTGTTTCAGCAAAATTGTTTTTGTGTGAGCGCAATCTTTACACTCATATATATTTTTTATAAGTATATTTACATTCTTATTCTTTTTTTAACATTATATTTTCCATAAATATTCATTTTATATATTTATTTCACTAATGTATTATGAAATTATCAAAAACTTTATAGTAAATCTATTAGTTGGTAATAAATATATACTATTATTATTATTAAATGAGGGCGATCCGACCAAAAGTATAATGCTTTCTAAACATCAAGACAAAACCTACCATACCTAGACAAAAAAATAGCAGTTTATAAATAGTTGTTTGAGTCTAGCGCTCAATGAAAATAATTGTAATTTGGTCTCAAAATTAAATACACAAAAAAATTCTATACTGTACTATGGACATTCAATAGAAAAAAAGTATTTGTTTAATTATATTTGTATACTACTGCTGCTCGTAGACCGCAAACTATTTACAGCCTTTTCTTCTTTTTTTTTTCTTCTTTCTTCATTTTTTTACTACCTTAGTTAATATTGATGATTGATAAAAAAGTATATAGATATATAAATTATAAATTAATTTTTAATAGAGTTATTATAATTACAAACAGTAATAGTAACAAGCATTAGGTTGTATTTGGTAGTTCACTGTAAAACACCATTTTGTTAATAAGTTAATAAGTTAATACAAATCATTTCAGATGAATTACTGCTAATAAAAATAACGATTCTAAATTCAGAGAACTTTTATTAAATAGTATTAAATCAAAAACTTCAATAGCTTAAGTTACATAGTACACTAAAAAAAAAGTCAAATTAATTTTTTTAACTGTTTTCATCTTTATATTTAACTCATTAAGTGAAAACCCTTAATTATATAATTATTTTAAACAGTTTTTAAGTTTTTATTTAGAAAATACAAGAAAACATTTAACTGTTAATAATTTTTAATGTATAAGGTATAACATTATGAACATGTTTACATCAGTGGCGCACACTCAAATTTTAACAGGAGTAGCAAGATGTAAGTTGACACTTAAAACTTCACCCTTCTTGATTACATTTTTGGGTAGCAGTTTTACTACCATCTATAATCTACAACTAATAAAACAAAAAATGTTACAATAAAAGCTGTTCATAGCTTACCTAAACTTATTTCTGATTTTGCTCTAACTTTATTCAAAATATTAACTTGATACAATTGATATAAAGGAGCTTCAATGGCTAGAAGTTTATTTAACTCTCCTTCTAGTTGTTGTTGTGCTAAAGAAAACAACGTATAATATGTTTTAAAAAAACTTCACTTTAATGAGTTTTCTAACTTAAGTCAACACTCATTAAATACTGTTACTTACCCTTAATATTAACATTATCACATAAAACTGAATTTCCTTCCCTGGAGACAAAATTAATTACGATTAATTATAATATACAACCAGCTATAACAGTAAAAAAATCAAAATATTTTGTTTACTGTGATGTTGGAGAGTGATTAGAAATAGCTGATCCCAATTTGCTATCACGTTCAACAATAGCTAAAAATCCAAATCCAAATTTAGCAACTGTTTCACGAGAATCTAAACACGGAAAGTCAAAATCAACATTGCCATCGTCTTCAGCTATGTATAAGGCATAACAGTCAGCACTATCCCTAAACGAAATCACTTTATTAGAATACATGAATTTACGTTAAAATGAAAGTATATACTTTAAGGTGCAATCGGGATATTCAACTGTACATTTCCAACAAACTAATCCAATTAGATCATGGACTTTAGCTGTAGCTATAATTGATACTTGCATAGGATAATTACGACGCTCCAAATTCAGCATTGTTATAAATATACCATACTTTCGAGTCGCCTCGCCAAGTTGAGCCTGAAAAATGTTGTTTTAAATTCAATAACTTTCAAGGCAAAAATTAAAATGAAAGTTTAAATTATTTGTTTACGTTTCCATCATATTTAGAATATTCTCGAAAGGGATTCAAAGGCAAATATGGACAAGCCTTTAATAGTTTAGATAGTACTGAAACATGATTCTTTTTTAAGTTACTGATGTCTTTTTTAGGAAATAATTCAGCCTTTTCTTCATCTAAAAATTATTAAATAATTTTATAACAAGTTTTTTTATTCTGAAGTACAAAGAACACGTAAAAAATCAAATCAATTGATGGTTTAGAATTAAATGCTGTAAATTTTATGCGTCCTTAATTAATTGATTATCAAGTATAATAACACCAATAATTTGAATTACAGTGTATTTTAGGAAATGTTTATCATAAGTACTTATTACTTATATAAATCAAAATGTACTGACAATAATATAGAGCAAGATCACAGTACCATTATGTATATAATACAATTAATCACTTTAAAATCACAAAACAAAAACAAGTAGTTTTTTTAAATGTTTAAATAAAATATTGCTTAGAAATGAAATTGTAGTGTTTATTATTCAACTTGAAAATAGAATTAAAAACTATTAGGTATAACGACTACCTGTGTATAATTTTATATTTTATCTTTTTGATTCTAGATAAAAATAAACAAATATTAATAGTTTACAAAAAAAATATATGTACAAACTAGGTAGGTACTTAAGTATAAAATATATGATTATGATTGAAATTTTGCTTTATACTCAGTATTTAAAAATAATATGGGGGCAAATGCGGTGCATACTATTACACCACCTAATTTTTATACTTCAACTGTCAAAAACAAGTTATTAAATACAAAAGTTACACAGATAAGTTTTTGAAACATCTATTGCAGCAATAGAAGCAGCATTTTTGAAGAGATTTTTTTTAGATCATAAATTAAAACGCCATATACGTAGTACCAAAATACATAAGAGTAAAAATTTATCTATTGTAAACAATTAAAATATTGATTTCTATGCTAGGTAACTGTAAAAAAGTTGGCCGCCGGACCGGGAATCAAACCCGCGAAATTTCGCTAACCATGCGATTTCTCTCTCACTAAGCTACCTTTAACAACGCATCCAAACCTATTTAGTTGGTTTTTAACAGAATTTTAATTATAGTAAACAGTGCCGTTTGATATATCCTAGAACCAAACTAATTAACGAAATGTATTTAGTGAAAGTATTAAAACTTACCTGCAAACTTAAACAATAAGAATTATAGGTACACATTATTTTCAAGTTATTAAATCTTGTATAATTTTAAATACCTGTAAGAGTTACAGGAGTAAGTTCCCATTTTACATGACGCACATTTGCAGATTTTATCATATTTCTTTGCAGACGTTCTAACTGAACTGATGTATGAGATCGCTGACGACGAACTCCAAATTCTTTTGAAACATAAAAATATTAACCCTTAGTTTCGAACAAAATACAGAAATCACGATATTAATGCACTTTACCAGTATGGATATCAAGTGATTCGGCCATTTCTTCTTCCTCTTCATTCTCTTCGATTCCTGGATAAGTGTCATATTTTGATGTAGGTATTGCTTGAAGTATATTTTCTCTACCCATAATTACTTCGCTAATACCTGTAACATTTTTTTTTTTTTGGGTTTATAATTATTTACTTATTCAAATACCTAAGTAAAAAAAAAAAAAAAAAAAAACCTTGAATAGAACAATGTTTAGTAAATAAACATAGTCACACCACCTCTTCACAATATTGCACCTCCAAAACCGTAAACTTCCAACACTTTGATTTCAAAATCTCTTCCTGGACAAAGTGGTGGATTATTAAAAGTTGAGCAACTATCGGATTTTCCAAATCTTATGTTCTCATCCATCCATATTGCTTGACCATCACCACCACCGATAGTTATCATTTTAGAGTCAGCGGCCATAAATAATTCATTGGCGTGACAAACATTATCATTTTCCATGCCTACCCATGGATATTTTGATCTTTCAGGGAATAAACTGAATAAGAATGTCTCTCCAGTTCCAAAATACGCTGTTCTGTTTCCTCTTTCATCTTTTCTGTTTCTTTCAAGCCATTTAGTTGAACAATAAGCTCCGAACACGTCATCAGAACAAGTTTTGATGATTAATAGTGTTGGTTCGTGCTGCTCAACTCGAAAATAAAATGTGGTCAAGCTGCATCCGTGTTCTTCAGTAGTGTACAATAAGACTGGTTGATACATTGTAATTCGGACCGGTAACCACGACCATAGCGTAATAAGTTCTCGTGTACTAAGGGTATGGGACATTAGCTGAATATTGACTTGAGATTGACTGGTAGGCAAGTTTTCGCTCGAACGAGACCTTATTAGTTGATTCGAGTTTGGCAAATTTGCTTTAGACTTCATTGACATTTCAGTTTTAACAAAAACCCTATGTAAATATGCACTGCTTAAGGCTCGTATGCCGAAAGCTATTTTCAATAATTTATGCGGGCTGGCAGGCATTTGTCGACAAAACTTCAATAATGTGACTTCTAGTCCATTGTTCAGCGCTTCTACAGCCCAAGGGGAGTTTCTTTTACTAGAGTGTTTATAAAAAATCTTTAATATTGCCATAGCGATTCTGTACAATACTTTGATTCCTTCGTGTAAATAACAGTCCACAACTCTTACGACATGCTGGAACGGAAGACCTTGAAAAATCCACCACATCCAATCGGTATATAACTGTTCCAATTTCGTTATCAAACAAAACTTTGTGAGATGCAACGAAGCCCTGCTCGCATATTTTCTAGTAGCTCGCATTACTGTTCTCCACGTGACTTCGTAAAGCGATTTTGTTTGAGTCATAAATACCAATTTCTTTGAAGCGACAAGACTAGTCAAGCTATTATAACATTCTTCTTCGGGCATGAAGTGTAAGAATAAAGACGCCAACGAATATATTGCCGGACTGTAAGTAATGTCAGGACATGCGAACCCGAGCACGCAAACAACTCGATCCGCCACTTCTTTGCCTTCTGCACTCAGGTGATAAATGTGTCTGTGTTTGGAGTCTACAAACGGTGGCAATACGCTGGTTTTGTCGGGCAGTTCTCTGGTGCCAAACAGTTGTACAACAAGATCCCAGTAGAAACCTTCGGTCATGTTATTGTCGCAGTGTTGTTTACACAACGCCGACCAGAGCTGAGTGCGGATCATGTTGTCGGCTGGCCAGTGGTGATTGCGCAGCAGTTTTTTCACTTCTCTGTGTCGTCCGTGGGCCACGAGCGTTTGGATCTCGGCGAACGTCTTTGTCGGCTGTTTCTTAGCGGCCGTACACTCTGGGATAACGAGAGGGATACTGTCGATGTTCACCAGAGACTGGAACGGTTCGGTGTTTAGGAGGACCATGATATTTTTGTTCACGCGAAAAAGCGAGTAGTTCCGTCAACGCCGACAAAGAGTAAATCAATGAACGACAAGAAGTTATCGGTAACGTTTCGGATTGAACGAGCACTGGAAAACGGTTGAATAAGATTAAAAACCGAACCGAACGAACGAAAAATACGACACTGTAAAACGTTACATCGAACCACACGGATTGTTGTTTACTCGCGCCGATTGGATTCTGTACCCGGGCGGTCCGCGCTCCGAGTAGGTGCCTCCTGTATTATAGACGGTTTTCGTTTTAAAAAATATATGTAAAACTATATGTTGTACACCGCCGGACTGGCGATCGCGCGGAATAACAAAAATACGAGCGAAAACGGGTAAAAACGAGAAAAAAAAAATCAATAACGAGGTGGATCGGGTAAAAATTATGTTAAAATAGCACGGCGCGAGGAGGACCGACGGACGAGCAACGCCGAGGAATTCCTAGGTGTTTGCCTACGAGTCTTTTTTTTTTTTTTTTATTACTTTTTTTTTAAACGCGAGAAAAAAAAAAAAACTTTCGTTGAAAAAAATTTTCTCCAGATAACCATTGCCCCACCCTTGAGGAGGAGGCACCACCACCACCACCACCACCTTGATAGTGCACAGTGTTACCTGCACGGTTTTGCACCGTAAACAGCGGCGGCGGCGGCGGCTGCAGTCGGCGCGTGCACTCGGCGGCAATTTATTATTGTAGGCCGTAATAGCGCTGTAATAGCGACGACTTGGCTCGCTCCTCCGCCCCACCCCAAACCGTTTTAATCGGAAAATATTTTCGCGGTGCGCTTTACAGAGCGTAACAAAAAAAGACGATAATCTCACAGACGGCGTTAAGAGTCGTCCGATAACGATTATTATAGTAATAACGATACGGCGGCGGCGCGCGTGAACCGTTTATTATACATTACTGTTTTGACGAGAACGAAAAAAAAAATAAACGCTCGTTACCCGTGTCGTCCGACGATATGAACGAGTTTCTGATGTGCGAGAGCAGCCAGTGTCTGCTGTCGTAGAACGCCATCGGTCCGTCGGTCTCCGGGGTTCTCTGTGTCCGTCGGGGGGGACGAAAAGGATCCGGCCGCGATACGCGATTTTCGGTTTTTTTCTTCAAAATATTGCGGACGGAAATATTGTCACAAGTTATTTAAATCGATATTATTATTATTTACGTGACGGCGATCGCACACAATAAAACAACAACAATATTATTATTATTGTTATTCCGCGTTTTCACTGATAGCCACCGTGATAACGAAAACTCGCGCTGATAACGTCGCGCGCGGTGGCTCACTGCGACTGCGCCTTCGACCACGATTTACGATAATAATAATATTTTTGAAAAAATACGCGTAAATTATTATCGTTCTGGTCTGGTGGGGCCTTTCAGTGCCGAAGTTTTGCGATTGATTTTTTTTCCACGCGATTTTGCCGATGTCGCATTCCGTACGTTGTCCCACGATTCGGTGGATCGTTTATGGCTGTATCCTTCGCGCGGGCCGCCCAGTACACCGCGAGTGTCATTACGCGATGCGCACAAAAGTCACGTTGTCACGTAATGACGTGTCGTTGCATTATGTAGGTACATACCTGTCGTACTCGGAACGGATATTTTGTTTGTTCTGTAAAATTTTCTCTAAAAACCCGAGCTTGCGCTATGAAAATAACGGGTTAAATCCGTATTGATCGTATGGATTTCAATTTAAAGTGGGACTCAAGAGCCCCCCATTGGTCGTATAAAAATGTCATTCGTACGTTTCGTCTTTGGGTGCCTAAGTAACAGATTAGCCCCAAAACGCCCGGAATAATTCAACTTCTTAAAATTATGCTTACCTATGCATTACGGTACCTATAGTAAAAAGACGTACCGAACGAGACGAACTCATTATTTTTCTTTACGTTGTTTGCTACGATTTATTATTTATAACGTATATCGGTCGTGGTGTTAGGTCAAAAGCCTTATCCAATAGTTCATGACCTCTTTACAGGTCGACTTGGTCTAAGTGTCTATAAAACACTCGCATGTCACGCCTCACATTGTTGGACTGGCAACCAACGATTACCGTGTATGAAAAGCATTTCGGTTAACATGTATTTTAACACGTTTTAATGGCAGTAAAAAAACATCTGCAGTGTCAATAAAATTTGAAAATCCATTAGATCTTAAGGAGCATTTAAGTTAAAAAATGAATAGTATTTTAACTCAAATATATTCCCAGATTTTTTTGGGAAAAATATGAGACGTTTCAAGTCGTACTACACCTATACTTTACACAGATGTTCATTATGGGGGTGGGGGTGTATCATTAACCGTTGTTAAACCTTTAGGTACCTAACGTATTTCTTTTTTCCTCGCACTTGGTAATTACACGATAAAATAAAATACACAGCATTCAATAGGTACTTGAAACAAACATAATAAACCTTGATTAAATTTTAAATTTTATCATCATTTGATTTAAAAGCTATCAATCGTTCTAAAATGTTAAAAAAAAAAATTAAAACATTTTGTAAATAAGGTTAATACTGGACGGATTGTCTGAAATACGGGACAAAAGTGTCATTTTGAACCTTTTGTCGGGACACGTTCTGTTCAAATACGGGACAAATCCTACTCTAATAGCCGATTTGTTTTGATTCAATCTACCTATAATCAACAATTAATTAAAAAAAAAAAAAAAATAGTGTATTTCTTACGTCTTACATTTTCACAACTCGATGATTTCTTTTTTTTTTTTTACTTTACGTACAAACCCAACATTATTTTACACTTGCCTAAGTCACCTTTCCCCATATCTTCAGTAATTGTACCATTATAAATGTAAAAATGGTTTTCGAATTTCATTTATATTGGTACAAACCACGAGTTACAAACGGATTTTAATGTATTCACTTGTTGTTTTCTTTTATGACCTTTAGTTTTGCTACCGTATACTCTACTTGACGTACTTGATAGAAATCAGAGCTGAATAACTGCAGTGTTCAACCTTCCAGACAAACTTTAGTTAATTATTTAGGAATATTTGTATGATTTTTAAATAGTGCCAGTAACTCAGTTAAAACGTTTTTTTTACGTTTTTTTTTTTACGAAAAGATAATTTTGTTTGATATCATTTGTGAAACGTGGCGGTATCTAATGTACTTATAATATACCTAAAACCACCTTACCTAGCATAAATTGTTAGATACTGTACAACATAATAAGTATATACAATGTGTAATTGTAATGTCGAAAAAATTTTAAAACTTGAATTTAGGCGAATGACATTAAAATAATATGAAAAACGTGGTTTATCATAAAACACAAGTTCAATGAATGCAACGCGGATAACATGACTATTGGACTTGAATTTATGAAAATCAAATACCAAAATATACTATACAGAGACCCGTATTTTACTTACAAAAAACTACCTCAAGTCCCACTATACTTATTCACTGTATAATATTATATGCATCAAAACAAAATAGAGGGGTGATTAGAGGGCCCTTGGCAGTGTTGTAAACTGTAAAGAATACTTTCAAATATTAGGTATTTGAGGTATTTATTTTTAAAAGTATTTAAAGTTCTACTCAATTACTTTGCCTTCGAAGTATTTGAAATAATAATACTATCTTAGTAAAACAAATAAATGATTAAAATTAAAAATGATCCAACACATTCGATGAGTGTTGTTCCACACAACAGTTTTCAAAATTCTTATTGCGTCAATAGATCAATAATTGTTGCGTTTGAAATAAAACCATTTAAATTCCAATAATAATTTGCATGTGACAGACGGAAAAAAAATAATCGACGCTTTCAGCCCCCTTAAATAATTATATAATTTTTTTTAGTAAGAAACAAGTTTTAAAAATGGTTCATTTGCACTTAAAAGTATTTGATTAAACACCTAGTGTAAAAAAAAAAAAAAAACTCTACTTAAATTACTGTTTAAATACTTATAAATAAAAGTATTCAACACCAACCGGGATACCAACAAATGTATATATTTAAATACTTTTACTCGAATACTTTACTAGACTGGCCCTTGGCCCTTGACAGTAGCCTCGTGCTTTTATAAGAGGCCCACACTTTTATTTTTGTAATTATGTGTATGTATACGTATTTTATTTTGCATAACTACACAATCTATATAGGTATAACTATTATATTTGCCCAATGTTTGGCAAATTTATTTGAAAATACATATTCGTATTTCCTAAAGTATATAGAAACTATATAATAGAAGTGTAGGGACCTATAATTATAATTGCGATTAGTTGGCGTGTAGTTTGATAGGTAGAGGTTTCACAAAGGTTCAACGAACTTATAACATACAAGTAATTTTAAGTAAACTTTGATACTTATTGCTTTTGAGTTTGATTTAGGTGCTCAATTTGGTGATTATCAGTTTAGTACACAAAGTTCACTGAAACCTAGCATCGTTAAACTTTTTCTAAAATCAGCATAAACTTGACTGTTTGATAAATATTTTTTCGAGTGAGATATTTTCTTAAAACATTTCATGAAAAAAACAAAATAAAACGTAATAAGTATTTGATACCAAAAAGTTTCTATAGTCGTTTGAAAAACAACCGTATTTGTATACAGAAATTCGCATTTCTTAGAATAAAAAAATAGAAATTTTTTTTAAATATTTTACAAGTTGTAATTAAAATACTTGGTATGTACCGTAAATATGCTCGAAACGTCTTGTAATTTAATCAACGATATATTGACATTCGTACGTAGGTATTGTCTACAGTTACAGAAATGAACATTCAGGTTTGCTCCATTTTTATCTATTTCTTTTTATAATAATGTATTAGCTTAAGAAGAAACAAATTCTATACTTAAAAAACTAAAATAGTTCATTAAGATTTACTGCAATAATACCTATAGAGTACGTTTTTTCACTCAGTATATTCTCTCAAAAATAACACATTTAGGTACCTACCTACTGATAAATCAATGTAAGTATCAATTATTAACTAAAAAAGGCCGGTTAGAATAGGATTTAAAACTTGTAAAATGTTAGTTTGTAAACCTGAAATCTGGATCAATACCTATTTTCGATTTGTTTCGCTTCAACATACCTAATTTATAATTTTATTGTTGTAACTATTATGATATTACTGTAAGATTATAACATAAACTCGTAGGTACATCGTAATCAATAACAGTCTCCGTGTATATGTACAAAAACTTTTTTCATAAGTATAGTGTAGGTAAATCTTAATTTATTAGAAAATCAAAACAGAATAATAAATGTGAACATAATCGAGTTTCAAACTTAAATCATTCATCTCACATGCACATGCTAGTAGGTATTTGCGTTTCTCATTCTTGGAATAATTTTATAAACCTCGGTGTTTTATTTTTCTAAACGCAGAATGCAGTGAAAATGTTTCAATTTATAATTTGTTTTTAGTATAAATAAAATATCACGTGAAATATGTACACATAGGTAATTACAATTTTCTTTATTAACACATTCAAATTACATTAATGTGGTCCGTCGGGTTGTGGAGTGACCGACAGATAGGTTAAGACCCCTTTGCCAGGTATCGGCTTTATGGCCACATAAGCTCTTCCATCTGGCGACCAGTGTTTCATGTACACGTTGATCGGTCCCATGGGCGGCAAAGACGTAATTTTCGACGCTACCAGTTTCCCCTGTGAAATACATTTTTACTGAAATTATTAGAACAAAAAAAGCAACATTTTTATTATTAGATAGGCAAGTGCGACAAACACAAATTATCATTAGTCACCTAAATCTCTGTATATCTACGAACAAGCTACGCGTATTATGCATTTCATACATTTTCATTGTTTTATAATATTTGTGCGAGGAAAGTATTTTAGCTTTTGAGGATACTTCTCAGCTGTTTTTATAATAATGTACAAAAATTGGGTTAGTACGTATAGTTATTGGTATACGTCAATACTAGTATTATGATATGTATTGTGCAATTAGTTCGTTGTTTAAAGTTACAAATAATAATTAATAGGTACAATACAATAGTATTTGAATAATAATGAATCTTTCTCATATTATCGCACTGCTTATTATATAGGCACTAGTGACAAACTTCGGAAATTGAACCCGCTTTAAAAAAAAAAATTTAACTTACCATAGCTTCGGGAAAAGGCATCAGAGTGTTCGGCGGGTTTTCCGAGAATATGCCGTGCAGAACACCAGCTCTGAGCATTATGCGTAGATACTGAGCATAATCGTTGCGAATTTTAATATTTTCCAAAGAGTCATCGGGCAACATAACCAGTTTATGAACCCATTCGGTACAACGGACTCTGTCTGCCATAATAAATTATTATGATTGCATTTTAATTTAATTAAAAGTGTGTATAGTCATACGCTGAATAGTGAGAAATTAACGGTCGTTATTAGATTAGTCAAGTGATTTAGCGATATATTACCGAATTCGCTTTCCAACTTGAACGAGTTGTTTACTATGTCTCTCAATGCGAATTTGAACTCTTCGTTGTACTTGAGTGTCATTTTAAGCTTTGGAAAATTGCAGTATTTTCTATTTATGTAAATATGTTTTAGAATTTGTACGTCGATCGAAAATAATATACTAACTATTATTTTACAACGTATATTATATTCTTAAATAAACGGTGCCCATGTGGGTACTATAACAGCACTATATAGGTTTCTATGTGAATAAAACTAAAAAATAGTTTAAGCCAGCAGTACTATTAAACTTAATTTACAAAACATTTTGCATTAGTCAGCAGGTACAGTACTAACAATAATTATTTATTTTACTAAAACGAATTTTACCGTGTAATAAAGGATTTGAACAAAACGAAATGAAATGAATTGATGTAGTTTGTTAATAGTCAAACTTTTTGGCCTCAGCTTAATAACCTACATTCTGTTATCTTTATTAAATTTTTCGTGCAGTTGTGTGTCGCTCTATAGGTATATCGCATATTCAATAAATATTAGTACGACAACATACGAGTACCGATACTATAAATTATAAATTATACATATATTATAAATTAAAAACTATATTGATTGCGTTGAGTAAATGATGAGTGTGATTTCTCACAATGTTAGTTCTTTACATAGATATCATAAAATACAACTTTACCATGAATGTTATTGCAGTGGCATACTGTTAAAAATTTTCACGCCTATTTTAGTTACTTTTTGTGTATGTCGGTGTAAAAAATATTAAAATTTAGACCTCAAAAATTGTATAATCCCCATCATAATTTTAACCTTTTTTATCATTCTATAGTACTCTACGAAACTCACTTCGTTTTAAGTGACTTAGTGCCTCCCTTACAAAAAAAAAAAAAAAATTCCATCAATTTCAGCCTATTAATTAGGTTAAAATTAACACGAAAAGTGAAAATCATCAAAATATTCCCTACAACGGTCAATTTTACTGTAACGTCTTGTTTATTTAAATTCTAGTTAGTATATAACATTTATATACTAATACCCCACTTGGCCCCCAATACAGCTTAAACTTTTTCTTAAATTTTTTCTTAAATCTTAACGAGTTAAGGTTTTCAAAAATGATATTAAATCAACTATCATAACTCATACGGACCGTGTTTTTTCAACACACTACGGATTGTATTACGTATATTATAAAGTTTGGAGTAAAAATATTATTTTTTTGAGCGGGTCACAAGCCTCTGAACGTTAACGCTTCGCCCTATATATTGCCCCGTTTTGAATTATGATCTTCGCAGGCGTATACGGTGATTGATCGCGGCGAAAAAAAACTCCATCGAATCGTGTGACATACTGTTCGTAACGTGCCGATAAATGACGCCTATACGGGGGACGTCGTAACACTTGTTCGCACGACGAAGGAAATTATTATTATTACACGGTTGATCGCCCGATAAGGAAAACGTCCTCTACGGGAACGAATTTCTGGGTCACACGACACGCAGGGTTAATGTACATACTTGTATTATTACGTGTATAATACGCTCGTGTACGGGCGAAAAGGCCTTGAGACATCCTCCCAGCAATAGAAAAAAATATTGACCCATTTGTGTGAAAAAAAAAAAAAAACCCTTATAATTTATATAATATATATATATATATATATGACGTAATGCGCGTCGTACAGTACGGTTCCCATGCAACATTTTTCGGACAACACCAGTGTTAAAAAAAAAAAAAAAAATACAATATTTATCGAGAAAACGCGCGTGTAATTTTTTTTACGAATGTAAAAAATAAAAAATTAGTGAGTGTTTTGTCAAGGTCGACGACGACGGTCGCCGTGGTTACGCGGGCCCGAGCACACTATACAAATCAAAAATAATAATTTCAGTTTTTACCCCGCGTATCCACGCTCTATTCATACGCAAACGTGCGTGTCGTATACGATATAACGTGTATTGGCAGTAGAGTTACTCCGCCGATCGCGCGTAAACCGTTTTGCTCTTTCATAGGCGGCATAGCTGGTGTAAAACAAAAAAATGTGAATACGAATAAAAATCTTTTTTTCACGATTCGTCAAAACGTCGCGGGCGATCGGTCTTCCGCGTGCATCGGTTTAAGCATTCGTTTTTTTTTTTTGTGTTTTAACCGTTTGCGCAGTTCGCCAAGACAATAACATCGAAATGGAGGATGGCGGTTGGAGAGGCGGGGACGCGGGCGATAATATGTTGAACGAACAGTACGAAAAAATATGGGATGTGCCCCGAGCACCCAGGGAAGAATAAGTGTGAGTGACGTTTTCGATATTGCGTCGAGCGAAACGACGGTAATATTTGTCCGCGCGCACACGGGGCTGAAAAATAACGTTTCAAATCAGTAAATCACCAATCGCAGTCATGTCGTTTTTCCGTGTTCAAGTCCGTATCCATGTTCAATAACACTATATCGGCGGCACTGCTTGAAATTTTAGGAAAACCGGAAATGCCCACGTCTTAGCCGCCGCTCGTTGTAACTATAGTTATTGTACACCGTGCAAACGAATCAAATCGTTTTAGACACTCGAATTTTAAATCTGATCTGAAAAATTAGTCGTACGCGAAAACAAACGTATAATTTATAATTGTCATATCTGGTCACTCTGTAAAACTAATACGGACGAAACATAAAATCCTTTGAAGTATAGGTAAATTTATAAACATAAATCGCAAGTTCTGATAGTAACGTGATCTATTAATTTGTTATAACACTGTTTTCTAAAAATAACTAATTATAACTACTTGTAATGAACACGCACAGGCGTAACTAGGGCAACTTGTTTAGGAAGAGGAGCAAATTTGATTTCATTTGTTTTTTTTTCGAAAAATCGTTGTACTTATTATCAAATATCAGAGGGTGCGTTGTTCTTTTATTTGTTTTTTTTTTTTTTTTCAAGTGGATAGTTTATATCGAATAGAGAAAAGCTGATAGGTTTGACACGTCGCTTTCTAGTTTATTTTGTTTTAATAATAGGTGGTACTCCTCCACTCACTTGATTTAAATAATTTAATTATTATTCACGTTATAATTTTCAAACCAGCGTAAATATTAATATGTATTGTGTTTGCATTAACTCCTCTTCAGATTGTGTTTATTATGTAGCGATTATTATTCTTTACCTTTTTAAGTAGATGGGTTAGAGGTGGGTTAAGTGGCTAATACAAATGTACGTTCTACACGCCTTTTAGCCTCTTTTAAATTAGGTTTAAACCAGGCGGCATCTTTTGTATTCTACGGCGTTATGTTACACGCCTTAAAATGGTGTTAAGTTGGTTTTGAGCATCGTTCTGTACCCACCGATTAATATAAAAGTAGGTATGTGTAATTGCATTTTAAAGTTATAACTTAAAATAAGAAAAGCGTACTATACTGTTGATTATAGCAAAAATACGAGAAAGTATTATCAAAGGTCGATCGTGCGCGATAACGAATTGTGTGCTAGAGGTTGAAGACCTTTGCGTATAAAGTGTAAACTGAGTTTATAAAAATACGTCATACTCACGACCCGTAAGGGTAGGTATTAATCAGAAATAAAAATGTTTCGATAAAAAACGTTAATACGATCTGGCAACTCGTAAATTCCAATAATTTCAACAATATGTATGAACATAATGCGTGCTATTTAAAAACGAATACACAGTTTTCATTAGGTATCACAAAGGTATCCGAACAAACAATATTTCATTAGATACAACCGTATAATTGTATGTAACGCACATTTTTAAGAGTGATTTATGTATTGACACTTGTTTATCGTAAAAAAAAAGTAGTAGTATTATCCGTTGCTTTGTAATAATGAAACATTTAATGGATAATTAATTAAATTACTTTATGTTATTACACTTATCATTTTAGTCGAAAAAAACCTTTAAAATAAATTTGTCAATAGTATAACTATACCTATATTTTGATTATATAAACCATATTTTTCAGAGTTTTTAGAAATATTTGATGAATTGAACGTATTATTAAATATAGTGATTACAGCTGTTAACCTTGTACCTGATATGAAGTACAAAATATAAGAATAACATAATTTGCATCTTTGACAGAAATATTAAAGTAAACGTTCAATAACTATTTAAATTTGATTACATTTGCATGTAGTTTTTTTCATTATTGTTTCCATATCAATACCAATTATAAGTACTTATGTAAACACTAATATTGGTTTTACTGTTTATACATAATTTCCTTGATTAAACACAATACAACACACACACAACACAAATAACACAGGTTACCTGAGTAGTTTTATATTAACCATTCAAATTAACTTAATTTACACTTTTAAAGTTTAAAAAAACGTAACTAGTTTTATTATTGATCTGCTATAAATCATAATATAATAAATTAGCTGAACTCGTAAAATATAAAACAATAATTTAATAATAATTATGTTAACGAATACGTGACAATAACTAAGTACGAGTTTGGAGATGCTGGTATGTTCTGCAGTTTAATTTAAAATTTTATAATAAAATATTTGCCACTGAGGTAATTTAGCACGACATCTGCACCGATAAAATTCTTAATTAGAAATGAATGTACAATATATTATTTAGTTGAAAATTATTATATTTCTTGAATGTACATAATAACTATAACTTTTACTTTTTACTTACTATCAGAATTATTATTATTTCTCTTCCTCGGCAACAATTCTGTTACGAACATTAAAAAACAACGGATTTCATTACTTGTGTAAGCACATAAAATTTAAAAAAAAATTTTTTTTTTTCATTTTCATTGAACTTACCTACCAACATAATATTATACTACATGTAGCATAATAATTAGACCTACGCCGTATAAAAAAAAACACACCTACCACGATTTATCGTACAAATGTACATTATTTTATACATACATACATAGTGCTCGTAAAAGATTATAATATGTTTGAACACTGTTTCAAGACATGAGGCATCGACGTACATGAAATACACGTAGAGCTTGCAAATCGTTTGAACGATTTGGATTACGAAATACCTACATTGCGAGTCGATGAAACTCAAGTTCACCAATACATAGAATAAGGTGCAATCAGAATAGGTTTAAAGTATGCTCAATGGTATGCTGCATCGATTGATTTATCATTATGGCATGGCAGTTATGAACAATGCAAACAATATAGTAATATAATAAATAATAATTGTGAGTTACGTATGTATAAAAGTGTTGTATTTAAGACGTATTCTGCACGAATACTATTTTATTTTTATCGCTCAAACGGGTTTGAATAAATTAATTAAACACAAAATATGGTACTATTGTTCCCTATATATGATAATAATTATAAGATGAAATACCGTTACGAGAAATAGTTTGCCTTCTAAAAAAAATACAGGTACACATTTTATGAGGGCTTCTGCCAACTCAGTTGTTGTTTAAATACCTACAGTACAAGTATAGTATTACTATGATAATTCAGTATGCTATAAATAATATTGGTCGACTCATTTTTCTGTAGTGATAGTAAGTTGTAACTACCGCAGTAAGCTAGTAAGTTGTAGATACCAGATAGAGGTTCCCGCTTGAGATTGAATTTTTCACATTTGAGATTCTTATAATCTTAATGAATATGGTGGAGGTGTTTTTTTTGGTCTATAAACAATTTTAATAGTAGAAAATAATGTATACGAGATTACACATACCTGTTAATTTTTTCTAATGTACATGCCTACCGTAACTCACATATTAAATAATTTTTTGTACTTGTTTATTTAATTGCCTCACCCTAATATTTTTTTTTTTTTTTTTTAATCAAACACTGCAGTCGACTGTAATTACCCATTTCTATTAGTACTAGATAAAACTGTAAAAAATCCAGTATGCCAACTGAATAGCAATAATAAATATCATGGACAGCTAGTATGTATACATGACTGTATACAATTGCGCTCAAGTTAGGTCAAGTCTTACAAGCCTTCTAGATTCTGAGAATAGCAAGGTACCTATATTGATTTTAGAATGTTGTTTTTTGCTGTATATAACTTTTTTGAATAGTATAATTATTATTGCTCTGATACGCATAGATAGACACCTCCAAAGTTATAGTTAGGTACCTAAGTAGCCCAGGATAATATAATGGAAACTTTTTTTGAAATTTGGATTATTTTTTGAGTTGTGATCCACAAACAACAAAGTGAAAATCACCCAAAAATGCTTTAAATCACTAGAAATTTACACACATCTTTGGCATGGGCCTATATATATATACTAACTAAATACTAACTTAGGTGTACAAACTGAAAAAACAAATTTTGAAAAGTAATGAGCTAATACAGAACTTTATAATTTGTGAGTACCTATGATAGGTTAAACTGACCTTTAATTTTTAATAAAGAGTCATGGAACTCAAACAAAATCTAAGTAACATATTTCCCTGTTATAGTTCGATATTTTTGATCATCGGTTAACATAGTATTTTGGTTTATTGACATTAATGCGTGGGTTTTAAAATTATTTTATCGTATGATTTGGCAATAGCTAATACGAATATTGTTCAAATTGTATTGAAATTCTGACACATTATTGGAACCCATGACGTTAAAACGACAAACGAATTAAAAAAAAAAAAACTGTCTTTATTTGAGTTGAATAGAGAACTTAAAAGATTACAATTCGTCAAGTTTTGACTCACTGAAATAGCTCAGAATTGTTGTTTTCGTAAATAACGGTTTATATCATAAAGGTGTAATTTATATCAAACTACATCTTCTAAATCAGGGGACCCAAAACATTGCCTAGCCTATTCTGCCAACGAATAGGCTTGCAATATACCTACATTTTTTTTATAGCAAAAAGTATACATAATATACAAATTGGTAAGTTTATATTTAACGGTTAGTTTAAACAATTTCAATAAATGCATTGTTAAATATTAAGACTTTAAAATAAATATAAAATATATAGGAATAGGAATTTTCAATGATATTTACTGGAGGTAGCTGTATATAATTATGTTAATTTATTATTTTTTAATATTTCCTGGCGACCGGCTCATGTATGGTACCAATAACAGTCAACTTTAACACACTATGCAAATCAGGTCGATGCACTCTCTCATCCAGAAAACTTTATTCATTTATATGAACTCGTATGCATATATAGGTATATTTTAATAGGTATAATATTTTATTCGAGTCAAATGGTTATTTTCAAATCAAGTTCAATCAAAAACGCGTACAAATAGCTCTAAAATAAAAGCATAGTATGACGTTTTGCAAAATATGTGCAAAGACAATAATCGGTGTTCGATAATATTTGGGCAGTTATCTTTATTGATAAACTTTCAGATAGGGATCAAATTTATATAACCTAGTTTGGTACACTTTACATGATACTCATTATTAATTTATCATTCAATAGTCTACAATAATAACATAATATTATGCACAACTTTACATTTTTGTTTACAACATTAATCTTTAACCTTTGCTGTGCTGTGCTTATCCGAATGATAAAATAGTATAGAAAGTAAAAACACTACAGTATAATATATAATAATATGTTAGAAAATGCGTCCTGACTGCTGCGAAAAGCGATAACCGTGTCATCGTAATAAATTTGCAAACAAGGTTAAAGATTAATGAAGAAGCTTAAAAAAATGCTTTTGGTGTTGTGAGATAGGTAATACATACGTACGAATAGTTGTTGTGTTTTACAGCTATTCTAGATAGGTAAGACACAAAAATAATGAGTAAAAAACATTACTACTATACGGATATAAATCAAATTAAATATTTCATAACATACCTATAATTTGTTGTTTATGATGTTTTCTCATGCTCTTTTGAGAGTTGTGACGGATAGTTGTATCTATTATAGGTACTATTATTTTTCACCAAAACCCAACATAAACTATATGCCTACTTAGGGATATTAAAAATTAAAAATTTTTTAAAAAAATTGTAAATGTTAATTGAAAATTGGTTACCTATAAACTATATTTATTTTACGTTATTACAAGTCATAACACACTGTAAATATACCCAGAATTGGATTGACTTGAATCGTTAATAATAAAGTTCCGAATCAATATGTGTTATTACTTCTACAGAACACTGCAGTCTATTGCTGTTGTCAAACCGTGTTAAAAAGTATGTAACTGTTAAAAACTTTGAATATTATTATTACACTCGTGGTTCTGTTACTAAGAAATTAGTTAATAGGTGTATACACTATACTATACATAAGCTTACAAAAAAATTTACTGAAGTTTGAGCACACCTATGAACAGAACTATATAAATATTTAGGTACAATTTTGGTTTGAAAACAATTATTGGATGCAGGTGTTATTTAGTTGGTAGGTATAAGCGAGTCGGGAGTGGAAGTTATTTTTAAAAAAAAAATTTTTTTGAAATATTAACTGTGTGGGGTGAGGTAAAATCTGATTTCCATCGAAATGTATGGCAATTGGCGAGTTCTGAGACGTACCTATGTAACAATTTTTTACGATTTTCGTTTTTTTCCTCTGGTCATCCAGTTCTTGGGTTTATAAATTTCTCTTGTTATTTGTAGTGCGTTTTGTAACACAAATTATATAATAATACTTTATGCGTTTAGACGTGCACAATGGATTCTAGAGAAACGGGTATTGAAGCCTATAAAAAAGTAGAGCGCGACATTAGTCGCGAAGAACAAGCGGCGCCGGCTCCGTCTTTGGGCCACGAGATGGCAAAACTTGATAGATTTATCGCCGACATAGAAAACCTGATGAGTCAGCTCAGCCAAGAACGAATAGCAGCCGACGTCGAGTTGACCAACAACGATCGTTTTTCTCAAAAATATTTCAATCCTAGGTATAAAATATGAATTTATGATGTTAGTTAAGTACACCTGTATACTATAGTGTGTTTTTGTGGGGGAAAAAAATCATGGCTATGTATACACTTGACATGCTGCGAATGTTCGAGAATTTTTTCGATCCTAAGTTAATAACACCAACTATATCGTTATATAGATTGAGTTTAGAGTCATAAACGTTTACTAAAACGTTTATTGTAGTTGATTGTTCGCATTGAAAGCCGTAGGCTAACAACAAATTAACCAACGCGTCAACCCGAGCCCTAAAATAAGTAATGAAACATTTTTTGACGTAAATAAAACTTAACTATACTCGTTGCTATTTTCAACACACAAGTAAGTTACAAGAGGTCGGCTCAGTTACGTTTTTTACTCAGACTAAAACAATTCGTTACAAAGTAAACAAACATTAATTTCACATGCTTCCAAATAGTATTAGAACTGGATTGTTGACGCTGCACCGCATAAGTATTTTTTAAACGTTCTTTTACATTGTCAAAATTCATATTTATAAATTTGGTTATTACACATTATAAACTATAATGGATTATTAATATGTAAGTACGATTTATAACTTGTATTAATATCGTGTTATTGTCTATTTAGGATCGTAGACGAAAGCGACAGTGCAATCAGAACTGTCGTGGCAGAATTACGAATAAATATGAATCAAATACTAGCGATCGAACACGAGGAATTCATTGCGAATTTAAATAGAAAAGTACGGTACATGACGTCTTGATTATTTTAACTCACATAATAAGCCATAAAATTATATTATGTAAGCTGAATAAAAGTAGTAACCAACTATAATCTTACTTAAAGCATAACTTATCAAACAAATTATTGTTGTAATTATAAACTATATACAATACATACTACGATTATAATGATATAAATATAAATTTCTAATAAAATAATCAGCCAATCAAAACAATTTAAACTGTAGCATGCCTACTCTTAATTTAAAAAGAAACGACCACGAATTCAAAATGGCACTATTATAGTTGTCAAAAATAACGATTTTTCAAAAAAAACAAAAAAAAAAAAACCAACGATTCGAAATGTAGCGGTACAAAATTTTTTTTTGGTGGGGGCTTGAACGTATTTGGTGCGGACGAACGCGAATTGTAACCTGTCCCGGGGTGAAGATGTGTATTTTATATATCATTTTACACACTTGTCAACTGGAACAGGTCATGTTTGGTGCAACCTAAACTAAGTTTGTTAGGTTGCTAGGAACCACTTATAAGATTTTTTACTTATATCTACTTGGTGGCGGCGCGCAAGTAATGCATTACTTTTGCGCGCCGCCGGGTGAGCCTACCTACTAGCAGGCTATATATCCGACCCCCGGACCGACCACCTGTCTACAACGTGGCCCGGGGTCGGAGCGTTCGTACCGCGGGTGCGCCCCCGAGGAACGAATTCGCGCGCGTTGTATTTATATTGCGTCTCGCCAGGGAAACGATCACACGCTAGAGCGATTCCTCGGGACGGTCAAACGGGACGGACGCCGGCGTCCGACCGCCGATGGCCGCTGCCCACCGGGCGGGCCGCGATGTCTTGTGCGTTACCGCCACTGACGGGAACGGCCGCCGACGGTCGTGGCGTCCTAGGGCGTCCGCGGCGACGGGTTCGCAAAGGAAACGGACGGCGGCTCCGGACCGTCGAAGTTTGCGCGCTCTACCGAAGACTCCGCCACAAACGATAGCAGCGCGACAGTGAACGCTAGGGGTCGCTAACGTTCACGCGCGTGTAGACCTAACCATTTTTTTTTTTTTCGTCAAGACAAATTTAATTGTCAAAGGAAAATACAAACAAATCGATTTAATTTAATTAATTAAATAGTTTTCAATTTCAGTCTTTGAAACTTCACCATTTAAATTGGTTAAGTCAGATGCGAGCTAGAAGTGAAGAAGAAATTTCGAAACTCAGTGAACGAGTACAACATTTACAAAAGCTCTATGAAAACCAAGAACTGATAATTAGTAAGAAATTATATAACTATTTCGCTAATTACAGTATATATTATAATAAATCAACACGTATACGTTGCTGTACGATAAACAATCAAACGTGTTTGTACCAAAATAAATAATAATATAATATTAGTGAAATATTCAGAATACGTAATAAAATTGCTCTTGCATTTGACCGCGCTACATTCTACCGGGCGTCTTTCATATTTTTTTTTTTTTAAGCGGGCGGTTAAGTAAAAAAGTTTGGGAAACACTGTACTGAATTATGATTTTTGGGGGACTTGGAACTTAAGACACATTATCTACCTTTTGCAGGGGATTTGGCGGGGAGTAAGTCGTCAATTACCGGACAACTGGAACGGGAACTGGACAGGGTCCGCAGTTACCGAGACACGTTGGTCAGTGGCGAGCTGTCGTGGAAAGACGCCACGATATTTGCTCAAGACTCCGCGGATTACAGTCTCACGGCGTACAGGAGTTGGCATTCGTTGCGGACCGAAGAGTGAGTGGTTGTTTTTTTTTTCCGTTTCGTAAGCGTTTTTGTACACCAGACAAAACGGTCGGTATAATAGTCCCCGTTGTTTTTGTTTCGCCATCCAGAGACGAATCGATAAGGTTCCGGCAAGCGCTGAAGACCAGGGACTCGATGCACCAAGCCGCGCTGTGCGTTCGGATGGCGCAGACCATGTTGCCCGGCGTCCAGTTTCCGTACTGCACCTCGAGAGAAGTGTTTGCGATTTTACAAGTAAGGAGGAGGTTTTCACAATAAAATATAATATGAACACAATGGAATATTGTTTGATAACAATATTCTGCGATTCGGGAGTGGACTGGGAATGATAATCGGCCGCCGAAAATTTGGCCCAACATTTTAAATAGGTACGTCAAAACGAGATTTTTCGAATAACTCGACTTTTCGCCTTCTCTCTTCTTCTTACAATTATTACACTGCGAATTTCATTTCTAATCGAACAAAATTATATTTTTAATTCAAATTTGTACGGTGTAATTTAGTTAGTGTCAATTTAATTGCCAACAAAAGTGTTGAATAACACGATTTTATGAAAAATCTATATTGCGGAGACCAAAAAACTTTTAGAAAATCTTGATTATCATACTTATTACGTATACTGCAGGTATGTACCGGCTACTCAGTATACTCAATATACCATATTATTTTTTAAACCAAATTTTAAAATTTTTTCGTAAAATAATATAATATGTTAAATTATTGAAATTAATGACATAATATGTCCATACAAATAAATCGTTAATCGGTCCTATTCAACTGGTCCAGGCGGCAATTGTTCACCCACCGCCTTAGCTACAGTCTGCCCCTGTTGATATAATTTTATATAACCTAACCTAGATGGTCTATGTCCATTCTTGTAATAAATAGCCATAGAGTAATATAATTACTCTATGTAAATAGCCCACTGTTTCCATGAATTATTTATAACGGAATAACCGTTGCTAAATAAGTTATAATTTAAATAATTAATATATTTTCAACAATTGCGGTAATATTGATTGCATCCACTACTGTTGGCTCTGGCTTATTTATATTTAACCATCAAAATATGTTTAATCGACGGTAGGTAATTTAAAGAAAATATATAGTTTTAAAACAATGTCGTCACGAATCGTTCAACGCGCGTTCTGGCAGCCTCGCACGCTATAATGTTATTATCTGTTTGGAAATAATTTCACTTTTAGCCGTTTACCTATGACTGATGACTATTTTGCAGTCATCCAAAACACGTTTTGGTTTGATTAAAATGGAGAAATCGCGTGAATTGGATAGGTACAAGATAAAACGGTATACGACACCTATATATATACGCATAACAGACGTTGCGTAATAATTTCAAAAGATGTACAATTTATTATGATTTGGTAAAAATAAAAAACGCGCGCTACGCATAGCGAGATATCTGTGTAAGCATTTTTTGGTTTATTTTCACAGATTAGTATTTAACAAAAATTAACAATTAATTAAATAATGTTAAATATTTATTAAAAAAAAACACTGTTAATTTTTATGGATTTTCATTGGGGTAAGTTAAAATGATAATTATTGTTTAAAATAATTTTAATTATTATTATAAAAACGTACTGCAGGTAATCGAATACTTATTTACCGATTTGCAAGTGCCGGAAAGGTTTGGACACGCTCTCGAAGTGTACAGAAGCTTTAACAAAAGAGCGACGGCGTTGACTCAGTGGCTAAAGCAGGTTCGAGAAATTTACGTTCATATAAGACTTGCCGGAAAATTCATTAAATTCTTTCGTAAAATATTGTGTACACTGTAAAACATATTTTATAAAAATTACTTACGCTAAATTACTATGCTGTAATTAGTCGTTTAACTTTAATATCATTAAAAGACGATATTTTTTGTAAATTTAATGCTACGTTAGAATAATATTTTAATTTTTTATTGAAACTGGACTATAGGTAAATGAATTATTATAAATCAGTTTCTTTTATCAATAAGTACCTATATTATCATCTATATACATATAGGAGACCGCTCCTATTCACTCATCAACGCCCAAACGAAACCGCTGGGTCTAGATATTTGAAATTTTGTACAGTGGTTCTTTAAGCTATGTAGGGGTGCACTGAGAAAGGGGGTGAAAATGGGGTTCAACATTTCATACATCGATCAATGCACAGCCCATACCGCTGGGTCTAGATACTTGAAATTTTGCACCACAGAGGTTCCTTATACATCAAAGACGAGCACCAAGAAAGAGTTTTTCGAAATTTAACCCCTAAAGCTTTTTTAAAATTCTTCCCCTAAGGTGGTGAAATAGGGTTTCCAAATTTGTGTAACTTGGTGTGTTCATTTTTAAATTTAATTTGGTTACTAAGCTTTGACCAACTAAATCCTGGGCAACGCCGGGTCGGGACAGCTAGTTATGTATATAAAGATGATTGTTGTTTTTTATAATTATTACAAAACATTTATATACGATTTGGACTACAAAGAAAAATAAGTACGGTTTGTAAAATAAATATGTACCTATAAAAAATTAATTTAGATTTAGATGAAATTTTTTAAGATAATTTGATTGACAAATACTCTTCTACAGTATATTTTGGTTTTAAATCGAAATCATAGTATAGGTATTTTAATTACTTAACTTGTTTAATTTATAAAAAAAACCATTGTTTTTAGACTACAGACGAAACTATTCACAAGGACGTTGAAGAAGTCGATGAGCGTATCAGTGATTTGTCGCGTAGGCTAAGTCAAGAAAGAACAATGAATGGGGTAAGAAATAAAATTTCGTACTCATGCACGTGGGCCACATAATTAATACTTAAGTTATCATGAAAATTTATATTCTGAGCACTGCGTGGAATAAATTGTTGATGATTTTTTTCAGTAATCGTAATCTTAATTTTTTCTGGTTTGTGGAGTGAGCAATCATTGCTTGCGACATTACAAAAGGATAGGTAGCTGATAAGATCAAAATTGTACTGTGTTTGAAACTTGTTAAATATCTTTTAAATGAGTTATGAACCAAAAATTTAAAAAAGACTTGGAATTTTTCCTCGTCGTTTATATGGGTAAAAGCAATATGTACCAACGCAATTGCCAACCGGAATTAATGCCCTCAATTTTTCACAATGCATAACTAAAATGGAAAAAAAAGTGACCCACCCAAAGCTGTATGATTCAATTGATATTTATCTATTGATATTTGAACACATAGTTAGAATGAGGATAAATACGTGATAAAAGTTTTGTCCACTTTTGACCTAAATATATTTGAACTTTTAAAAATTTAACATTTTTTGAGCATTTGACTCACTGTGATTGTTCAAAAAATTTAGGTATTTTTGTTAGCAATTATTTATACCATTGGTACACATTTAATGCAAAACGTGTGGGTATACTAATTACTAGACCTTTCAAGTGACCTGCCTTCAGTGTTCCAACATATCAGATAAAATTAAATTTTTTTTTTAAGTATAGGTAGAACTTTTATTTTGAAATTTCACAAAAAAATATTAGTGAAACATAATAATATGTATGAGTAGGTACCTAATGATTAAATTTTTTAAAAAATCAGTCAACGTAATTTATTCTAAGCAAAATTATTTTTTATAGGGGTTTTCACGGCCTACACAGAATGGTACGTTGTTCTAGTGCTTCAAAGTGGTAGGTACAACACCGTGATTCGTGATGATAATCATCAACCAACAGGAAAATTCAACAAAAACAGCAAGAGAGTCAGGTCGAGCCGCGGAATAATTAAAGATTACCTTTGATTATAAATAATTTAGTGTACAGTATGTATTTCAAAATGTTAAATTCTTTGTAGATAGATACCTATTTACCCTTATATCAGTTTTAATCACCAGTGTACACATAGATAAACATCCTGTAGACTGTTGCAGTGTAATATTTTGAACTCTACTTTCCAAATTATCAACAAAGTATAGGAAATGGAAATAATGATTTTGCCTTTCATAAAAATTTGTAAATGGGAAGAACTATAGATTCATTCTAATAAGTAAAAAAAATCTTCATTTTCCATTTCTCCCTCTCTCGAATATAATTTTAGTTGAAACTATAGTTTTAAACAGTGCCTATTTACTCCTAGTTTTAGCAAAAATTATGTTGTGTCTTTGGATTAAAAATTAAGCTCAAACTTTGGTATTACGCGTCCCCATGCACTTTTTTTTACAATTTACTTATAGGCTATAGATAAATATTATAAAAAAAAATGTCTAGGTAGTATTAAAAATCTTATTATTTTTAAATTATTAAACATTTTTCAGTGTACTTTTCTACCACAATTCATTTTTTCTATAAAAAATTAATAAACATACTTTAAAAATTAAATGTCAAACCTTAGGTAAATTTTAAACACATGCTCTGTATGATGGGTTGAAAAATTTAAATTAACTGTTTAGTGTTTTATTTACTTTCTAATGACTAAGTGAAACAATTAAAACATGTTTATTATGTTGATTTTATTGAAAAGCAAACAGTAAAATAATTACAAATTAAAAACATAGTTAATATGGACGTTTTCTATAAGAAAACAAAACTATAGATGCAATATGAAGATCAAAAATTAATAATTTTGAGGGGCTAATTTGTATTGAGCCTCCTCTAAGATAGACTATTTTATGAAATTTTTATAAAGTTGATTGGGGGGCTTCATACTAACCAGGGGGATACTAAGTCCCCCCTACGCTGACAAAACACAACGTAATCCAGTAAGTGTCAAAACAATTTTACACTATTTGATAAAAAAATCATTCAATGATATTTAGTCATATAATAATAGTTTATAAGTTCTTAGGTTGCTTAAAAAACATGCAAAAATTACTTGGTAAAAAAAAAAAAATTTAAAAACTTTTGCTTACCTACGTATTTGCCTTGACATTTCATAACAATTGTTTTACAGAACCTATCATTTAGAATTTAGTGTACAATATTATGATGTGTAAAAAAATTCTTAATTATTATTGTTATACACATAATATCATAATATTTATGTTGTGTACCTAGCTATTATTATTATTATTATTTATAAATTGTAGGTACCTATTGTACTTATATGAAATATAACATAGGACTTAAAGTGCCAAGTATTTGGATGGTTAAGGCTCGAGCATATACGCATATGTATTTTTTGGTCGCAACGCCCAAATTTGTGTTATCTGTTATTTAATAATTATTTAACAATAATATTGTCACTAACCTATTGTGAATAACAGGAATGAATAGTTACCATTTAGTTTATATTTAAGTATGCAACATTGTAACATAAATAGATCACATAATTTTGTTTAAAAAAATATAAATAAATGTAAAATACTAAATGTATGGTGTACAATTGGAGATTAAATAATTATTTATTCGATTATTAGTTATTACTCGTTTGTATTTTCATGTATAATATTCTTGTTAGACTTGTTAGACAAACTTATCTTAGATTATCTCAATTAATCATAGTTTACCTCAACCTTTGATTTTTATTTTTATTTAAATATGTACCATACATAGCAGTGTCATCATATAAAATTAATATGAAAATTGTACGGATTATTTGAATGAACTGTTTCTTTCATGTTAAGGAAAACCCACCATTTTCATACACTTTCCAAACTTTTTGTACCTGGTTATATTGGATAATTTGGAGCTCCTTTACTACCTTGCTTTAGTATTTTTGAAAAAAAAAAATCCCTGGAAAATTAATAGATTTTTTTGCTGTGCTCAAAATGTATAATTTTACTTAACTTTTTAACTGGTTAACGATCAACAATACGTATATAATTGTTTAAATAAGTAACACTATAATTTTGTTAACAAGGCAAATCTACTTTTATTACAATTTTGTTAAACAAACACTCCATAACAGCTTTAATAAATAAATAAAATATTATAATGTAAATAGAGTCTATAAATTATTAATATTATATTTACATTTTTATTTATATTGTATATTGATATATTATGGTTACCATTGTAAATAATTTATTGTTCATTAGATATTTGAAAGTGTGGAAACAACAATAATTTGAATCTCACCCCACTGATTTACGAAAATAATTATTACTACACAAGTTCCCAATAAACAAAAATATTTAAAAGAACATTTTCTAATAATAAAAATGATAATAGCTTAGGAAACTAAATACTTAAACGAATTTGAAAAAAGGTGATTTATAAAAACACAATATTGAGATACAGAGAAAGGTAGAAACCAGAGAATACAATATTTAAAGCGACTTCCTTAATTTTTACAATCTAAAGGAACTTAAACAAAGTTACATACCACAGTACAATATGTTATAAAATATGATAATATTTCCATGTATCTATTTAATTATTCAAGCATACAAATACAATTGCATGTTTAACATTGTTGTAATACTGTAATTTACATAAATGGAAACAATCGGACCAAACACTTTCAATTGGGCAAGTGTCTTATTATTTATTAATTAAATATAATATGGTTTATTTATAACTAAAATAAAAAATATCTCCAGCTTCTGAACATAATACAGTGTGTATGAATAAAATATTGCACGTGTTTTTTCATTTAACATTAATTAATGGGCTAAAATAATATAGTTAGTAGTACAAAAGTCTTTCAACAGGTAAGTACAAACACATGTTACTCGTGAGTTGTGTGATATTATAATAATATTTTTTTTAAACACTAACAGCTATATCATAAAACGTTTAATACATTACACTAACATATATTTTTTTTTTATATCTTATAATAATAAATACTAGGTAACATAAGCAAAAATGTACGTAACTTTGATTATTTAGGGACGTGGGTTGAATTATTTAAAAAAATAGTGCCAATTAGTTTAACAAAGTATCATATTATTTAAACTTATTTTAAGGGGATTTGGTTTCCTAGGCTCTTGTTCTTCAAACTCGTGAGTGCACTTAATAATAGGGGTAATTCCCGTAAAATATCTAAATCAGCGATTCCCAACCAATGAGCAGTGGACATCATGATACTGGGCCTTGGACGCTGGTCTAAACGAGGATCTAAATTAGGGGTAAAAAAATTTTAATTTATGCCAACACCCATAGGTAAGTATCTTTAATATTCACTATTTAATTGGTGGGCCTTAAAACTTTTGTACAAAATCGGTGATTCGTACAACTAAAAAGGTTAGGAACAGTTGCTCTAAGTAATTTGTATGGTAATTTTATACAAATATGTGTGATCAAAAGCTTAATATTTATTTGATCAATCAAGCATTGTGATTTTTGAAAAAGAAAGACACCAAAAAACATTTTGAAAGGGAACTACATTTTTTCTAAAAAAAAAAAAAATCTCCTAAAATACACAGACATATTTTGGTGTGTTCAATTATTGGGTGTTATGTATAAATATATAATATTATTTTTAATTTGAAATATTTTTTTAGAAAGAGGAAAGTGTACACTTTTCACAATTTTTTAATTTCATAAAAATGTATTGATGAATTTCAGTTAAAATTTATAAAATTTGTGGAGCTATAAACTGCTTTTTACTCAAGTGCTTTGAATGGTTAACTACAAAATTAATTATACTAAATCACTATAGTCTATTGTAATATCTCTATGTGTTACCAATGTATATTTTTCAATGTTTTGAAAACAGAATGTAGGTATGTAGTTAAAAGCATAAATGATAAGTTGTATACATATTAAGTGGCGATAATGCATAATTCATGAAATGTTTGATGACGTTGACCACCGAAATTACTGATTTATGTTTTTATTTTTAACTGTGTATATTTTGCCAAACTGAGCCTCTTAAAACATAGCTTCAACTGTTCTCTTTAATGAATTATATACACAATCAATAACTATAAGAATAAAAGGCTCTTATAGTTTTTGTACACCAGAGATACCCAATACTTGGGTCGTATCACAGACTGGAAAAGTAAAAAAAATTAGAACATACCTTGCAAAAAGACACAAAACTACCTTTATGATTTTCGCTCTATTAAAAATTAAAAAGAACATGGCTTTACTATTTTATTTGAACTATTGGGCTACAACCAACAATAATCAAATCAAAATAAACTAAACTTCTTGTATCAATTCATTGGTATTTACTACAAATAGTTAAATTTTACTTTCAATAATTATTAAATGTTTGATTAATTATGTATTTGAATTTTTAAACATACTATCAATACAACAAATTACAAATAAACTAATATTTTATATACAGCAATTATATTACATGATATTTTGATTTAGGGTCAACTAACACAGTTTGCTAAAGCAATTCTCACAATTAATATGTTTTTGAACCAATTTCACAATGCATTTAATAATAACAAGTAGTTTTTAAATGTATCTAGTAGAATTGATCAACTATTTAAAATGTAATAGAGTTAGGTACAATTAAAGTTGTGATCCGTGTGTTATAACTTATAGTATACAGATATTGACTTTGACATAAAGATACAGAATTTGTATTAATTTTAATGATGAGTTGAAGTAGGAGAAAACTAAGACTAAATATATAACTTTTAAATTTCCAATTTTTTTAAAGTTTTAAAACTAAGAGGTATTTCAAAAATAT
The DNA here is from genome assembly GCA_017140985.1 of Hormaphis cornu. NCBI lineage: Eukaryota > Metazoa > Arthropoda > Insecta > Hemiptera > Hormaphididae > Hormaphis > Hormaphis cornu. The sequence goes on from CM029362.1 coordinate 15,347,282, forward strand.
CGTTGAACTTGCTTGTGCACACAATATCAAAAACAATAGGTGTAAAGACTGCAGAAGACTTTAAGCAATTATACATGTAGAAAGTAAATTGGTCTCTTTGATGCTGCAACTGATGCTAAGAGATTCCACGATTTTAGTTCACCAAGGCCTCCACATGCTGTCATGTTCGTGTTCTCTTTTCACGCTGAAGTCAATTGGTTCTTCGCCGGGTGGTCTCACCTCGGACCCTTGACCATTTTGTTGGCAATGCACATAATGGCTTGGCAACAAGAAAACGACCTGTCCGTCGGGAAGTTGCGAAGGGATCACCTGCAAAGAGCCCAATAAAATAATATAAACTAATGTGGCTCACAAACAACTAAGGTTGCGGGGTAAATTCAAAATAAAAAAATTAGCCGGAACACGTTCATGGAACATTTTACTAGAAAACGTGACACGTTTGATTGCAAAATGTCTGGTCTTTAAATATTAAGTAATACCTTCTCTAAATGTTTGTATATGACCATTATTACAATAATTATGTAATGGGATGGTTAATAGTTTTAATTTTTAAGTGTGGCTAACACTAAACTTAGTCAACAACGTTTAACTACAAGAGAATCCAAGAGGGAAAAGACCCCTCCTAGGAAGACCCCAAATGCGATGGGAGGATTGTGTCAAAAAGGATGTTGCAGAATTTTACCCAGATGAAGATTGGCATATGTTGGCGCCAAATTGTGAAGAATGGAGGCAGTTATGTTTGGATGTGTGGTCTAAAAGGCCGTAAACAAAAACAAAAAAGCATAAGCTAATTATTATTTGCATGTTCTTTCTTTGCAGTATTCAATCTCTTATGATTGGTTTGCAGCAACTTCCATGTTTCTCTATTGAGAGAACGTCATGTTCATTGCTTTTACTAAGGAATGTTAATGCGGTGGTTTCCTATTTGCCTTCCGCATTGCAGTGTAATCACCAGTTATATGGCTGCCATATCTGCTGTTTATTATTTGGTGTGTAGCTGTTTCTACCTTTAAGAGGTTACCTGCACCTACACTTAATATTGTAAGAGCTGCTGCCCTCCTACAAGTCCCATTTGTCTCTTCTTACGACAGGCAAGGACAACCAGGGTAGCCTATTTTAACCCCAACCACCAGGGATTTGCATGTACTTTGTATTTTATTTTTTTTTTTTTATTGGGATCAATCCATAACAGATTTGGTATCAAATACTAATAAATTTTATTAATGAGTGTAATTTTTTTGTAATTTATGTAACGAAATAACCTCTAACATCCACCATCACTCAATGTTAAAAAAATTGAAAATAAAAAAATTAGTAAAATTTTTTTTTAAAACCTGACAAAAAATATCAACTAGAAAACAAAAATGAAAAATTTCTAATAATCTACTAAGCAAGTTGTTGTTTCAACTTATAGGAAAAACAAATAATTATTGAAAATGTAGTCTACAACGATGCCTTTGCAACATCCTATGTACGTAGTTATACTATAATGTACCAGATAAACATTTTGTTCCCATAAACATATAAAAGAGTATGGACTGCGCTTTCCTCAACAACTTTTTTTTTCTTCAATTAAGTGTCTTAATTATGTATAAACGATTAGTTAATATTTAAAAAATTACCCCTCGAATTGTTAAGATGACGTAATGCAGATAACTTCAAAGCAATTCTGTATTATAATTTATAACCGAGCAATTTTCACTACTTTTTAGGAAATTTCACAAATACTATTTTAAATTTAGATTTTAAAATATGAATGCACGCAGAAATTAGTGAGCTCTCTTAAATAAGACCATAAAATCAGCAAATAAAAACGAAAAGGTGCGCTGCAATTTAGCAAAAAAAAAAAAATCAATTAATCAATTTTGTGATGCTCTTCTCGTCAAAATAAATCATTACTCGACTAAAAATATTAATACAGAACAGTTTTGTCGCGCGCAAGTATAAAACGTGTTGGAAGCAGCGACAGACGCACGATTTTGAAGAGCTGAAATTAAAACTTTTGGGGGTCGTCTGATTCGTATCGAGCCACCCCTGAGATGGGCTGTTCTGTGTACCACGTTCATAAAATTTGGAGGGCGCTAATCAAGGGAGGATAATCTACCGAACCCCTCCTCTTAGTCTCCCCGAAATTGCACCAATCAATGCCTCATTTTGACCCCGTGTAATCTCTTCAGCGCAGTCCATACAGTATTTACACGTCCGTGGTTCCGTCCGAATTTCGAAAAATCCCCTAACCTGTACGACGGACAACGGTTGCGTCGGATCGTTGGACGGCGCCACGACGACGCTAGCCGTCAGGCCGCCGCGGTCCATCACTACCTTGTCTTCGATGCCCACGGATTTACTGCGAGAACGTTTCTTCGGCGGTTCGACAACACTCAACTTCGGCACGCGATCATTTTTACTGTCGACCGTGCTGCAGTTTGATTCTTCGTCTCCGCCGATGACGTCCTGCGGGAAAAAAAAAAACCGATTACGTACAACGTGTCGATTTTAGTTGATGTTGACGGGCAGAGTTGGGGCGAATCGGGTGTACTGATGAGACGTTTGTTTTATAATTGTAAAAATAATTTATAACTGATGCCTATGATAACATTAAATCGAACCAATAACGCGTAGTACGAATTGAGCTTGTATAAAAAGTGTTTTTCATATTTTTTGTTTTTTTTTTTTTTCAAACAGAAACCCGTCATGAAAAAATGTATTTAAACCCTCTTTTTGAACAACCGATTGTTTTTTGTTCATCAACGTTAATCAGTCGATGCCCGGAAACGACGCAACTATGCCCAGCTCGCTATACATATAAATAAATATCTGTTGTGAGCAACTATGCCGCCGATTTTATGCGAAAATTAATAAAAAATAATCGTTTTAAAATAACGTTGGCGATCGACACTTACATCGGGAATGACGACCGTAGAGTTACTGAAGTCCAAATCGATTTCTGATGAACACGTGTCTAAGTGCCTCAGCAAACGTTGTTTAACGGCCGGTTCTATGACCGCGGAACCCGCAGAAAGAAGAGCGCCAGTTCCGGTGTTGCTCATGTGCAGTTCCGGACACTCCAGGAATCTAGTGACCTGGCGATCGGGAAAGATTATATAATATGAAATTGATAAAAAAAAAAAAAAAATAAATACAGTTTACAACTTTTTTCAATCGATCCGTCTTATTTTTTAAGCGTTTAAAAAATATAAGACTTATGTTACTAAGATGGTGGTATTTAATCGGAAGCGTATACTGAATTTGTGTTTAATTTTTGAGTCATCTACACTTTTCGAAAAATTTGTTTCCGAACACTTTGAAATTTTCTTTTCTGTAATCGCTTTTTCGGGTACAAAGAGTAAGGTACTCTATGTTCTTTACGCATTTCGACTAGTTTTTTCACAATCGTACATACATTTCTAGATTGATTTTTATGAACTTCGACAACCTTATAAAGTATTAAATACAAAACACAGTTTAACACAAGTTTTTTAAACTCAAACAAATGTTGATATAATATATTCTACTTATAAAAGAACGCATACGGATCATATTTTACCACAGTACTAAGAAAAAAATTAAATAATAATTTATACGAGTAATTACAATGTACTGTCGAGCGCAGTAAAGTCATCAAAAAGGTTTTTTTGACACGCATGATCAGATTACTCAAAACAAAGAAAACCTTTTTTCGATTTACAGTGAAAGTCATATACAATACCTATACCTACGTCGTCTGAAAATAGACGATCGCTCGTGGTTTTTATATTTAAAACCATTAAAACAAATAAAAATAGTAAATTCTGTCAACCCCTGAACTTCGTGTGCAGACGACCACCTCGTCTTACGACGCGTTTAACATTTTATTACTCACTTCTCTCGCGCATTCTTGGAAGCCGGCCCGATATTTATCCCTGACGTCTGAGCTCAGGACTTTCTGCCGTTGTAGGTGGCGTACAGTCAGCTCCAATATGTCGGCTTTTTCCAATTTCGAATGTTTGGTGTTCTGAAGAAAAAAATAACAACGAACGAAGTTAAAAGCGTGAATCGACTTGAACGAGATTAGCTTAGATAATGACTATGTATTTAAAATTAAACACAATTAGGCGTGTTCAAGTTGTTTATATAAAATATCTGGATATTATACAGCAACCAGCTGTTGCCTTAAAATTTCAAACCGGTCGATCCCTCAAAAAAGTATTTAAAAATTGTAAACTTATGTATTTTTGTACAGTATTTGTGTAGGTGTATTGTTGCGTTGATAAAATATGGTAGAAACAGTTCGGTGGCGGCGCATATAATATTATACTTAATGTACATTTTGTAGGTAGGTGGACGCGGGCTGTAGATAATAATATGTACTATAAACATTCATAATAACGATAGACTTCAATTAAAATTTTAATTATACGCTCGAAAAAAAGTGTATAATATAGGGTGTTGAGTTTTTCAATAGGTAAAACAGTAGCTGCGTTCGTGCGTAACACTTATTAATAAAAAAATTGTTCATAAAAACACTTATTAATCATTAAATTTTTACATGAAACACTAAATAGAGATTTAGTAGTTTTGTTTACTTGGTAGTCTGAGAACTGCTGATTTTAAAATGTTAAAATTCAAACTTTTAAATCACACCAGGTATTTACAATTAAGGGTGAGAAAAATTTATTTCTAGAACGTGGACAAAAAAAACTGAATCCCTTACTCACCTCCAACAAAAACTGTATAAAATATCAACACCAACTATGTATAGGTATACGAGTGATAATGACGCAAATTTTAAAATTCCGCGATAAATTTGACAAACAAATTGCCAACCTAGGACACATTGTATTCAATCGAGAGAATTCGTTTTTTATTCTGTTTAAGAATAATAGGCTTCAATTTTACCGACTAAAATTATACGCCGTAAGATATTAATTAGAACTAAACTTGAGTTTTATCGAGAGGAACAAACAAACACACAACAAATTATGGGAGTTGTTTGAGACACTCTGTATGTGAAACTAGAATAAATGTACGATATTAATACAAACAGTTTACCTCCGTTCTGGTAGAATCTAAAATGAGAGTTTTCAAAAGCGCTAGCGATTGGTTAATTCTTGCTCGTCGTCGTTTCTCCATTAGTGGTTTGTTGGCCTGTTCAAACACAGTTACAATAAAAATTAATGAAACCATATAGGTAATTGGAATGATGAAACTATACAAATAGATTTAAATTTTAAACGATATAACACCTCTGTAATATAACTATGTAATATATATATTACGCTAAATACAATATGTAATATGTTGATTAATTCGATGCGTTGTCTGATCGTGTTTTAGTAGATAAGAATATCAGAAATCGGTTGAATACTTAACGTTCGTTTGAACATGCCTACAAGTACTCGGAGAGTAAAGAAATCATTCTGCGATTCCGTTAGGAAAACGTTATTATTCGTATAAGTATAAAACTCGCTTTTTTATTTTTTTATTAATAATTTGGGTCTCCGAAACAATTTTTCGGGTTTTCGCACTTGACAAAATAAAACCCGACTTTCTATCTAGTTAGTGCGCCCGATCCATTATACACGGTATAGTGTTAAAATTTGGGATTGATTATGCGTACAATGAAGTCTTTCTATTCTGTCAACACTTTTTCGGGTATGTAGGTAGATAACAAACACTCCATTTCTAGAACGAGTGTATAATAACACCAAAAATATTTCAGCTCGAAACACGTACATTCGTTGAAGTTATATTTTGAAACTTTCATTGTACCGTGCAGTTGATCTACGAGGCAAAAATGAAAAATTTTCCGAACGACACGAATTCGACCGAACAATAATAATTGTCGAACGATCGCAGACTGCAATATATTTTGAAAAATATCGATAGTTTTTTGCGGTTTTATAAAATATATTATATATATATATTGTACGCGGTTGAAAACATTTTTGCGTTGTTGTTTCACGTATAATGACGAAAATATTGGAGCGAAAATTCCACGCGGGTGGTAGTCGAATTATTTCGGGTGTCTCCGCGAGGTTCTGTTGTTTCTAATTTTTTTCGAGAACGTCAATTATTATTACTCGAATCAACGTGCTCCGGTTTTCGGCCTACACGATGTTATTATTATTTTTTTTATTTTCTATGGATCTATATAACGGCCAACGACGACGACGCCGTTAAATGTATAATATTTAGCTCGAAACGCACACGAAACAGCGGCGGCGGCGGTAGACCGTGACGTTTGTACAACATAAATCGTACAGTAATAATAATATTGTTATTGTGTGTGAGGCGAGCACACGAGACCGGGGCACGAGTGGCGGCGAGAGGGTCGCGCGCTCACGCCGTGCCATGATTTATGCACGGCGCGTCTGGATCGGCGGGCGGCGCGCGCGTTGGCGGCTGCGACCGCGGTAGCGGTGACGGCTGCGGTGAGGGACGACGGATCAGCGTGCCGCGCCGCCGAGGGATATAAACCGTGTCGTCGTGACTTGACGTCGTCGTGCCGCTTAGGATCCGCCGCTACGTGTGTTATAATAATATCCACACGAGCGCCCGCGGCCGTATCGCACACACGCTTCAATCCGCAATTTTCGCCGTACCCGGCCGAACCGTTTTTAATTTCAAAATTTTTTTTTTTGTACCGAAATACGGCATCAGATCTATACCATTGCGGTTCGTTTATATTGCGCACACGAGGTAGGTGGATAGTTGTGCTTACGCGGTACACAAAAATCATTTAACGAGTTGCTGCAGAGTGTGGGGGGCGGCGGCGGCATTCTTATTCTATAAGAGGAAAACAACAAAACGTATCAGAGACATCTACCTGACGAACATACCAACATGTGAATAATACGCAATAATACAAAACGAAATGTTCACGGCCGCGAAAACGATGTTCGACTTTGGTACCGCGGGTCGAACGGGGGCAGCGGCGGCCGCTTTTGGCGTGACCGGGGTCTCTCTTAACGAGGTGCCGCCGCCGCCGCCGCCTTTGCTAACGAGCCGCGATCGCACGCGGCCGTCCAGTGGTCCGCAAAGCGCGCGCCGGGCCGAGGTCGCGGCCGTCACGACGCGACGAAGCGTCCACAAAAACCAAGGCCAAAAAAGACAATAGTACGAATTTTCCGCGACTCGGAGACACCGAGAGTATACCCGCGTCGAAAATCAACGTTCAATTGACACGGTGTTACCATAATATCGTTTAAAAAAAAAAAAAATTTTATACAATATTATAATACACTTCACAATTTTGTTACGGTTGCGCGTTTTAGAGAACTCGTCCAATCCAGTGGGGCGCACATAGAGGAGTTACAGACAGGGTAGCAACTGCTATCCCCGAGATGTGGATACAACGTATAGATTTTGAAATTAATAAGGGGAAAGTGTCCTAATATACATCCCTGTTAAAATTCGAGTGCGCGCCACTGGTCCTATCAATCGGGAATTCGACTTTTACGGTTTCGAGTTACATACTCGTATTTAGCATAGCGGTATTCATAATAAATATATATATATAGTTACAGCTATACTTTTTTAATTAAAGAATCCTTATAGCATCAGCTTAGTGTATACGGAATATCAAGATGAACAAAACCTTAATTTGTTTTTTAAATCGTCTTGATTATATTGCTGCCGTATGACCAGCATGACTGTGTTAAAATATTATTAATGATTTTTTTTTAGAAATTATTATAAACGATAAAAAAAAAAAAACGATTATAAATTTATACTGCTGCAGGTATTTAAAAACTGTTCAAAGCTTCCAGTTGCGCGATGAAACGTGATTTTAACAAGAAGATAAATTATTAAAAACAAAAAAAAAAATAATAAAACATTAATAATGAAGTCCTTTTGAATCATTATTTCGAAACCAACATTTCACCTATTTGTATATTTTGTAACTCGTAATACTAATAACGGACGGTGAAATAACCAAAAACGTTATAAAACATTGAATAAGTGCAAAGTTCCCAAAAGTGTTTCCGCACGAGGTTTCAACCGTACAATATTACGTATACGAGTGTGCGACAGCAGGGAGAACCTGGTACAAAATTTGACGTAAAAATATTCAAACAATCTTCCGAAAATGTTTGTGGTTTTTTTTTTTTTTACTTTCACTAAAAACGTATACTGTGTTTTAACTTGAAAGTAAAAACCTCGAAAACGTTTCCGTCAACGTGTGTCTTCTTTTAAGTCGATACTCGCAAACTAGGTGGACACGGAAACTATGTAAAATGTAACTTTTTTGCCGACCGTATAACAATTTATCGCGCACTGCAGCAGCCTTGGTAAAAACTGTTATTACGTCTAATACGACGCCAAGACCTCCAGACGACGGCAATATATACGGTATATAATAACAATAATGGTTGATAGTACCTCTACATAACTAAAACTATACAGTGATATCGTTGTTGTTTATACTGCGCGTTCGATCAGCGTGACGCACGACTTTCGTATATCGCAGAGCGAAGCAAACGCGAAAACCGCGCAAAACAGTTTTTCCGCGTAATGGTTTTTCTCTCTCTAAAAAACTACACAGACCGCACAAAACGAAAGAGTTAAGTCGGCCTGTGCGCGGCGGGTTCGTATTGCTTCGGATGTACGAAATTCGAATGGGAGACGAATAGTGCAAAAATTACGGCCCCTGTTCGCGTAGTTTAACAATAGTGACGGTTAAGAATAAAACATTTTCCGACGCGACTTTGTTTTACGCGACGGGATTCATTTTGAAAAAAAATTTTATTATAAAAAAAAGAGCGGGATGGCCCGTTTGGTTACCAATGCGCGGCCCGTTCTCGTCAGGAGAAGATGGTCACGTACTCTCTCGCGTGTGCGGGCGGCGCGGCACGTCGGCGGCGTGCGTCGCGAACGTCGTACTCCCGCCCGCGTCCGCGAGACGCCCGATTTAGAGTGTATACTGCAGGAGGTCCGGTAGACACGCAGACAACAACAAACGTCGCCGCCGCCGCCGCCGCCGCCCGCCACTGTACAGGCGGCGGCGCGCGCGCCAACGTTTCCCGCCGCTGTCGCATCGCACACACGCGCGCGCGCGCCGCTCACATTGTAAACCCTCCGCCGCCGCTGCGCCTACGATTTTATTATTACCGGCGGCACGGACGCGTCCGGAGGCCAGAGATACCGCGTATTATAAATAACGTATAATATACGTAAAAAAATACCGTATAATAACACAGCTAGGTATACAGGATGGGGAAAAAAAAAAAGTTGGACGAATGATTGGAAAATATTTTTTTAATACACTGAAAATTCAGTGGTATAGAAATAATTATACTCTCCAGCAAATCCGTGTAATATCGTGCTACAGTCTTGCTGCTAGTTCGTTACACCACCATCAATTTCGGTACACTCGCGTTCAAACTCATACGCAGCGACCACTATAGCGATATTATATTATTGTTCTGTAAAACGATATCGATACGATATTATGTGTCGTCATTATATCAGAACACGTTTACACGACGTCTGTAAGAAATTCGTTGCTCAGATGGTGTCCCAGAAAAAATGCTCAGCGAACGTTTATTTCGCGGTCACGACACTTTTTATTTTTCTACGGCTCTATACGCATCAAATTTAAAACCGAGATTGGAGAACCGTATTTCAAACAAGTATATTATTTAGCTGTAGTCATAAGTTTCGGGCCGCAACAATTTTTAACCAGTTCATCTATACACAATCTCCGCTTATGAAGACTGGTAAGTGGAGTTTTCGAGTCGTAAAAAACCGTTATAACACAATATACGGAGAATGTCAACCGGCCCCGAATATAATACACCTGCAGCGGTGTATAGCGTACGAATCTGCACGAGAATTTCGCACCGAATTCGGCAACGACGTGATATTTTACGTCGTATATGAAGTTAAAAAATATTAATAGCGATCTTACAATTAATATTAGAAGCAAACTGGAAGCATCAGAGATATGAATACAATATGGGACAAAATGACAAGATGGATGGACGAGAAAAGAAATGAGCTGCAGTGTGTAAAAGAAAAAAAATGACGGCCGATGAAGATGATTGAATCAAGTAAAGTTGATCGGACACATTATCCGACACAATGACCAACATCTTTGAAGAAAAAATGACTGGGAAGAAACCACTAGCGTCGCCCAAGGAACCGTGCGTCGTCTTTTGCTTTACAACGAAGAATGTGCATGCCTGTCAAACAGAGATGAATGCGGCAGGCTTTAACGACTGCAATAGGCGTTTTAAACGAAGCTCGCACGCAGGAGAAGGCCAGAATTTTCAAAATTCCACAAAACACACTTTTTTTTCTCGGAATTTCACGGTTCCCCCGGATTCCTCTCTCGGCGCGAATTCTCTTCGAGATGCTTTTTTTCCATCCTGTATATGTACACACAGGCGCGCGCGCCCGAGGGGAAAGGAAAACGTTCACACGCGTGTTGTAGGCATAATAATATATACGATGGCTTATAAAAGGCGGCGCGCGCGCACGTCGACACGACCGGCTTGGACGTCGGGATCAGTTTTATTATATTATTATTATTATTATCATTATTATTGTAGCCAACGCCGCCCTCGTCGGGACCACCGCCGTCGTCGTCGGCGGCGGACGAGTTGTTGGCGTGGGCGGCCGCCGTTAGCTTCCGATCTACAAGCGCAGCCGAAGCGTGTCTTGGCGGTTCCCCCCCGGGTTTGCATTTCACGGTGCGGTGTTCCTGTTTAATTTTTTTGAGAGTATATACCAAAAGACGAACTTTTTACACCCAATGTACAAATATATACATTTTTTTCTTATCATCTATATTGTAGTATATGCCCTATGGGAACATCCCTGATTGTTCATTTTCACCATGTCCAGGAATCCTATATAAATATCAAGCAAACATTTTGGGTGAAAATTCTTCAGTTTTTAAGAAGCAGGTACGGGGCTCAAGTTGCGGAAAAAAAAATCAAATTGGAACTGCAGTCATTTATAACGCGGAGACGTATTTCGTGCGAAATTTCAGCGCCCTGCGGGGTCAAAACATTTTGTTTTGTTCCAAATAGGCTATAACTTCTGTGCTGCAGGACTAATGATATAATTTTACCAACGAGAATATCTTTATTTTTTATTTTACCATCCCGAGTGGTTGCAGCATTCAGTAATACACCTGCAGAGACGCCAATTTAAATGATTCCGTGAGCTACAGAATGAATATTATATACATATTATACAGGTATTTTTTGCTGATCTCACAAAAAACTGCCACATTTAGGCGATTGCCAAAATACTGCTGCAGGATCGAAAATACCGCCAAGTGCAAAATTTGCGTGTATACTACAAATGACGCCTATGAGAGAAAATATTATTAACCTCGACTTGACGCTGCTGATCGTGAGTTATGCAAAGTGTAACTAATTGTATGTTGTGACTATAGAATCTAAATAGATATTTGTGATTGAAAGAGTTTTTATAAACACCCTTATACGGACATTTCATAAAAATGTGGACAAATCACCGAAATAATTTAGAGAAAGTACTTTTTTAACTGTGGTATAACCAAAAAAACAACAAAATAATAATTTTCAGAAATGTTCTACAGATAATCTTTACCCAAAGCCGTTTTTCAAATGTATTTTGATTATTTGCTAAATATTCACCTGTGCCCTGTCGACGCAAAAAATAGTCGCGTTTATACATACTTCATACGTGTATTTTGAGCACAGAGTATTTAAAAACGTATACAAGTGCGCCGATAACCTGAACTTGGCACTATTTGTATTTATTTTGACGGATTTTTGGAAAACATTTTTCCTTTTAAAAGTCTTCAGGGTTGGTAAAAATATTCAGACGGTTTTTTTCTCCAGCTGACAAAATACAAGTACATACAATCTCAAATACTTAGTTTTGATACACGCGTCAGAAGTCAGAACAAACATTTGATAAAGTCGGAGCTCATGAAGACACTTTCAAATTTCAACCGTGATTTTGTTTATTGCAGTGTACCTACTAAATAATTTCTAATCGATTAAAAATATCGTTAACATAAACTTTATGAAACCAGATATTATACGGAGTTTTGAATAATTATTGATTGTTTGTATACGATTTGTAGTAATTGACAAGATATAAGTGATTTGTCGAACAGTGAAATGTAAACAACATTACTGACAACACATTAAGTAAGCAAATTAGAAATTTTCACTAAAAATCATGTAATTTGAAAAAAAAAAAACTATTATTATTTTGAATAATTTAAGTAGGCATATAAGCATCATCTTAGTATATAGGCACTTACGTAACATTTATTAGTAAAGTAAATTGTACATATCGTTTGTAGACTTTCAGTTTAAACTTTGAGTATGCATTGTAAACAAGTTCATAAAATCCAAGTGAGTGCGTATATTAACTTTTAAATAATGGAAATATCCAAAAACGGTATAACAATATAATACTGCATTCATACTTGAATAACAGTAACTCGGTGAATTTTCACAAAGATAACACTGTTTTTAATATGAAAATTGTTTTAAATCTATACAATACGTATATTCAAATTACATTACAAATTTGAATGATGCCTATATTGGTGCATTGAATTCAATTCCCTGTTAATTTGAAAAAAACAAATATTTTACAGCCAAAATATTATTTAAAAACATTATATAAAAACATATTCAACGTTATTCACAGTACAAAAATTAATATACTATTTAAAGTATAAATAGTATATCCTGTAAATCAGAGAATCTAAGTACATAATTTCTAAGTTTATTAGGAATGATTAATTTGATATATTAACTAATTCAGTTATCTCGAACAAAAAAAGAGCAGGTATAAGGTACATAACTGTAGGATGAACACTTTTGCCGATGTAAAAGTATTCGAGTCTCAAACATAATAAAAACATTAAAATTCATCTATGAGACTAACTCACAATATTTACCGTAAAAAGTAAAAACTAAATATATTCGTGTCTATTGATGGTTTTCATACAATACAAATTACAGTTGTAAAGTGTATAGTACTATAGTAGTATAACGACTTGCACAATTTTACGAATTTACTATTTAGTTAGTATATTATAGTAAAACGTTTAATAGTTTTGGCGTATTTTTAATTTTTGCATAGGCACGAGCAGTTTAATATTTGAATATATAATATAGCTCTAGCTGTCCTTACCCGGCGTCGCCCGTGTATTTTGGCTCTTTTTAGTTCCTTTGTGATAATTTAAAAGTATGTGGTAACTGATATTTAAGCTTTATAACCCATACTGAAACTCGATAGGAAAAGTTTAACTACTTTTGATAAGAAGTATAATTTTTATTGTTTTATAATTCAGTTAAATTTATTGATTTTTAAATATTAACTATTAACTAACTTTTTTTTATAACTGGCAGATATAAATTTGGTAAACTCTACGGAAAAACTTCGCTATACACCACATTCAAAGTACACAACACAAGCGAATGACAATTTGACAAACGCACGCCGTGCGACGGCCACTCCTGCATTTGTTCCTTGCCGCAACTTGTCCGAACCAGATAAAACGAATATAGTTTTAAAAATACATATTTAGACGCTATGAAATATTTATTAATTTCGATAGCGCAAATTATCTACATGTTATGTACTTATCAGTTTCAATAAAAATGCCGTTATCTGTGGATGCCCTTAATTTCATGGCTAAACAATTATAGTTACGACAGCAACGGTAATATGTACGTGATTCTCATGCGCTGTGGTGGCACTGTGAACACAATTTGGTTTTTTTGAATATTGTCCATAAAATCGTGGTACACTCGATAACAATGGGGGCTCCCATTCCCCCCCAGAACCAAAAATTGAAAAACAGGCGACGCCATAACGACCTGGAAAGTATGAAGAACAACTCGGTGAAAAAAATTCGTAAAATTATGTAATAACGTTCCCAGAATCGTAGTGCATAGAATTGGCATGTTTCTTTATATATATATAAGAATATGTAGAATCTATGTGTAGCCGTTTATTTGTACAACTGCAGCTCCGCGATTCGCGCGGGAGAATTAAGTCAACTTTATTCATATATTATCGGTGAAAATTAAAACGATTCGACTGTTGAGAACAGCTCAAAACGATTGGAATGACTGGTTGGATAACGACTATAAATAAATAAATGACTAATGATTGGATATATTTTACAGATTAAACAATATTTTAAACGTTTTTGTATGATATTATTCGAGTATATAATTTATATTATATACACGTATACACGTTGCTTTTGTATTTTGAGATTATTATTTTGACGAAAATCAAATCGACCGTTTTTAATCCGAACAATACCTTGCTGTATACACTATTATCATTCGCTTAATTTTAATTAAGTATTTCCTAAGATTTGAGTTATTCAAAATATCCGTGAAGTAAGTAACACTGCACTTGAAATCGCGGGTTTCTGTTTCACCTGAACTGCATTTTTTAAAGTAGGTACCCATATTATATTTTAATTATTGTATTATTGCTAATTGTCTATTGATGCAGTTTATTTTTTAACAACGTAAAATAAAAAAATAAACTACACATAGGTACTTTACGCAATTTTTAATTCCGTGTATTAAAAACGCGCTTTAAACGCTACATAAAGTACAACTTTTATAAATAAAATCCATAGGTACGTGTGCAGTAGGTTAGGTTTCAAATAAAAACGATTAAAATACGTAGAAAAAAAAAAAATTATAATTACCCTTTTACCATCCTTTTGATTAGACGAATGTGAGGAGTACAACAGCGAGGAGCTGGTGACGATCGGAAGATCCCTCTTGCTGAAGGGATGCACGGTGGCCGTGACGGGCGACGGCGCGGCGGCGGCGGCGGCGGCGTTGTTGTTACTGTCGTGGATTCCGGAAGCGGACGACGACTCGGACGTTGGCGGTTTGACTGAGCTGCAGACGGGCGGCAACGGGTCCGGTTCACATTTTCCTGTCATCATAAACACGCGCGCGATTTAGAACGACGGAGCGCCGGGACGTCGTCACATCGTGTTCCGAGCGCATCGGACGTGTGACTACTACGTGCGTCGCGCCATACCGCTGTCGCTGCGTTGTCGGTCAGGCGGTGCGTCGCGGCGGCGGCGGCGGCGATATATACATACACCCACTACTATATATATATATATAGGTATACCCCCGACGGTAATGAGAGACGCGCGAGAACTCGACGCCGGCGGCGGCGGCGGCGGCACGGGTGACCCGACCGCAGTGTCGACACCTCTCCGCCGCCCGGCCACGGGTTCGACCCCACGTCGCGCCGTCTGCCGCCGCCGCCGCCGAGGGCCACCCTTCCGCCGCCGCCGCCGCCACGAGAACCGACGGTGTAATAGCCGTGACGCCACCGACGACCCGCGCGCGCTTTGGGCGCCAACGGCACGCCCACCCACCGCCACCACCCTCGCCGCCGCGGTGATATTAAATTATACGAGAAATGCCCCTCGTTTCGCGCGCGCGCCACCGACCCCCGGTAGCGGATGCGCTATTATATTACGCCCGTGCGAAATATGACGGAGGAAAGAAAAAAAAAAAAAGAGGAGAAAAAACGCGTCTCCGACGGACTTGTAAGACGTATAGGATTGTTGTCGAGATGAGCAGTGAGATACATTATGTATTCAGTGAGATACATTATGCATGGTTGTCGTCGATTTTCTACGTCCCCGGACGGGTGATTTTCGTGAAAATTCCGATTTTTCAAAACTTTGATTTCCAAACGAAAAGAAAAAAACCCTAATGTAGTACAAACCGCTCATTGAAAGTGAGATCGGGCAAGGCGAAGCGGAAATTTTCTTTTTACAACCCGTAAATTTTGCAGCAGTCTGTTATATTACGTACACAACTATCTGCGGGAGTCTGGGTTTAATAGCTGGTTGTATACCTATATATTTGTATAACAAGTAAGTATGTACCGTAAAACAATATTTATTTTTATAGTGGTCAGACGCGTCAGATCAACGAACTTCTTCTTTTTTTTTTTTAACTCAAATACAGCAAAAACGCTGTAGTCAAAGTATATAGGAGGGCTACTCACAAAATCATTATACGTAAAATTGTATAGAATTAAAATACGTATAGTTTTACACTTCGTCTTGATTGCTCTCCCCAAAAAGATTCTTACTAAAATATAATTTTATTTTTCAACGGTCCAAACGGACTACCGGGATATGCGTTTCGATAAACGTAAAAAACGCTTCGAGGTCGGCCCGGAAATGCGAATATTGTGCAGCGTTTGGAAAATTTATGAGCTGACCAAAATATGTTACCACGCGCGATTCGAACTCAAAAATTCGTCGTGCAGCACAAAAACTACGCAGTATTCTATGTTTTTACATTATCGTACCAACAACTGTGTTATTCAGTTTTAAAAAACAAACTCAAGTCTTATATGGTCCATAATGCGAAATTCGTTCGAGGCTAATTCATATTATAACTTACATTTTGAAAAAAAAAAAAAAAAAGTTGAAATTCACAAAATAATGACCTTTATCGAATGATTGGTATATCATTCGACAATATCCGTGCATTGATATACCATATCAATGCACGGAAATAGATACTACTTAACTCTTATTCAAAACGAGTTGATTTTAAAACATTTTTCGAAATATTAACACAACTCATCATATACACGTCATATAAGTCTTTTTGGGAAAAACAGAAACTTGTAGCAGAGGAATAAAATATAATAATAAATTATAATAATAAAATAGGTGTATTTTATATTGTACCTATACATAGTATGGCAAAGCAACACATTATACTCGTACTTAAGACACCTAATATTATACGTAAGTATCGGATTTTGAAGTGTCCGGATCATCTCTAATGAAAATTAGTGAGGAGAGAAACTTTATTCGAAAAATATTTTTTAAATTTTGATTATTTTTACAAAATAAAGCAACATTTTCAAAGTCGTTGTATCCTAAAACGTTAAATTTTCAGTTTGAAACTGTAATTAATAGTACAATTTAAACAGCGTGTAATTACCAACACGTATAAAAATTAAAGTACGAAAAATACTAATGATGAAAACATTGTTTTTGAAATACGTAGGTATTTGTTGTAACAAAAACATATTTTTTTTTTTTTGTAGAAATTGGTTTTAAATTTTCATTAAATACCAATTATGTGGTTTAAAATGTTGGGAGTAAATCGATGTTTTATGTCGACAATTTCGGATAACGAGTACAACGTAATATTTTATTTTACTTACGATCGCGTATTTTCGGTCGTATCTCCTCCAAAAATGTTTGTAATTTATTGAAATTTTCACAAATCTGAAATCATAATCGGATAACGGACGAAGTGAAGATTATTTGAACGGACGGTGTAGGTATATAAATGTAAATATGTATACGCATTTTGACTACATATATATAGAGCCGAATTTTAATAACAGAATTTTTTATTGATAACAAATTAAATACGTCCTAAGTTACGACGTAGAATAGAACTCCCAATATTACCGCACCGTCCAAAGCAGCGCGAGTGTTCCGAAACTGCGGTGGAAAATTCACTATATATATATACTTTTCTTACGAAATTCGGCGATTATGATACACGATTGGAAAACTGTTGTGCACAAGTGTGATAAAATATGTTAACCGTCGTCTTTTAAAAAAAAATATTTGGAAAATCGCGGAAGAAAAAAAAATATGGCTTTTTTATAAGTACGCCTATAGTGTATCTACTATGTGATATTGAGCTGCGGGTCCTAAAACCGTTGTTTTGGCTCAAAATTGAGCGCGCTTTTTTATGAAACACGAACGCAGCAGAAAAAAAAAACCATTAAAAACGGCGTGTGCGCATATAGCAGCCGTAGGGGCGGTGTATTATTATTATTATTATAATATTACACGCATCGTGTGTACCGCAATAATATACAGCGTTTTTTTTTTCACTACAACAACAACAATAATACGAGGGAATAATGTATTTCGTACGTTGTAAATCAGATACGGCGCGCGCGACCGCAGCAGCGCGCGACAGACCGTGTCAGCGTTTTCCGCACACCGCGAACGGATGCGCGCTGCGGCGGCGGCGGCGTGTGTAATGAGTACACGCGCGCCGCCTCGGCACAAAGCTCGTACCGACGACGCCGCCGCCGCCGCCGTCACGCCGCGATGAACGGTGTGCGTGGCGCGTTCCGGGGGGATTTTATGGCGTGGCACCGTAATTACGCGGCGCGCGGGTAATGGGTACGTACGGAACCGGCGGTAGTAGCGTCGGCGGCGCACAGGCCTGGTCGGTCACAGGTGTCGGACACCGACTACGATATACACGCAATAT
Source organism: Hormaphis cornu (assembly GCA_017140985.1). NCBI lineage: Eukaryota > Metazoa > Arthropoda > Insecta > Hemiptera > Hormaphididae > Hormaphis > Hormaphis cornu. The sequence continues at coordinate 15,365,551 of CM029362.1, forward strand.
TATATTCCCCCGCCGCGTTTGCGCGTGGGTTTTTTGTTTTTACGATGATGTTTTTTTTTTTTTTATGCGGGGGCACCGCCGCAAACCGTTTCGTTCAGTTTATTTCGTTTCCAAAATTCTAGGGCGCTTTCGGGTTGTGTAAAAAAAAAACGCGCTCTACGGTTTTTCTTCATATTCTTGACATTTCACCATCTCTATGTACTGTGGCTTTATTTTTCTAACTAAACTATAACCGTCTAAATACAACGTAGTAATTCCTAACGGTCGTTTCAAGGTTTTTTTTTTTTTGGCGCAAAATTAAAACGTCTGAATACGCTGTCGGGCTTTCAGAGAGTGTTTTTACACATTATCATAAACCGCAAAATTATCTGCAAAGGTGTCTAATATAAAAACAGCATTCCGTCTTTTGTTGTTTTTGGTATGTACACGCTTTAAAAGATCAAATAAAAGTTAAAACGGCGATTTTCAACTTTCGAACATGCGACAGAATAACACAATTCTATTTCGAAAAATAAGCCGACTCGAATTTGGCGTGCAACTAAAATCCGAATCAAACACCACAATTTAAATCGTTTGCGAATTCCGTGTCATCTTTTCAATTTACGTATTTTAAACTATGAGTTTGAACTGGATTCTGGATGAACACGCTGTATTGTACTAAAAAAATAAAAAAAAATAGAAAAACGTACATACGTTTTCAGTATGTCGGTAGCGCACCCATCGGACACGACGCGTAACGAATCTCGGCGCAACCGGTCGTAAAACGATAATGATGTACCGTGTATAATATTGTATAGGTCCTACACGCATATAATAATAATAATATGTATTGATATCGTGTGAAAAAACCACCAAAAAAAAAATAATAAACACCAAATTATAGGAAAAAATTCCTTTTCCAACACTGCACGACCGTTGATATTTAAAACTGATTTGGAAGTCTCGACGACCCGTACAACATAACGTGTGTAATGTGTACGGAGGATGTGTAAAATGGGAGGAATAAGAATAATATTTTCGTGATGACTTTACTTTGTGCGCGCAGTATGTATAAACGACGAGAGCGGATTCTCTTACGGTTCAAAAATATGTTTTATATACTCTCTTAGACGATAATCTCAAAAATAAAAAAAAAATCGTCTACGTGAATGCGAGATGCAGCTTTATCTATCGAGTTATTTTTCGGTTTTTTTTTTTACCCTTTTACACACTTTAATATGTATATACACGTAGGCATACTTTTTCAGTACTTTTTTTATTTTCACAGTCTTTTCCTCTCTTTTTTTTTTCTGTTGATCCTATACACGGGCATTAAGCCTACGCTGCGGTCCAACTTCCGGTGGGTCGATGTGCGGGGAAGGGGGACGTTGGAGAGAAAGAAAGAGAGAGCACCGCGAGAGAGAGGGTTACGGGTCTCTAGGGCTTATCCGGGAACGGGCGTGACGGGTTTAATAAATGGTTGAAGAGGCACCTCGGCGCGGCGCGGCGATATTATAGCGTGCGGTAGCGACGTCCGTCCCGCGGCGGGCCGGCAGGACGCGGTCGCCGGCGCGCGCGCGCGGGGTATCGAACCGCAACGGCGGTAGTCGCGTGCCATAAACCTCCCGCCAGCAATCATCTACGGACGACTGCCGCCACTCGGTAGAGCGGCCACAAACACTGTACCGCGTCGGCGTTCGAAATTTTCACGTGACGATTGAAAAAATTAATAAAAAAAATTGGTCTACGATAGTATTAGTATATATATATATAGGTTAGATGAGTGGTCCAGGCAAAATAATCGTCACGATTGTGAAATTCAATCCGATATCCAAAACAGAATATGCTTGACAAAGGGGTTTGAATTTCACCGAGTAATTCTGGATCAAAATCTATGCGATCCGGGGAGCTAAAATATACGGAGAAAATGTCCCACGCATCGCCGCGATAGAGCATCTACAATACTTGAGATGATATTTCGGGTCTATCGTTTGTTAAAATAATTGATCCACGTCGAAACAGAACTGCAATAAACGTATGGCATCGTTTTGTTTTACAAAAACTTATAAAGGCCGATAGAATTATAGCTGGGTCTTTAAAGTTAAAATTTATTTTCAAGCTGTACTGCATTTTCTACAGAAATACGCTTTGATGAGAATTCAAATTTAACACATGTTTTTGAATTTTTGGGCTGAAACACTTGATGATTTGAACAGCTTTGATCACAATGTATTCTATGTGCGGGTTGGATTGCGAATCACATCAGATATCGGTAATAACACCCATATAGAGAATAAAGTTCTCGAATCAAAGTATAAAATATCCTGTAAACCGAATTTAAAACGTTAAAAATGTAGAAAAAATTATTTTTGAAAATAAAGTGATCTTCACGAAAACAATTATTTAAGTACTAAATTAGGTCACTGATTTGGGTGAGCTATATTTTAATTATAATTGGATAAAATATTATGTCTGTCCAGCTACATCCTACTATAAGTTGCAGTAAATTTAAAAGTATGTTGTACTCGGGGGTTAAAAAAATAATTGTCATCGCGTTTAAACTTTGTTCGTCCAAATGATTTGTGAAGAAATTTCAATTGATATCTAAGAGTTATTTCTGAAAAGTAAAATATTTTACAACGCAACAATATCAATAGGCAACAATAACTACGCGTATCATGCACAAATACATAATAGTATACGAGTTCTAGTGGCCGCGAATAAAATGAATAACTAAAGGTTTTTAATAACTGTTTTATACAGATGTAGAGTTATATAAAATGCGTGGATTAATATCAATTAGTATTGTACATAATATATTATCTAATTGATTGGCAATAGACTTGAAAACAAAATTACACGATTATTAAAAAAAAAAAAAAAAAATCGATGTAACGATTCACTTGAAATATAATGGGACGCATTAAGTTCAAATGCAGAACAAATTTCTCCGTAAAATTTGCCAATACCTGCAAAAACACTTACGAAATTGAAAATTTCTAATCTTGCTAGCATTTCAGAGTGACGATGTCATACCTGAGTCGAAAAAATGGGTGAATTGTAAAAATAAATACAATCCCGCCACATTTTAACCGAAACGTTTACATTTATTACTTATATTTAGAACTAACTTCCTGTAAAAAACACACGACGCACTTCTAGTATAAAAATAATATGTCGTCTGTATATGCGTTGTACTTAAAATATGTGAGTTTAATTACTTTCCAAATACTTTAGATGATAAACCTGAAATGTTAATAATAATACTTTTATCATTTAATCCAAGTTAATTTATAGCTATTTTACGAAATCGATATAATCATTTTAACATCCTGGTATAAGCGAGTCTATAAGTCTATAAAAAATAAGAGGTTTACTACACATAATAGGAAATATATTATAATACATTCCATATTTTAATCCGCAGAAAAAAAGATTTAAAAAATAAAAACAACGTTTTAAAATAACTAGTTGAAAAAAAATTTTAATTTTTCGAGATTTTATACTCACGCGTATTTTTGGCGGTTTCCGTGATCAAATTATTTTCTACGCATAAACTAACATCTGAAAGCAATCGCAGTACAAATTCAAAATTTACTCACATGTTTTTAAATTTATTATATTATACAGTTTCTACACATATTTTCAATTTTAAATCTACATAGCACTACTACTACTACTAATACTGAGTACCCATCCTTTTTAGTTTTTAACTTTTAAAAGATTCGGTCAGCGATTTCTTCGGGCCGATTTCGACCGAAACGGGTCAAATTTGTTGGCCGGACGAAGGATCGATAGGATCCGGGAGGACCGAGGAGCAAGTCGTTACATGCGAGCCGGGGCACGATGTTATAAAACGAAAAATTCAACCGCGGTCATCTTTTCGGCCCGCCCTAGCGCCGCAATGACACACTGTGCACACGGAAAACGCAACACTTACAAATTCACAAGAATACCGCGTACGCGTTCTGCGAAAATCTCGGACAGTACGAGAAATTTTAAACGCGATTCCGTATACATATATAGCACGCGATTACGGTAAGTTCAGACGAAATGTGTCAGAAAGTTGTGGCAAAATTCCGACACCGGTTTGGTGTGGATCGGGTGTGATTGTTGGGTCTCTCCCGCAACTCTAAATTACCGATTCTGTCAAACGTAAAAGAGAGTCGCAGCGAATTTTTTCAACGGGTTTCAGACACAATCGGAAAGAGTAGAAGGGCCGCCCCCCCGTTCTTCACTGACGCGTCGAATCTATCGGGGTTCGAGTTTCAAACTCACGGTAATAGTGTAACACAATATCTACAGTCGAGTGTCGGCCGACTTTTTTTTAACTCTTCGCGGCGCGGAAAAAAAGAAGAAAGTGAAAACTTTTTCTTCGAAAAATCGCCAAAACAAGAGGATTGAGAAATTTCTCTACGATTAGCAGCAGCTGCGCGGACCGCCCGCGTTTCTCCTCCACAACTGCGTATTACGTTAGTGGTTACCGCAATACCTTTAGAAAAATAAGATAACACGCAGAGAAAACGAGCCTCCACGAAGAGTTGCGCCCCTGGTGTTACTACGTACACTATCGCGTAAGTCGCGTGCCGCGAGACGTGTAAACTTCGCAGTGACTGTCCCGGGGCCGCGCCTGTCGGCACGACGCTCACACGCCGGTGGCCGCCGACTGACACCGCAGCGTTCCTCGGGACGGGGCGGCGATCGTGCTGCGCGCGCGGAGGCGGAGGCTTAACGCACACGCGTTCACGAGGCGAGGGTATACATAAGCACAATACACGTATATACATGCCGGGGGTATACGAGCGGAATATATGTATAACGTGTGGACTGCGGAGCGAGAGAGGACTTGCAGACGGCTCCGGGCGCGCCGCCGTTCCGCCCGCCGAGCCGACACGTCCGCACAACGAGCGCGCGCCGCGGATCCCTCTCTTCCCCTCGCCATGCCGGCCGCCGAGCTAGCGTTTCCCCCGCACGCGACCCGTCAAACGCGGCCGCCGCCAAAGCCGTCACCGACACCGCGCTATATTATACATATGTACGCGTGTATACAGGGTGGGTCGGAGAAACGGAAAAATTGTCAAAGACTAGCACGAGCGTTTCGAGAAAATACTTGTGGTTAAAAAAACGTAGAACACACGACGTGCGTTGCGCGTTCGAAACGCTATAATGAAACGTCAAGCTCGGAAAAATAATATCAGCAAGATATTGATGTCCGAGATCCAACGCTGCTCGTTTTCTAGCGCGTTGTCAACCGTCGCCACTGATTCGTGTTTACTGTACACCTATGAACACTATCGCCCCTGGTTCCTACGAGCTCCTCGGGGCTGCCACCATAACTTTCAAATTTTTCCGTTTCACCCTGTACAACACGATACGTGCGACGGCCGTACGACCGCGGCACACGTGGCGTGACGGCGACCGCGATGACGCTATTAGCTCGCCCCACCCCTGCGGACGGACGCCTCGCGCTAATCGGTGGACGCGCCGTTATTATTAATTTGATTAGCGATGGGCGAACGATTTCGGTGATCAAGACATTTTTTTTTTTTTAATAATCGAGAGGTATCTCGAAATAATCGATCGAAATGTTTAATAATTCAAATAATCGAGACGTCACAGGGTTAAATTTACGTTTCCCCCCCCGAAAACGTCCGGAACGCCTAATCGGACGCCGCCGTTTCGCGAACGTTCGAAATATTTTTCATTCGATGCACTACGTTTCGAGATCGAGAATTATTGAAAAACACACGAGACATCACTCGAAATAATCGCTCGATCATTGTTTTAAACGTCTCGATTATGTCCATCACTAATTATTATTACGGCGGAGCTGGAACGGCCCAATGGCGAACCTATATTTATGGGAACAGCTGATGTTTTTGGGCCCCTATATTATAGTATAATTGGTATTGCAGGCTATAAGTACGTAGAAATCTGAGATGAGTAATTTTTTCTGTTTTATATATGTTATAATATATTACGCACCTAATGTGTTTGAAAAGCAGTTGAAAATATTTGCTAATTTCAATCTTTTAATAAAATACAGCTAAAGGTGCACTTCCACCGCCAACCGGAACCACATCAGAAAAGTATAATTTTGGGAAACACTGTAATTTA
>CM029362.1:15372046-15435384 GCA_017140985.1 Hormaphis cornu
CTGGTAACATTTTTTTAGTCGTTTAAAGTACACATGCAAAGTATCCTTGTTTTACGGTAGGCACGTGTCTTGTGTACACGTTAATCGAGCGACGCTTTTATTAACTCTATCCTTTGGCCACGTGCCCATATTATGCTCTCGCACAGAAATCGGCTGTTTTATTAGAACCATACACACGATTGTGATGATAAGTTCTAATCTATACGTCAATTCAATACGATTTACAAACTTGAAAACGATTTATGAAAATCACTGTTACCTAAAGGACAGGTATATTAAATATATCATATTTTCCGATAGAACCGTGTACAAAATACTTCAAAATACGGTTTTGGGATCGCAGTTGACACAACACTTATTTCAGCGGCGTATATAGATTTTTATTTCGGAGGAAGCCGATGTTTTTGGAATAATCCCTAGACCCATTCCACGTCAAAAATAACAATTTTTAATAATTGTGTTTTTCATTTCGGGGAGGTCCGGGCCCCCTCGCCCCCATAAATACACCACCGATTTATTTTACCGGTCAAAAACGGTTCTGGACGGGGGTGTGACCCGCACGCGTAGTTTAGCGATTAAAATGTGTGAGTCATCCGCGCGCGGTGTCAAATAATGACGTCAAATAAAAATCAAACGGAAACTATCGAAATATTTGTGGTGTATTTGTACCTGTATAATATAATATAACAATAATTAATAATAATTATTATTGAACATTAAGAACATGGGCGAAAATGTGAACAAATTCCGCCGTTTGATGAGGTACCTATACTTTTTTTTATAATAAAACAAAGAATCCTCGGATAGTCCAGGGCCGGATGGAACTATACGAGCTTTCGAGATAATCTATCGAAGGGCCGATTACCATTAGGCTGACAACTTACTGTTACTTTTTGTACTTTATAGATAGTTTTATAATATGGTGGTTAATATTATGTAAATCCTATAGAATTTAAGTGTTGAATACTGTTTTTAATTCTTTTTACATTTTTGGGCCCGATTGTATCGAAATGAGCCGGTCAAATAAAAAAAAGGCCCGAATTACTTGGGTACTAAAATATGTTACAAAAAAATATTACAGGTTTTAAACAACAAATTTTAATTCATATGAAATTTTGGGGAGAGGTCCCTCAACTCTCCCACCTACTACTACACGCCACTAACAATGTGCCTATACACATTATACACGCAAATAACCGAACTTTTTCGTAAATAAATACGAAATAGTATCTTTTGCACACATAATCTTCTTTCTATATAGAAATATGAAATTCAATTTTGGAGCCTGCATGATTACACATAATATAGAAACAATAATTATGAAAAAAAAAAAAAAATTTAGTACTGTTTGAAAAAAGAACCATCTAGGGCAAATTACAGCCTATCAGTTATATAGGTCATTGGATCGATCATTATTCAATTACCCAAAAATCTTACCGTAGAATATCAATGTAAAAAAAAACAATGCAGGCTTTGATGACGTTACAGCAGGCTCAAAAAATAAAATAATAAAGTGACACATTTTTAAAATAAAATTAAAGTAATTAAAAACTAACATTTTCATTCTCTTTGTAACATTGTTCACTTGTACATCAAACAAAAAAATATACGCACAAACATATTTATTTTGCAAACATAATATTCGGTTCCTACTCTTATCAAATTTTTACTATTTAACAAAAATTATTGATGGCAAACCTCGAATACTTGTATATAAAAAAAAATTTGTTTTTAATTATTGCTTTGAATTTTCATTGAAGAGAAAAAAGTATTTCGTACGAACATTTTAATTATTATTATTGGCTAAAAGCGAGAAAAGCTTACGACGCAAACCTGCGATAGCTGACTTTGGAGTTGAAAAATATCGGTTTCGTGAATCGCCCCCCGTCGCAGGAATTTTTCGATTTTCCCTATTACATAGAACCAAAAGAAAAGAATTTTTTCCGGAGTAATATATTGTAGGGCATTATATAACATTTTTTTTGTTTTTTTTCGAGCGGTGTCGGGTGTGTGTGTGTGGTGTCCGATCGATCGGCCCGGTGGCGTGCTTTCGGCCCGTCGTCTGCTTCTGCCCGCTGGTAGCCGTGTAATTATCAAACGCCGCCGCCGTCGTCAACCCCCGCGCCACCGGCACCGGATACGGCCACGCGGAAAAGCGCGCGCGAGGAATACCGCCGACCTCTGGGGGGTGGAGGGGTGGAGGGAGGGGCACGACGTTTGTGGCGGTTCTCCCACGAGTATAATATCGTTCGAGTCGAAAGTTGAGGGGAGAAAAAAGTTGAAGATAAAAAGTTAAAAACGGCGGCGCGCGGGTAATACACAACGCAAAAATGACGCGATATCGTTTTGCCCGTTTACTACACCGCGGACTCGTAATCTAAAATCCGTAATTGATTATTGTAGTGAAAAATTTTAAAATTTCAAAATTTTTACAGCATGAGAAAATTATTTTAAACCTGTTGCCAAAAAAAAAAAAAAAAAAAACAGTAAAAAGTTTGCGAATCCACAGAGTAATTGAGTGTTCTATTTTTAGAATGGCTCAACTTGGACGGAAAATTCCGAAATTTGTACATAAATTAAAAGAATATTAATTCAAACAAAGCGTGAAAATTTTAAATAATTTCGACAAATATATAGGAGTTATTACGATTTAAGAGACAAAAATAAGCACTAGTGTGAAACTTCATTGTTCTAAACCGGTCTAGTCGAGTTTTAACGTCGGCGTTCGGCGTCTTCTTAACTTATTGCCCTCAAAATACGCATTTTAAGAATCTCTTTCTTAATGACATCGGGGTCTCCCGTTTCTGACTTTGTTTTGTCATTATAAATAAAGCTGTGCGTAAAATTTTGGCTCGATAGGACAACGAGATGAATTAAAATGTGGGTTGAATGTTAATTACAAGATATGAAAATAAAAAAAATTTTTGGAAAAAAACGCAAAAACTTATTTCCGGGTTTCGAACCGGCGCGGCACCCAGTCGACGAACAACTATAGTGTAAAACGCACCATTTTATCGACACTTTTCTTGTACGCTCTTGAAAACTACTGGGCCGATTTCTTTGAAATTTTCGTATACGTGTAGCAATTTTTGTTTTACATAACATATTACATTTTTAATTCTTACACAATACGATTGAGTAAGTTATAAATTTTTTTCAAAAAATAAATCACAAAGATGACAAACTTCGGCCGATTTTCGTAATTAAAACGACTATAAAAATTTTTTAGTTACGAGCAGTTTTTATATGTTGTTAACATTGTATTAAATTTTCAAAACTTTTTCTGGAAAACTTAAGTTATTATTGAAATTAAATGACAATAAAATTGGAAATTTTTGAAAATTTCAAAGTTCTTAAACTAGCTCAAAAATTTGTGAAATTTGTCTCACACCTGTACATTACCACTGCTAACATTGTGTGAAAATATCAAGTCTTTTCAATAATTATTTTGGGAGTTATGACCAATTAAAAAAATTGATTTTGTCAAAAACACGTTTTCCGTACTTTTTTCCGTTTTTTCTTGAAATTTTTTTTTGTTTTTTCCGAAGAACTTTTTTTTTTAGAATTAAAAATTTCAAAAAAACACAATCAATAATGCACCAAGGATATATGTAAAACTATTTACCGAAAAGTGGTACTGTTGTTGAAGATCGGAGCAATTTCCTCGGAGCGCACGTGACACACACACACACAAAAAAAAAAAAAAAAACGACTAAGGTGCGCGGCGAAAAAATGAAAAAATCCAAAAACTAAAACATCATACACTCGAAAAAGTCGGCAAATACACGCGCGTGGTAAACCGATTTCACCGGGAACTTGGCTGTAATTTGTGGGGGTCCAGTGTTGCCAGTGCTGCACGTGCACGATCAAAAATTTTTATTTCAACTATCAAAATTTTCGATTTGTGTCTCAATATCCCCAGACATATTGAATGGTCTATTAACATGTTTTCGAAAATTCCTCAGATTTCATGCAATTTGAAAGTTTTATAACTATTCCTTTTTCGAAAATGCCCAGAAACAGTAATTTTCGCTAAACCTGGCAACACTGGGTGAGGCAAAAATAACCATAACCCACATCACAATAACACATAATCTAAACCATGGATGAATAGAGACTAGAATAGATTCATCCATGATCTAAACATTACAATTTAAAATTATGTATTTTTCTTTATAGGTGGGTAGTAATATTTAATAAGTATTTTTTGAACATTGACAAAAAAAATATTTTTACTTGACATGAAATATTTTTTTGTTTAAAACTTAACAAAATTCATTATGTCAAACATATAATTTGGAAATATTTCAAGATTATTTTACACAGGACGGTCAGCAGGGACGGATTGCGATTCAAATTCGGACCGGGAAAACATCAAACTTCCGGTTTTTATGACTTAGCACTTCATTATAGTATAGTCTCTTAATTCAACTAGTCTAACTAAGTACTTATTTTTTATTCATTTTAAAAGAGGCCTTTGAATTAATCTTAGGAAATATTTTTATTTTCAGTACTTTCCAGAGATTTAAAACTGTTAACTAAATGTTTAAAATCATATTTTATGTTTTGATTTTTATATCTCACTTGTAACGTGATTATTAACCTCACACTTCAACATAAAAATAATATTTAAGTTCATATTTTAGATTCAGAGCATAGTGAGGAACGTATTCTTTAAACAATAATGTTTTTTTTTTTCTGAGCAAATTTGTTGAGGTATATTGGAAGGATTTTATCGTTAAAATATGTTGTATTATAAAATAGATTTATTTTTTTTAGTTTTGGTTCTAAAACCAAAAAAATTTTTAAAAAGACACACAAAATGACTTGAAATATTATTTTCTGTGATCAGATCACATTTTCATGAGCAAACCAGTGTACTTAGATCTTTACGTTTGGTACAAAAAAAAAAAAAAAAAGATATTTGACCATATGTACTTGAAATGAAATATTTTATGACATTTTGATTATTTGTCGAGTTATGTTCCAAAAACATAACCCATCCCTCTGGCTTAATCTGGGCCTGATAGTTTGACACAATTTATAAATTTCAGAGGGTGCAAAATGGTAGTGATAAATAAGTATTGTCTCAAAAAAAGTCTTTGGGGGCAACTGCCTCCTTATGCTCACCCCCAAATGCCGCCTATATCAATGGAAGGTCTGTACCGTCTGCGTGAAAATAACAACTCCAGTTACTTCACTAGATTTACTTCAGCACTCTCCAAAGTCCAGTTATCAGGGTAAGTCAGTCCTTCGGAAACATCTTTAGAAAGAATGTGTGTTTACGTAACACCTCTATCGTTAATCAGAAAACTCAATTTTAAATTAAATGACATAAAAATTGACTAAAAAAAGATCATCGAGATCAGTTATAATAGTAATAATTAATAATGTTTTACATATAGTTCTAGGGAAATCAGAAATCAACTATTTAAGAAGGTACCTAATGGTCATTCTAATTAAGTCATAAATCTGATCATAAATCAGAAAGACAAGATGGGGCCAACCCATCTTTTCCTCTGCCATCCAAATCTCTTTTGACTATAACATCACAATTTGTTCAAAATTATTGGTATCGCCTAAAAGAGCTCTCTTTTGTACTTATTCCTTTTTTTTTTTTTTAGATTAGTTACTTCACACTCGCCCATCTTAACATAAAATTTCAGTCTTCAATCAATATTCTATTCTGTCTTCCTGTCAAACACTCCAAAACATAAGATATTGCGGACCTCACTACTGATTTACTTAATTCACTTTTTGTTTTAACTTTATTGATAGGGTTATAACATATACCACACAAAATTCCTGAGGCTTCTTTCCCCTTTATCGATTTACAAATTATCTACTATTAGTTAACTAGTAACTCATAAATAAATTGGTTAGGTAATCCACTCATAATTTTAAATGTGTGTTTTGACTCTATTGAAAATGATTAGTAAGAACTTTTATGAAAGCCAAAAGGACAAATAATATCTTTATTTATTATTAATTTTAGTTAAATAGTAAGATTATTGTATAGACGTAATTGAAAGATTTAATACTTTCCACAATGATCATTTTAATATTCCTTAAATCAGACTTCACCTCAAATTTGGTTTCAAAAATATATTTGGCTAAAAAATATGATTATTTTGGAACAAAAACACAAAGTATATGATGTAATATATAAATCTTTAATGGAATGTTATTTAACGACTTTCTTAACTGTATAAAAGTAATATGATATACAAAACCAAATCCTATGTACATAATTATTGTGTTATCAATTCAACTTTGTTGCGTTGCAATTTAATTTTAATTTTTAGAAAACTAATACATAATAATGATAAAAAAATGAAAATAATACTCCAGGGAATACTTAAATTTAACAAGCAATAATAAAAAAAAATTAAAGTTTTCAAATAATTATTAAAATTATTTAAAATATACATATACAGCTGTTAAAAGTCAATGTTTAACTGTTTAAGAGATGTTAGTTAGTTGTGTCTGAATAATATGTTATGTTTTGATAAGAAAAGTTACTGCAAGACATAAATTATACAAATTCAATATTTTAAAATTACCTCAAATAAAGGTAGAAAATTTATATATACACCTATATTTAACATAAATTTAAATTTAAAACTTGGAGCTTTCTGAATAAATAATACTGTAAGAAAATGTTTAGTAAGTTTAGAAAGTCTCTCGTGCCCACAATATGTTACAGTTGTTGAATTTCTTGCAGTGTTTCATGAAATTGGTAGATTTTGTGATAATTTGTCTAATTAATGTAGACAAATTCAAGTTTCTGTAGTGGTTTTAGTGGGTTTAATAAAACAGTTGTTTATGTTGTGCTATTAACTGTCCTGAAATCATAAACGAACAGGTCAAATAATAGTTAAGTTTGTGATCACTACTAGTTCATAACTAGAATATAGTTGGTTGAATATTATACTATTTAATGTTTAGTATAATATTAATAATAATTTTAGCACTAAGTAAATTATACTAGGCAAAAAATGTAATTAACGGTACACAAAATTTTTAAGTTAAATAATAAATCTAAGTTACAACTCGGAATATCAATTTATAGTTGTGTAAATAGTGCAAGATTTATACAAATATACATTTCATTGTATAGTTTATATACATAGTCAAAAAATTGGACTTTTGCTCTTAGCAACTTTGAGTGGGCTCCTTTGAGTGTTTTTTAAAATTATTTTTCAAAACAACTTGTAAATGTCTAAATTTACTTCATAGAGACTAACAACATTAAGGTTTTATGCGAATTTTCATAAATTCATAATTGGCAACTAATGTTTTAGTATGTTATTAGTTAATAGTCATTGACCTTGTGTAGGTTAACACAACTTGGTGTATGGTTTGTTTATATACACATTAAATTAATAAGTTCAAATTAAATACTCTATCAACAATACATAAAAATATAATATCATAAATACTTGGAATTTAATAAATATTATTGAATAAAAGGATTTTTATTTTTTTAGTTTAATTAGTTTCAAAGAACAATCAAAATAAATCATGCACAACATTATACTTAACAGATAGTAAATAATTCAGTAATTGTATTATATGCTTATTGCAGGTACTCACTTTTTACATTGCATCAGGTTTCATGCGTTTACAATTAGGTTCCCTGGGTTCAGCTTCCATTACTTTAAGACGACTGTTGGAGATCTTATGATCGTTTAACGTCTAAACATGTTTAAGTTTAGAATGAAATGTTAAAACCGAAAAATTAAAAAAAATTTACTTACAGATATAGCACGTGTTGCACTTTCTATATTATCATAAGTAACATATCCAAAATTCTTATTTTCAATAACACTTATGGTTTTTAAGCCTTTATAAAAATTGAAAGTATTTTCTAACAAATGCATAGGAGGAACAACTGGTTTGCACACAAAAAATAACCTAAAATACACAAATAAACAAGAATTATTAAAAATAAATTTTAAATTTTCACCTAGATACTAGAACCTAGAACTATTTAACCTCCACGCAATTGCGCCAGCAGTGTTAAAAACTGTGTTTAAAACACTGCGGTTTTTGATATAACAAGTTCCATTATTTGCCATAAGCAACAAAACAAATATACCTTACCACTGATTACACAATAGGCGTACTGACCACTAATAATTAGTCACAAAGTTATAGGAAGTTATGATCTGATGAACATAATATTGATTGTTATGTGCAGTGCTTCAACTATTAATTTGTTGATTAATTTTTTTTTTTTTTTTTTTGAAATTAAGTGTTTGATATTCATTAGTAAATTCCCCATTATGTGTTTTGTAAAATAAAATAAACTGGTAGCTAAACCCCACTCTGGAAATTACATATTTAAATGGCGGGTTCAACAACTCTGGGTGATCTTTAATGGAACTGTCAAAGACACAACTGCTTGGAGGTCAAAGTAAACAAAATTATTGGTTTAACCTAAATATATTATCGGATGATGGCAAAATAGATTTTTCATTCCCTCTTTTAGGTGCTGGTGGTGGATCAAGATCGTCTGACAATCCCAAAGAAGCTAAATAACATATAACAAAATATAATGTACAATGTGTTAAATAAACAATAGTCAATTCTATTTACCAGTTGATAACCCAGCTTTCTTAATCACAGCCAACGCTTTTGAGACAGTACTAGAGAGCAAATCAATATCTTTTGATATTTTTTTTGCATCAATAGATTCAGCAGATGATGGAAGTGATCTGTATAAGTATTTCATAAGCATTTGTTTTTAGTACAATTTTGCAAACAACTAATAACTTAAGTAAAATATCTAATATTGAGTATGATACCAACAAAAATGATAACTAAACTAATAATTGTAAAACATGATTGAACTAGGTCCAAAATGTTTTAGTATTTCATCCTGACACTAAAACTAATATTTTGGTACTTAATTCATTATTTATTTAAATAGTAATAATTACAACAATTATTATTATAAATGAGATTTTCATTAAATAAAAAAAAACATACATAAAACTACAAAATATTAGAGCTTAATTTACTAAGATTTTAATTTTTTAAATAATTATACTTACAAAATACACATTCAAAAAATACTTAGTTGAAATTAGATTTATTTATGCAAATGACATATTCTGCTTATTATGATGTAACACGAGAAGAACACATAATAAATAATTAATAATATTGATAAATAAACCTAATAGATAGTAGTCATTAATAACAGTAACAACAAAAATAGAAATCACATATTTTAAGTTACATTTGGAGCCATTTTACTGCGGCTGGTCCATTCTAATGTAGTTTTGTAAATCCTTTTTGTAACTTTGTAACAGGACAAGCCCCATTTATGAAGAAGGTAGTTGCACCTACCTTGTTCCGTTCTAATTTGATTATGCTTTATCGACTCCTTTGAGCTCTTGAAATATCCCAGCCAGGAACTTTTATGAATGGTCCTTTAATCAGGTCTCTGTTACGGGTTTCCGTCTTTTCGCAGCGTCTCATTCATATGTATTCTATATTTCTACAGACTTTTTATGAGGTCCAAGCGCCATATGGGAATTCTATACTTAAGGATGTCAATTTTTAGTGGTAGCTCAAGTTGGCTCTCTAGTTAATGTAAGATCTAGGTAGTGTGGGATAGTCTTTTTGCTCTATTAGAAAGAGCATGTAACCATTTTGTTTGATTGAATCTAACAGTAACTGATAAGATGAGCATAGTACGATTTCATTGCACATCAATTAGCACAGTGAACGTTTCTAGCTTACACAAGTGCACATTGCACAGTATTTGGTTAAACTATAAACCAGCGCTAGTACTGTAGTCTAGTGTACTCTGTTACGACAGCTTTAGGTGACATTTGCTAGCTTAGCCATAATGTTACTGCGTGTTTAGTTTATTTTTAACTTCTTTCAGGTTTTGGTTATATGTTTAGGTCCTATACAATTTCTGGGTACTTGGGGTACTCATCTGAGACGGTTGTTTCTCAATAAAATGGTATATTTAATTCTCTGTTTGCTCACCAATTGTTGTGATGGAATATCTATGTTACCGACTGACTTGGGTTTAGTTCAAATTACCACTTCTGATAGTAAAAAATATTGTTAAGAGAAATAAACAAAAAATAGATCTTTGTTTATTTCTGTTGGTCAATACTCAATATTAATGATACAAGAATATACTACACAACCAAATAACATAAATGTATCTAATGTACTGAATGCTAGTATAAAACTAAATATGAATAAATTTAAAAATTTGCCTTACAGTGGATTATAGAATTCCAAATGTATTGGATAACCACCCGGTGGATACTCAAAACCATTGATTCGATTTATAGCATGTTTGGCTGCTGCAATAGTATTATAAACAACTTGAAATACTTTCTTATCAAACTGCAATTTTAAAAATATAAAAATAATGTTCATTAAAAAAATTAAATAGATGACGCCAAAATTGTAATCATATTATATTTAATTCACTAACATTTATTAAGTTGCTAATAAAATAAAACTAATTTCTATTAAGGTCATATTAACAACATGATGTTTAATTAAGATACCAAGGAATTAAAAATGTATTTAATTATTACTTGTTTTGGCAATTCCTTAACAACGACCAATTCTGGAGCAATATTCACAATTTTATAGAATTCGTTATATGTGACATTTGGTGAAACATAAGCAGTTAATGTACCAAGTTCATCACGATGTTGTGTAGATAGAGGTGTATAGCTATTTGTTGGATCTAAAATTAAAATTGAAAATAAAATAAAATTCACCATAATTTTTTAAGTAGAAAAAAGCTGGATCAAATCAATATTTAGAATTCTGAAAAGTAAGAAAAAGATTTTTGATAGTTTCTTTATGGTTATTGAAAATGTTCTATATTTAGCTCAAAATGTTTTGAAATAATACGTTGAAATTTGTTAGACTTGTACGTGATTTATGTAAACAATGTGTGAAAACATTTCAACATTTATTTTGGAATTCAAAAACAAAGTCAAGTAACAAAGTTGAGGCTGTGAAAAACTTATTTGCCATTCCATTTTACCATTTTTTTTTGAGTTTTTTTATTAATAACTTCTAAGATTTTGAAAAATTCGAAAAACAAGCTCGCAAAGTATCATGCAAACAACAGAAGCTCTTAGAAAATGGCTACTGGGTACGATATCTTATAAAGATCAAAACCGCTTTAAAGAAATTAAGCATGGTTTCAAAAAAAAAAAAAAAAAATCTATCTAAAAATCTAAAAAAGATGAGAAAAGTTGAAGTACATTAATGATTTAGTGGCAAGAAATATAATAAGTGGTAAAAAAATATACACATTAATCAATAATCAAAGTTTTTTAACAGCATGTAGAAAAATATTAGTAAGCTTGTGAAAAAGTCTTGCGTCATTGTTATGAAAAACTACTTGTTTTATTGAATATACCTTACAAAGTAAGTTATGATAATTGTTTGAAATTTTTATAAAAATTAAAAACTTATATACGGATAATGGATAGATATCCAGTTCAATAAATTTGAATACATGTTAGGTGTAATGGCCAAAAACATATTATAAAGACAAATATGAAAAAATAACCATGTAAAAACGTAATAAACAATATTGTTTTACCACATACAGATAAATAAGTAATTAAGATTGTATTTAAGTTTTATGAAAGTAAACTGAAAATTTTATGATACAATAACTCCAAACATTTTCCAATATTGAAGTTTTGTAAATTGCATTAACAGGTTTTTCAATTATAAGCAAGTTTTATCAAAAGATATTCACAGATAAGGCATCAAACTAACAAGCATTAACCTAATACTGAAATAACCTACACACTCACACACAAAATATCAGCTCACTTAAATGGACACGACCATGTGAGAAAAAAAAAGTAGTTTCTCTCTGTTATGTTGACTTAAAGGCGTATGTAATGAAGATCCATAAGTTTAATATCTATGGTTTAGTCCATCCTATTGACGTTTAAAATTTTATAACTAAAATTAATAGAAATTCCAAAAACAACTTCAGCCAAAGTACCATTTAGAGTCAATTACCTATTTTTTGAGGAAATAAAGAAGTAATCGACAATCAATGTAAAATCAATTCATTCCTGGCATCACCCAGAATTTAAAATTATAATTTATTTTTAAATTTGTATATGAAAGAGGTAAAAACATAATATTGTACATTTTAAAGCGTGTGAAATTTTATGACATGTTGTGGAAAGTTAATCATGACAATCTGAAACTATGCAAGCATTTTTGAGCATTTGCTCAAATGATGCCAATTGGTTTGAAACTTTTTAATCAAATTATACGCGTTTGCCAAAATAATTAAAAACCTAACAGATCAATAATTTAAATAAAAAATTGAAAATTTAAAAAAAAAATAAAAAATTGAATTTATAATAATTTTAAATTTACTTTTAGATTCAACATTTCTTGGATAAGACGAATGATAAGCAGATTGTCCATCTTCATGTTTTGGTTTTGCAAATACAGCTTTATAATTTGGTCCACAATTTTCAATTGCTAAAGCAGCGGATGACATTCTATTTAAACAATTTTATAAAGTTAATATTCAACAATCAATTTCATTATTGCTAAATAATGGTTCATACTTAGTAAAAGTAATGAAAGCTATTCCTTTAGATTCCCCAGTATCTCTGCTTGTAACAATATGAACTTTGGAAACTTCACCATATTGGCTAAACACACGTTCTAAATTTGCTTCTGTATCAGTTTTGGGTACAAATACAAATAATCTATTGTATTCCAATTCTGAACTGCTTCGCACTTGACCAGGACTTTACAATAACAAAAACGCCATTTTTAAACAATTATTTTAAATTGTTTTGGTTACTTATACAATTAGTATACTTATGGAATATAATTTTGGAAGGAGAGACCAAACGCTTTACAATACAAGAAAAGTAATGGCAGTAGGTGGTGACGTAATAGAAAAGGTAGAGAACTTTAAGTACCAAGGATTCTTTGTACATAGGTACGGTGGCTTTATTAGAGATGTGAAACATAAAATTAAGTGCTGTAGGATGAAA
Organism: Hormaphis cornu; assembly: GCA_017140985.1. Taxonomy (NCBI): domain Eukaryota; kingdom Metazoa; phylum Arthropoda; class Insecta; order Hemiptera; family Hormaphididae; genus Hormaphis; species Hormaphis cornu. The sequence continues at coordinate 15,385,090 of CM029362.1, forward strand.
TGGATAGAAGTGTTGTCAGGTGTCTTAAGTGATAAAATAATTTCAATTAGGCTAAAAGCTAAGGTTTACAGGAGTATGGAGCGACCAACCATGATGTATAGTTTGGAGTGTTTGGCGGTTGACAGAAAAATAGAACAGAGTAAGAGTGTAGCAAAACTGTGAATGCTTAGATGAATGGAGTAACAAAAAGGGATGGATTAAGAAATTAATATGTAATATCAATAGTGAATAAAATGAGGAAAAATAGGCAGAGATGGTTTGAACATGTGATAGATAAGGAGAGAAGAAACTAAAGCAGTAAGAGCAGTCATGAAAATTAATGTTGAAAGAAAAAGACCAAAGAGGAGATGAATGGAAACAATTAAAGAAGATATGGGGGTTAGTTAATGTGTGTGTAGGGATGTGAATGATTATGATAAGTAGAGGAATAGGACGAGGGAAGCTGAACCCAAATAGTTGGGAAAAAGGTGAATAAGAAGACCTATACAATTAATTAGGTACCAAGGTATTTAGAAAAAAATCATATATTACATTTTGTTTAACTTAAAATTAGAACATGACTAAATTAATAATTATTTAAATGTATTAATGTTAACTTATATACCTGGTAGCCATCAAAACCTTCATGCGGCGATTGGATGAATCTAGTTTATGTCCATTCATTCCTTCAATAGCTTTAAAAGCTTCAGATGCTTTAGAATATTTAATGTATGAAACCCCTGTAAAATTTATTGTCAGGATAAGTCTAAAAATGAATGTCAAATAACTAAGTAGATAAAAATTGTAAATCCAAAAATAGAAGCATCTTATAAATTACACTTGTTAACACTGAAAATAATCCCACTAAAAACATTTAAGTAAGAAGAAGCTAAGTAAAAAAAAAAAACATGTAGTAAATAGTAATGTAGTATACAATAGTAAAGATTAAGATTGTTTTACTTTACATATAATCCACATGTTGTTCTAGATATTTGTAATGATAAATAATGGAATCATACTTAGTTTCTTTATTATATCACATATTTTAAAGGTTTAGTATTTACTAAATGTTTTTTTTATTTTACTTAGCTTCTTCTTACAAACAAAGTTTCAACCAAGTGTTTTTAGGTGCGATAGCAGCTATTTATTATTATATAGGTAGTGGGTATGTTTCAACATCATTTAGGAAATAATCATTTTATATTTGTTCTAATTTTTTTCTAGTTTTACATTAAAAATACATATATACTAAAAAATAATGTAAAATAAAGTCAGAGGCAAATGATATCAGTGGCGGAACTGTTGTTCAAACGTCCAACAACAGCAACATGTTCTGATCGCTTATGGGCGACAATAGTAACACCTACCTACCTAACACGTTTGTACATCCGTCTAACTCAGTATATTCATAACACACAATCACATGATATAACAATACTTGATAATAATAAATAATAATGACGGCGACAACCATGCAATTTCTTGACGGATATTTGTTGGGAATTATTACAGTAAAAACTCGTCCGGTTTTTATTTGAACACAATCTAACCGTTTAAGTACCATCATACTCACTATACCAGGTAAAATGACATTATAATTTATTAACTACTTTTAAATTCACTAATAAGTTATATATAATATATAATAAAACAAAAACTTTTTTAAAACTTATTTTTCTTTACCAATAGATGAATTATAAAAGTGTACTTACAGGTTTGGATGCTCTTACCTGTTTTTTTGGAAGAACCGTTATGACCTAATGTATTTGGGAACGCACGTTCTTCTCGTATAGTATCTAGTGGTACTGCATGTTCAATAATTTCATCAACAGATTTACACAAGGCAGCACGAAGTGGAATAGCCCAGACATCATCAATAATGCCCTCTAAGATGAAAGATACGCGATCAGATTGGTCCAGTTTGAATGGTGCTATTTCAAGGATTGCATTTTTGGCTAAAATATACTCAACTATTGATTCGTTTGGACGTAATATACGTTTACTTTGATATTTTATAAATTCAGATATCGACATTCTACACTTGAAACGGTCTACTATTTTCTCTTTCCAAACTGGCCATGAAGTAAATTGGCAACCAGAGACTTTGTGCCAATTTAGAGCTGCACCTTTTAGTCTAGAGACCGCACAGACTAGCGTTAAAGATGGTGACCAATTTAAAGAACAGGAAATTGCATCGACTTTAGAAATCCAATCAGAAATGTTTTCATATTTGTTTCCTTCATAAAAAGAAATAGCATCTGCAGTGTTATAAGTTGACACTACTTGAACTTCACTATAGTTGTTCTTCACACTTAACAAACCATCTGAAATAATATTTTTTCTTTGAAATAGTTGTCTGTGAAGCTCGACTGAAACTTGGTTGTTGTCATTTGATCCAAGTTTTTCATACTTGTCAACTTTTTGTTGTAATTCAATAAGCTTTTTAGAATCTTCATTTTGTTTATGTCGAGTCAAAATGATTGATTCTTGAAGATTATCAGAGGCAACACGTTCGTTGTCAAACAGTAGATAGTCAACAAGTTCTTCTTGGTCTCCCCAATCAGGTAGATGCCGAAATCTCAGTTCTTTTTTGAGATCATCAATGCTGATAGTTTTTAATAGTTTAACGTCGGTTGAATCATATATAGTTGGATAGCTCATGACTATTGTATAATTATTACTCAAAATAATTATAGACCAACCGACTAACGGTTAACAGTGTCAGTGTGATGTTTTGTTATCACTTATCACAATAAGTATTAGTTTACAAGTTGAAATAATAACGTCACTTTCCACTTTGTTTTGGTTCAGACGTAGAAGTTGTTCATAAACCGTGAGACTTCTACAAATACTACTGTATAAACAAAGAACACTTTTTACTAAAACTACACAAAAACAAACAGTTATATCATATTATAACACGTAATATTACTCTACAGAGTGATTCATGATGAATGTGACAAACTTCAGAAGATGTTTGTATACTTTATTGACGGTTAACTGTCAATTTAAGCACAGAATAGATGAAACTATTTTCAACTATTCTGTGATTTAAGCATTACAACCATAAAAAGTATAATTACTCCATGTAATGTTCAAAAAAATGTAATGGGCGAGTGAAGGGCTGGTTTTGTTTCGTTTAATGTAAGATATTATGTAGAGTAATCAAATGACAAGAATTTATTCGTTAAACATTAATAATCGCACACAAGCCCTTCTGTACTACAATGTCAAGTTGTCAACAACATTTGAATAGTTAATAGGCGACGATTTGAGGCTGGTACGCAAAGAGCACGAGCTTGTTTGAAGCAAAATGGTGGACACTTTGAGCTTTTGAAATAAGTTAACCTGCACCTACTTATTTGTATCAAAAATAATATTTAGCCTTAAAAATTATAAAGTACTTGTTTTTAAATTACGTAGGTACCAGTATTTTTTTTGAATATGATTTAAGTTTAGGAGGTTTTTCAGCTCCTACAATTTTACTTGCTATCAACAATTTTGAGTAGAATAACGGCAATACAAAAGGAAGTATGCCATTGAAAAACTTATTGAATTCATAATTATTTTTTTTTATACACTTGCACCCCCTGCCTTACCCGCTCGAATCGCCGCCAAACTGTTCCCAAAAATCCCTTCTTAAGGAAATATTTTTGAAAATCTCGTTCTACCTAACCAAACTTGGACATCTCGCCGCTGGACACTTCGCCGCCACAACCAATATAAATTTATAACATTTTTAAAAATGTAAATAAATAATTAAGTTAGGTTAGGTTATAAACAAGGTTAAAAAAAAAAATTATATTATCGGTTTAGGTTAAGTCAGGTTATATATTTTTTTTCACATTTTTAAATTTTCAAAAATATTTCCTTAAGAAGGGATTTTTGGGAAAAATTGCTGGACGTAACTTTTTAAGTACACCAAAATTCATCACGTTGGAACGGTGTACTCGTCATCAAAATCGTGGAAGTTGTACTAAAATCAAAAAGATGATGAGACGGCCGGCGGCGAATAGTGCGTCGGCAAAAATGTCCGGCGGCAAAGTGTCCTAGACCCGTTCTTACCCGTTTACTCGCGTGCGCGCATCAGTTCAAACGATGTGAATGTTTTAAATGAAAAAAAAATTGACTTTTTGTTGCGTTTAAGGTATACGTCTCGTGAAGTTTGACATATTCATCGCGAGTACACTGCAGCTGTACGGACGAAATACACAAGAAAACAAATCACAACACTACTTGACAATAATAATAAATTAATAATAAAATTACCAGTTTTTTAGAAATTTTAACGCGCAAAACCACGGGAACACAACAGGTACACGACGCACGAGGTTTTAACAAGTCGCAACAATTCCACTATGCGTTACGGACGCTCGGTTGCCCCCTCCACACAGATATTATGTACAACTTTTAAACGTTCATTCGTCGGTGTCTGCCAACCGCATACACGATTCAGTGTTACACAGTCTTACGATCTCTACACGATTATCCTGTAGCGCAGCGGTTCCCAAACTGTGTGGCGCGCCACCCAAAGAAGGCGCGAGCACTTAACAAGGGCGGCGCGGCGCGTGGTTGGAATTTTACACTTATTGTTATTAATATTATATATTAAGCAATTTTTAACCTATTTTATTGAATATTCTTTGAGGGTGGCGTGAAAAAAATGTTTAATTATTAGGGAGCCTTGAATGAAAAAAGTTTGGGAACCGCTGCTGTAGCGAATTTGGTGGCAACGCTGACGTTATAACAGCTACAGTACGCGAGGCGAAAAGTGAGCCAAGTGCAAGGTTTATAGATAATATTATCCATAAACCTTGAGCCAAGTGGTCGTTTTTCCTGTTTTCTACGTATTAATGGAAACGCGCGCATTTTTAAAACGTCAATTATTTTTTATAGTGCCATTCGTCCTATTTTGGAAACCATTTTCATACAGCTGTTGCATACCAAGGTTTATAGATAATAAATTTATTTATTTTAATTATAATTTATAATTTATTAATTTATTTATTATCTATAAACCTTGGTTGTATACCACGATATTTTGATAACGTTTGGTGAGTCGTCATTCGTGATACGATTTTGAACATAAGTACAACGACACAATAGTTTACTTATAGATGAAACGTGGGTAAATCAAAACCATTCGAGAGGGCACGTATGGCGAAATTCCGACAACACCGAAGGATTAAAAGTACCCTGTGGTCGCCTCATTGTGTGTCACGCTGGGTCGCCTTCGTTCGGTTTTGTGAAAAATTCAAAATTGGTGTTTCAAGTCGGGATCGCGGGCAGACTATCATCATTCACGAACGAACGCGATCATTTTCCAAAATTGGTTCATAACTTTAAAAACCGAGTGTGTACCAACAGCCACTATAACGTTTAAAGTAATTTCGTAATACGGTCACAGAACGTGATACGATGGCGTCTTGAGCAATTGCACGTTGGGATATTTTTTTTGTGAACCGAGAGCACAGTCGTCACTTTTGAGAATGTAAAGCCAATTTTATTAACATTTTAACGGGACGGCCGAGTTCGTAAACGTGTATTATTCAAATAAAAAAAATTGGTCCATTGACGCGAGAGCCCAAGCGAAGCGAATATTATTTATGGCCGTATCTCGAAGCCGATCTCTTAAGAAAACGCTACGAATTGGCGACGAGGCGGTTCGAATGCTACGCAAAAGATGCAAGTTCGTATTATACGTATCACACGAGTGTATCGGTCGGTGTAAGGCGACTCGGAAATATGGCTACGGGAACTGATCCAAGACAAGGTGCTAGGGCGACAAAATTAGACCGGGTTCTTTTGTTGGACAGTACGACAGAATTTTGTCTATAAAGAAGACGATTTTTGCGCACGGACAGGACGGTTTATGTTTTTTGTTAAACGAAATCAATACATAGAAAAAAAAAAAAAAAAATATGTTTCTATTTAGTTTTAATGTTTTTCACATTGCTTGGTAGTGATGGCTACTCACTTTGAAATTATACGCTATCTTTGTACACCATTTAAACCGCATGATATAAGCTATGAAGGTTTAAAGACTTTGTTACTTAATTATGTAAACCCAAAACCTGATACGATTACCGAACGCTATAAATTCAAAAAACAATTGTTACGCTTAAAAAAATTTTAGTTCACTGTGAGTTTGGAACTGTGTCTTAGATAACGCTTGTCGTGATCAACTAATTTTGGGGGGTTGAGAGATCTGAACATTAAAAAGAGACTACTGTTGGAAGGAAGAATGATGTTCAAGAAGTGTGTTGAAATTAGCATTGCAATGGGAACTGCCGACAATGATGTAGCTCAATTGGACCAACGTGAAAACAGTATCAAGTACCAAAATCAGAAGAAAGCGCACGCTAAGGGCAGTAAATTGAACCAATCAAAGAAGGATGACAATTGCACTATAGAAGTTTTTTGTTACCTACTGTTGTGGATGTTGGGTTCGTTCTAGCCAAATTGTAAGTATAGGACGCCGAGTTGTTTAAATTGTAAAGGCTGGACACTTTAAAATTGTTTGTAAAGCAAAAGTTAACAATGTTAATTATGTGGTACAGGTCGATGATGATTTAAATTTAGACTATTTATACAATTTAGAAACGGTGGAAGTTGATTTGGTAAAACCATATATTGTTAAATTGGAAATTGATGGGAAAACTGTAAATTTTCAAATTGAGACTGGTTCAGGAATCTCAGCTATGTCTGTTAATGATTTTAAGTATTTTAAAATAGCCGATTAAAAGGTATTAAAAGTACAGATCTGAGTTTGAAAGCCTATAATGGTTCAATCATCATTCCTCTGGCTTATTTTATTTTAAATGTTAAGAGTAAGAACTGTAGCCAAGAATTAAAATTTTATGTAATCGTGGAAGGGGATCCACCTATTATAGGTAGGGACTGGCTTAAAGAACTAGAAATTTCTCTCAACTTTTAATATTATTTCTTTAACTTATAATATTATTAAATTTTTTGTGGTTTATGGCAGGGGTCAGCAACATTTTTTGATGAAAGAGCCAAAAGTTACAATATACAAAATATTCCACATTTTAAAGAGCCACTAATATTTATTGTAATTTTTTAAATACAATTTTACAGTAATTAATTAATGGGTTACATCAAGAGAGATACATAAAGAGTTACATCAATGGGAGCAAATGGCTTTGCATGTTTTTTGAAAGTTTTGTTAAATCTTGCTCATAACTTGTTGTTTTAAGTTTCAAGCACGACTCTAGATTTTTATTTTTAAGTTGGCTTCTTACTTTATTTTTTATCGTATTCATGCAAGAGAATGCTTGCTCACACAAATATGTCAACCTGAAAATTGACAACATTCCAAATGCCAACTTCACCTCACTGTAGCATTCTGGAAGACTAAATTCTTCTACTTGCGGCATTTCTTTTAGAGCTGTCCACTTGTTTTGCACAACGTGGATTTCTGGACCTCCAATTCTTCCAACTTGCTCTTGAGTTCTGTGAACTTGCCACTCCACAGGTCTTTGCTTTTTAAATCCAGCAATTGCACTTGAAAAGATCCAGTATCAATTCCAAATGGTTCAATGTTGATCTCATGCGCGTTTGTGTTGAGAGGATTTATTATGAACGCAAGAGCACTCTTGTTTGTTTTGAATTGCTAGAATCTTTAGGCGAATTCATCCTTTATTTTTTTTTTATCGTTTTGCAGAAGTAATTTATGTCAATAGTTGCATTGGTTTCATCACAATATTGTTTCAGATTACAAAGTAATTTACCACTCCATGTCTTTACCAAAAATAAGTAATTTTTTTTCAAAACAAACCATTTCTTCCAGCAAGGCATAAGGCTGGGGCTCATTTTCCTTGCAGTTTTATATTTAGCTCATTTAGTTTCATTGTGATATCTACAATGAAGTTGAATTTTTGCAGCCATTTGTCTTCTTCCAATTCAAGATGGTCAATGCCTTTTTCATTTCTCTCAAGCACAAAGCAAAACATTTCAATATGTTACCTCTGGAAAGCCATCGTACTTCATTGTGCAAAAGTAGGTCAGAATACGGACTATCTATTTCTTCAAGGAAATCTTTAAACTGGCGATAGTAGATTGCTTTTGCCAATATGCTGTTAATAATCTTAATTACTAGTTCATAACCTCATAACTATTTCGGCCGGAAATGTTTGTGCACAAAGCACCTCTTGATGAATTACGCAGTGAAATGTTAGGATTTTGTTGGTTAATATGTTTTTCTGAAGAATCAATATTGCCCCTCTATGTATTCCTGTCATACTTCTGGCTCTATCAGTTGCTATTGAAACAATTTTATTTAATGTTATACTATTGTCTTCCATGCATTTTTGCACAGCATTTGCTATATCTTCCCCATGAGTTTGTCCTGAGAGTGGTAGCAACCCTAGCAGTTCTTTTGGACCTTGGGACGACATATACCTGACGAAAAGAGCAACTTGTGCCTTGTCTTTTATGTTACAAGACTCATCTATAGCAAGTGATAAGGCAGAAGCTACTTGAATGTCTTTCACTTGCATATATATTACATTTGAAGACATTTTCGCAGTTCTATCTTGTACTGTTTTAGCTGATAATGGCAAATCTTTAATTTTTTTCATGATTTCTGCTTTGTTTTTGAAATCACGAAACAGTTCATCAGATGCACAATGATGAAACAATCTTTCACGTACTCACCATCTGTAAATGGTGTCCCTCTTTTTACAATTTCTAGTGCTACTGCAAAGCTTCCCCGATTTACGTTATTTGAATATTGCGTCCAGTTACTCAGCATGGAACTTAACTGCTGATTTGTTTTTTTAAGCTCTTCTACAGCTTTTTTTTTGTGTGTCACTGGTTGGATATTTACTAGCAAACGGGATATGTTTTGTATTGAAGTGTCTTTCTAAATTTGACTTTTTATTGTGTGCCAGCTTTTCGTGGCAAATGAGGCAAATCAGAAGGCCATCTGTGTTGCATATGAACGCAAAGGACTCCGCCCAATCCTGATAAAATTCTCGATTTTCTTCAGCTCTTTTCCTTTTCTTACCAGATGTCATGATGACGGTGAAGCTGAAATAATGATTTTTTTAATAGTATTAAATTATATTACAAACGTACCTTTAAAAAAATAATTTGCTTCTAAATTGTCTTTTTCTCTAAGTTGAAACTGAGCAAAAAACAAAATATGGTGGCGATACAGCCAAAAAACGCAAGCGATTAAATTAACACACACGCGCGACGTAACATCATCCGCGCTGTGTAGGGACAACTGACTGATGATGAGTTTTTGGCATTTATGTCAATTTGTTGAACAAAATAAATCTTAAAATGATATCATATTCTTTTGGACTTTGTTTGCATTGTTAACTCGTTGTATGGCTAATTGTTAGTTGTAAATAGCATCGTGGTTATCGGTTTTAGTGACACATACTATAACAAACATTTCACTATGATAGCCTGTGCTCCATGGAGGTACTAACAACAATTCTTGTTATGTATTATTTCATATTTCCAAAAGCAGCAAAAAGAAATATACATTTTTTTTATTCTCTACACCAATGTATACACCAGTTACATATTTTTTTTGTTCAAACACAATTCTCACACATTTTTAAATACTACCTGTTTAATTTAGTTTAGAATAATGAATAATATAAATAATTTTGTGATAAAAGAAAAAGAAAAATGTTATGATACAAATTTAATACTTACTTCACATTACCTTTTATTAAATATTAAATGAAAAATTGTGTTATTGATTTACTTAATTTAATATTAGGTACCTAATCTTACTATGTACATAGCTTACTAAGTATAAATACATTTTTAGTAAAAGACGTTAGTGTTAACAATTTGAATGACAAAATGAAAATTTTTTTTTTAAATTAAAAAAGCCTCTAGTTAGTAACTAGGTATGTGACAGCTCGACAGTTATTGGATTTTACAGTTTTAATGAACAATAAAAAGTAAATAAATATAAACAACACTAATAATAAGGAAAAAACTACAAAACTGTAAACTACCTTAAATTACAAAGCCAGCTCTTCTAATATTAAATTTATTATTTTTATAATGACTGTTTCAGTATTTTTTGATTGGGTATTAAGCAAGAAAGGAAGGTTGGGTGAAATATTTAGAGACTTTACAAAGTTGATCAAGGACAGACGCTTAGAATATATTGAAGGACAGTCAAAAAAAGTAAATGAGAGATGTCACAGACGCTTTTCGTTGTGCAAAGAGTACAGAGGGGAGAATCATTTAAGCCAAGTTTGTACGCATGATCTGGAAGAAGCGAGTGGCCCACGCGGAGTCAGTTAAAGCGGACAATGGTAATGAAAAATTATAATAATTTACTTAGAAGATTACTTTTACAGCCAATGCTGTAGGCCGTAGGGATTAGGGCTATACGTACCTATAGAAACAAATTGCCAAATGTATTATGTAATTTCGTCCCACCCTCCAGGTTTTGATTTGTGAACTGCTTAAATTTCAAGTATTTGAAATAAAAAAGTGTTCTCCTAATTGATAATAATTATTTTTTTTTTGTCCCAAAAATAAGACATACCTAGTTGGTGATTTGAATTGCGAGCCATTTTACATAACACTTGGCCAGGTCACCAGGCATAGTCGTACAATTGGTTAGGTACTACTACTTTGGTAAAATTAATTGTTTATCCTACCTTTTACACTGTCGCTGTTTCGATCTTTTACAATGTAAATGTTTTTCACAGTACCGTAGTTGCCAAACATTTCTTCGAATTCGTGTTCGGATATCGGATGGTTTTTGTCGTACAGTACAAATATCCGAGAGTTTTCGGGCTCGTTAACGTCGTTCTGATCATCCTTCATTTTTGATAAGTCGGTAGGTTGAGTACAGTCGTTTTGAGATCGGAAAAATAAAAGCTACAATATACGACAAACGCGGCAGAACGCTTCTTAAAAGTATAAGTCTCAAAACACAATTTAATACTGGCGAGTGGCAATCACTGATTTGCAGTACACATATTTTGCCATCGTACACTGATAACGCGTAGTCCCGATTCCATAGAATAGCACTACTACGGCCTGATTTTTAAAAAAAATTTAAAAAATGTTTTATGTGGCGTCTATGATTTCTTATCGCCGTAATCACACGTCTGATTCGCCGCCGCAGTATTGCCATCGTCAGTCTCAAATCATCATCCGTGGTCCCGAGAATCCCAAACATTTCTTTCTTAGCACGATTTAAGACATAGATTATTATTATTATATCTTGGTTGTACGCGAGCAGTAAACAAACTGCTATATTTTGATTTATTATGATACGAATTATCTCGTTGCGAGTACTATATATACAAATACAATGTTATTCGTTGTTTTAAATTTCGAATACTCGGTCCAGACGATCACAACGGTCCGATTATATTTCTTCTATAAATTGTATGGTAACGGAAAAACGTGTGTTGAGTAAAAAATTGAACACAGTTTTAATGAAAAATTAACGAAATTACGAATACTCGAGCAAACATTACATGACATTGATTTCATCCATTAAATAATCCATTCGTCAAATAGTTTTAATTAAAAAGAACGTGTATAGGGCCGTCGTGAAAGCACTGAACGTTGGAAATAAATAATTCCTATAGTTGATGGGCGGTGGTGTAGTGATAGAAATATTATATATAGAAATTAGAAATAAATATCGACGCTTAACAAATTCTATACAAAAAAGGTGTCCAGTAAAAACTATCAAAACGGAATATTTATTTTTTCCGATCGTCCTCGCTCTGCTATCATGCACTTGTGTTATCACTGTCTCAGAATGTAACGGAAGTCGCGGAAAAAATACTCGACAAATTCGGATTTAAAAAATACCTTAGAGTATTATTACTACTCTATGTAAAATTCCGATCATGATATCCGGGATTAATGTCAAGAAAGATCTCGTTACCTCAGTCGTAACATTAAGTTGCATTTTTCCTATTATGTTTTATCGGATTTTATCGTAGTTTTAAATTAATCCCATTTTAATTTTACATTCGTCTCGTCAAATGAGCATAAGCGTCTTTTTTTAACGGAACTTCAGAATTCTCACCGCAATTTTTAATTTAATATTTTATTTCGATTTAGGTACGTCATGGACAACTCGTCATCGTCTTGTTTCTACACGAATTTAAACAAATTCATAACCATATCAAATAATATACCCCGTCATGGCGTCGATTCGCTTCTCTGTTCATTACAGGTACGTGTTTAAAAAATAACCATTAATGTACGCATCTGTTTAGCAAATAATCATGTTATTCTACGTCACTGAATAAGAACGTTGGTTATAAATTGTAATGCGTGTGGGTGGTAAGGGCCGAGAATTCCACCGGTCAACTTTTGTCGTTGCTTTATCCGTGTGATGACTCCACGTATGTGAAAAAAAATTGGGTTTTTTTTCTTCTCAAATCAAATATCAACCCCTACACAAATCTTAAGCTAATAACGTAAGTTTTACTACCTATGGATTCGGAAAATGTTAGGCATCATATACCTATTTATTTTCACAAATAGATTCGTTGAAGTCAACCGACGTACCTAAATTATAGTAACGTGATTTTTTTATATGGAATTTTTTGTTTTTTAGATTATCGGACAGACATCTGATCAATTTGTTTTATATTCTAATAACCCTTTAATACAAAAGTTTTTTGTTAATTTGTATGAACTGATGAGTAATACTAAAGACGAGTCTGATGTTATTTGGGCCGCTGTTGATGTGTTACAATCCGTTGTATTGCAATACAACGTAAAAGAAGAATTTTCTTATACCTCTAAACCGAACAAGTTCAAGTTTACATTAGTTTTAATAAAATTACTTAAGGACCAGTTATCATTGGATCGAAAGATTAAAATACTCCAACTTCTCCAGGTAAATTAAAGTGTATTAAAAAAAAAAAAAAATAAATAAATATTAGTCACCTATTAACGTATTTGTTAAAATATTATAGGAATTGACGTATGGGGTCAAACTGCAGTGGCAAGAAGGTCATTTATCCGAGTTGGTCATGCTATTGGTAAAATGGATTTCAAACGAAAACAAAAAACTCTCATCGTTTTCCCTCGGTGTTTTGTTTAATGTGTGTACTAACAACAAAGTTGTGCTGAAACGTACGCTATCAAAACGTCTTACGCGTTTGCTCTTGAATCTACAATCGGAAGACCTATTTACCAAGATTCAAGTTTTCAAATTGTTGTTGGCTTTAGAACAAGTATGTGGTCAGGTACCTCATATTGATGTTAACAATTTAATTGATTGCACGTTTAATGTTTTGGAAGAAGGATTAAAACATAATAATTTGTTTAATATACGTCATGCTGTTGACTTTTTCATGGACATCAGTGAACATTTACTTTGGAAAAAGTCTGTTTTAGAATATCCGTAGTAAGTTTATTTGTTTTGTTAGATTTTTTACATTGTATGTTTAACTATTATCGTTGTTTGAATTTAATTTTCAGTTATAAAAATAAAATAGTGAGTACATTTCAAGCAATAAATATTTCAAAAAGTATTACTCATTCTCATAATACATCTCAATGTATTGAAGTTGTTTTAAAGTTTGTCAATCATGTTATTCTATTAAATACTGAAGATTTTGCTGTACTATATCCAACAATTATTGATCATATAATGAATTGGGCACAATCATTAGGTATTTTTCAACAGACAATGTCAATCCTACAAACTATTATTGTTAAAGTTCGGGATTTAGACAATTATATGGATCATGATTTCCAATGTGATATTTATAGTAAACTTGAAGAATCGTTAAATGTAAGTAAACTGTGTCACCTTATTGACATACCTACCTAATGAAAATACAAAGTTTAAAAAATAACATTTTTGTTATTGTTTTTCTTTAGGTTTTTCTACTTCATTTCTAAGAATCAATATGACAAATGTTGATTTTTAGATGTAAAGAATATTTTTTTTATGAATTTTCTTTTGTTTTTGTTATTTATAATTATAATAATTAAATATTATAATTATTAAAATATATAATTGTATGATAGTATAAATATTATTATAATTAAATATTGATATAATAACTTTGTGTAAGTTAAGTATAATATGAACAAAGTTAATGACGTTTTTTTTATCAAATAATTAATGATTTAAATAATTCAGGTTGAATTTTTACTATAGGTATTGCTTGTGTCTTTAAAAGAACCTACCAATATTGAGAATAAGTCTAATACATGGACATTTGATAGATACGCACCTTGTTTAAGAGTGCTTCAAGAAATATTGAAATTGAGAAAACTCTATGAAAAAGTTGAAGAACTTTGTCAATCAGTAAGAATAAATGTCTGGTTTTATTTTTAGTTGTACTGCAAACTAGTAATTATTACATTTTTTCAGATTCTTCAGTCTACTTTTCATTCTTTGTTGTTAGTTGATATCAGCAATCTTGATAATCTGCAGAATATCAAATGTGCATACATCGAAGCATTGTGTTTGCTATCTGATTTAGTGGCCAAAAATCCTTTGTGGGTGTCTTTATATTCTGAAGTTTTGAATAAAAAACAAGTTTATAATGTTTTAGCATACGTAATTTATAATGGATCAAAACATACCAAAGAAAAAGCGCTTTATCTGATCACTAAATTTTCACAACAAAAGTAATTTTAAATTTATTTATAATTTTTAAATTTTCTATACCTAATTGATATATAAATGAGGTTTTTCTTTGAAATAGTATTTTAATGCTAACAAACAGCTTAGATGAATTTGAATTTTTATCTTTGTCAAAAGTACAAAACTCAAGTTGTAACAATTCTACAGAGATTGAAGGAAAGTCATTAAATTCATCTATTCAAGATGAACAATTACAGATTTGCATTGATAAATTTGAAGAAATGATACATTCTAATGAAGTAATTATCTTAAGTTTTATTTACCTAGTTTTAAATCTAGTTTTTGTCACACCTATATCATACTATGTGATGGCTTTATAGTATCGATAATTTGCTACTGTCACCAAATTACTAAACATTTTGAAAATTTTCTGAAAAAAAAACTAAACAAAATATTTTTGTCGATATATTTAGTTTATTTTTATTATTCATCATTCAAATAAACTTTTATAAAATCAAACTAATATTAATAGAAATAATTGAGATATATGTTGTTTTTGATAGTATTTTCAGCCAAGTGTTCTTATGTGTAGTATGTACTAGAGATGGAAAGTTTAGTTCATTTTTGTGAATAGTTCATTAGTTCACAGTTCAATCAAGTGAATAGTTCAAATGACCTATTCTTAAGTTCACATAGTTCACTATTTTTATTGATGATACTGATATTGTTAGGAAATGAACTATTTCGTTTTATCACTACTAGTTCGTGAACTTTTACACAATGCTACCAATTTTTTTCGAACTATGAACTGTTAAGTTACAGGTACTGAAACAGTTCAGAATAGTTCGTCAAAGTGAATAGTTCATTTGAACTATTCGTTCACGAACTTAACATCTCTAGTATGTACGCCATGTTGTTATTATTTTAGAATTACAGTTAAGTGGTCTCCGTTGTTCGTGAATTATTAATAGATGCATTTTAATAGGGTTGCATTACAATAAATATTTTAACTGTTAATGATCTTACAGAGAGCCTTGATTGTTTGAAAAAAAAGTTAAAACATATCTTATAAAAATACTTTTTTAGATTCTGATTTATAGTTGGGAAAACTATTAATGCTCTGAAAAATGTTTTAAATGAATTGAAATATTTTTGTGCCAAACATAGAACCTACAACTTGTTCTTTGATTTACTGAGATTGCTCGGTATCTTAATCTTCTAATTTATAATTTTGCTCACAATCCTCAAGCTACATCTTCCAACCAGTGACACAATCAAATCCGTGACCTATTCCAAAGTGAAAAAGTTGTTATGCATTTATTTTTTTTTTCATTTCCGCACATGTTTAATAATTAAATACTCGTTTGGCAGTCCACTGCAATTAAATTTTTAATTAAAAGTTTGAACAATTAACTAATTTTGTATTTTATATGAGCCATTTAAATTCAGGTCAAATATTTAATTTTCTAAGTGGATTGTTAAAGAAACTGTCTTATTGTTAATTTTAATCTCAGGTAATTAAAATAATAGCACCATCTTTAATAGCACATAGAAATTGTAAGAGGATGACCTGGAAACCCAATGGACATTTATGCTGCATTTATAAAATAATAATATGTTGCCAAACTCATGAATTGAGGAGAAAAAAGTATGCCTAATTTATAAAACCTACAATATGTTTTTGTCGATTCCTTGAATCTGTTAACCAAGTTGATGTTTTTACAAAATTGGCAATTTCCAAAAATTCTGCATATTGCACTAAAATAAACAATAAAATATGAAAATGTGTGATGAAAATATTTTTCTGAATTTAACATTTTTACTTTACACCTAATACTATAATGGTTGAATTTGTAATACTGTATTTGTTTCATTTTGAATTACTATACATTTTTAGATAAATAACATTAAAACTTATGATGTTTATAAGCTTTACGAGTATAATAATGATTCAATGAAAAAAAAAGAAATTTATTTAAAACAAAGTCTGGATAATGCTTCTGTAGAAATAGCAAGGCTAAATGATCAAATTAACAACAATTTTTTGAAACTAAATGAATTGTTGTTGGATAAACATCACGAAAATGAAACATTGATGATGGCAAATGATCAATTACAAAAAAACCTGTACAATAATACCAAACAATTGCTTGAATCTGAAAAAAATTTTACTCAAGTATAGTAACTTGTTTGTTTTTATTAATTGATAAAAATGAATAAATTTTTTTTTTTTTTTTATGTATATTTAGTTATCTCGAAATTTTGAATCAAAGTGTGAAATTATTGTAGAACAAGATTCCAGCATAAACAATCTTAAAAACCAGTTAGAAGAACTAAATATTGCCAGTAACCAAATGAAAAGTGATCTACTAGATCAGATACAAAAAGAAAAAAATGGTAAAAACTAAAATATATTTGATGCTATTCATATGCTACTAAAACAGTATAAATAATTATTTTGTTGATTAAGTGTTTTTAATGTGATTAATTAATAAAATGTAAATTGTTGTATTTTAGAAAATGAAATAAATGTGTCAAAATTAGAACAAAAGATTATTGAAAAAGAAAATGTTATTAGAGAAAAAATTGAGGTAAGTAATAATTGTATGGTTATATTTTTAAAAAAATAATTAAGGGGCCCCAGAGTCAGCTATTTATTAAGGAGCAAAACGTTGGCAATTTCTACCAAATTAGATGAATTTAATTGGACAACATTGATTTTACGGCCAAACTTCTTCTGTCTCATAGAATCAACGTATTTGAATAATAATTTTTTTGGTATAAAATTTTGCAAATCGAATTTAAAGTCACACAATTGTTTTATTTAAAACTAATCAAACAAATTGTGTGTAAAATTTACCTTAAAACTGGTATTTTTATATAAACCAAAGCATTACTTAAAATTGCAGTTCTTAAAAATACAACTAAAATGTGATTTACAAAATGTTTTTAACTTTAAATTTAAACTTTTAAATAACTTTAAATTATTTAAAATAAAAAAAAAAATTTGTTTTTGTCGGGGTTATAAAGAAAAAAAGTTATAATTATTAAAACAAAAATATAACAATATAAAATCATTTGTAAGAGAAAATTGTGGAAATTTTTTATGAAATTTTTTATGACATTTTTCAATCACAATTTAAAAAAAAAGTTACTCGTATTGTATTTAAGATTCGACTGAACACTAAAAGTTTTATGTACAATTATTGTAAAAATCTACAAATTTAAAAGTTCGAAAATTATTTAAATCCGTTCTGATTTCAAGCACACGTGCGTAACGTTTCTTAATGACGCGTGAAACACAAAAAAAGCTTCAGCTAAAGTATTGTCTCGGGTCAAATTTGAATGGAGGTATTGTTTGGAGAGATCGGAGTAATCATACTACTCGGATAGTTTCTAAAAAAAAAACATCCCTTCCAAAACTAAATTAATAATGAACCCAATTTTATATATCATAATTATTGCTTCCAACTAAAAATCATGTGTATGTTATTTATAGGAAATTGACAGCAAAACATCCTCCATTAAGATTTTAGAAAAAGAACTTGCAGAAAAAAATAAAGAAAATGACGAAATGCGTAAGGACTTGGAGGAACAACATAGAATTCGTACAATGATTAGTCAAATGCTATCGGATCCGAGACATAATAAACCACAGTAATGTGGTAAATGTGTACAACTTCATGAAAACGATAATTTTATAGATTTACACGTTATAGAATGATATGTTAAAAGTTAAAAGTAATTTATTACGATTGGAAGTACCGACTTGTCTTTAGTGCAGTTTTACCTAAAATACATGATTTATTGATGTTAAAGCGTATATTTTAAAGTATAAAGTTTTTTAACTTTTGGAGATAAATTGTAAAAGTATTAGTGTAAATGTAACTAATTATCATAATAGGTATTGTGTGGTATTAAGAGTATTTTTGGCATTTACATAATATCATTAATATGACAATGATTTTTATTAGGTAACGAGGTTTTATTAGCTGCCGTATCGATTAAAAACAAGTTTTTTTTTTATCTCGTTTCGACTTGCTCTTTAGTTACTGTTCGTTGTTTATCCCAGTCCATGTACTCGCATAAAATATAAAAAACACATTTAGTTATCAATTTTTATAATATTTTGAAACGTGACAATTTTTTTTTTTTTTTTTTTGGCACAAATAAAGCTTGATATTATGCTTAATAACTAATTTTAAACGCAGTATATAAACACGATGTCATAAAACCGACAAAACGTCGTAAATAATCGATTTGCATTTTGCTATAATACTTAAAGACACATAGAAAAATAAAAAAAAATAATAATAAAAAAAGAGATATTGTCGTTTCGTTATGATCAGTCTTTATTATATAGCGAAGTCGGATCATAAGAAAAGAGAATATCTCGCAACAAAACGGACTCTGTGCGGTATAAGTATGGGTTTATCGAAGATTGTAACCGTACACAAAATCAATAATAATAATAATGTATAATATAATACAGTAAAAATTAAGCTAACAACAAAAATAATAATCTATTTGTATGGCATTCTGTGTATACATAATTATAATATTATATGATTTCTGTATTAAATAAAGTAACATTTTATTATTACTGTCTTAGATTGTTATAAATTAGGTACAATGAAATAACATCGATCATACAGGAATAAATTAAGAGTACAGAATTCTGGAAGCTGTACAACACATCAAAGTCTAATAACAATAATAACATAATATATATCTTGATGAATGCTATCCGAAATGATCAACATATTTATAAGACGTTTGTTTGTGTATTAAGTACATACATGCACACGATACTATCAGACAGATTTTCGCGTACGTTTTCAATTGTCCTTATATTGAAACGGATTCTTCATCGTGTAATGAATATAAAATAATACCTATACCTATATGACTGTTAATTGTATTAATATAATATTATATTATGGCATGAGCGGGTAAATATTGCACACATTAATTTCGTCACAGAGAGTCGAAATTAGACGTGTCACTGCCCTGTAAAAAAAAAAAAATAGTTATTAACATAGTTTTAAATTTTAACTTTTGTTTTCAATTTATAAAAACATTTTTATGCTATAAACAATACGTATAATCTTTATCGTATCGGTTATATCTAAGAACTTTCTTCTGTTCGTCCACAAACATTTATTGTTCGGACAGAATGACATTCAGATGTTCAGGCCTGTAAAGTGCTTTACATCAAAAATTGCTAGGCGTTTATAAACAGTACGGAAAATTTAAATGACAGAATTTTGAAAAATCGACTACAGTCTGCAAACAAAATGCCAACAACAATGTAACGATTAATGTAATAACTGTGTTGGTAAGTTCATATTTTATTTACTATTAATTTTTGACCATTAAAAAATGCAATTGTTCCTCTAGGAAAGTTTTTTTATAATTTATTTAAAAAAAATTCTAGGATGTTTTTTAGAGTTGAAAGGTAAAATAATTCTTCTCACCGATTCCTGAACAACGGATACAACTGTATCCCCGACTAATATAAATTGTATCGTTTTCAGAGTGACTGTTACGGATTAAAAAATTGAAGACTGTCTTCAAATTTTGAAAATGCCGAATTCGGATGTCCGAGGACTAAGATTTTCTTACAAAATCCTTATACACAGTTAGTTGTCCCTTTACTATAAACTCTAATATTATAATTATATTCTTCTCCTTTTGTACTTAAACAAATTAACGACAATCTTTTCCAATACACCACCACCGAGTCGATAACTATAGTGAAGTTTTGTTACCCTGTGGTCTGGCTTGTAGAGTTTTGACTGAGGCGTCAGGTACAACGAGCCTAAGTCTCGTTCGACCATCGTATGACCCTCCTGTAACAATTGAACAAAGAATTTTATATCAATAACACGATCATCGATGTAATTCATAAAATTATTCCCAACACTTGAACTTGAAGTGGTGGCATCATGTTTTAATCGAGCCAGTGCTCGAATTTAGGGGATTCCTTCATTTTTATTAAATTTATCTGGTTAAAAATTTACGTAAACAACGGTTTATATTACACGTATCGTGCGAATTATTAGCAGTCGTCGCTTACGTCGTTCGTTTTGTGCGAATACTGCGATTTTGATTCGTAATGACTCTCCGGGTTGTAACATCTCGTCGGCGGTTGTACGGTCGTTTCGTCGAATGATCTGGCCACGGACACAGTTCTGTGCACCGAACAATAATCAAATTAGTCGTTAACAAAAATAATATTATCGTTATAACAGTTTACGACTATAGTTTATTGTTGTTTAGTAATTAAGTTTTCTACAACGGGTACCTGGCGGCGGTCGTTCGGCCGGCGTTGAAATCCGGCTTGTCGTCCGCGTGGCGCATGTAAGCTTCGTCCAGCTCCTTGGTTTTCACAACCGTGGCCGAAACCTCGAAACCGGCCGACACCAGTGCACCTGTGTGACGCAAATGAAACTGATGTGAAATCGCCAGCAATACGTGAAGATTTGCGGTCATTCGCACAAAAATGGGTTCTCGTCAATATTAGAAAAACGGAGGCAGCTAGAAAGACTCTGGTAATAAATAATTTCTACCGTTACGGCACAACACGCGTAAACTACCGAACTCGCTCAGAATCTTTTATTTTCGTAAGCGGCGTACAATATTCCTGATCTTCCAAAACAGCGTAGCTTCCACGGTATTTCACGCGACCTAGAGCGAGAGTGTTTTTTGATACTTTTTAGACATTTCCGCCATATATATTCTCGCCAGTAGATTTAGTAGACATATATTCGGGGTAATATTGTACGTGCTATTCATTCGCGCTTCGAGTCGTATTTTTTTACACTCGATAAAAAACACCGTGTAACGGCTGCTTACCCGTGGATGGTTTTCTTTGTTGCGGTGCCGCGTGTTTTTTACGCTGAGGCGCTCGAATCTCCGCGGACATCTGAGTGGAATCGCTAGGTTTTCTGCTACTGCATCTCGATCCCTGCGGGCATTCAAAAAACAGTTACGTAAATGTTTAAAAAAAACGTTCGACTACCGTCGTTTTGAAAATTTCAATTAAAGTCATTTAATGTCGTCACTTTTGTCGGTGTCTGTCTAGAGTCTAAACACGGCATGGCTTTCTGCTCTGGTCCGAACGTGGACATCGTCAAAACGGACGGCGCTTGCTGAGGGTTGTGTCGGTACTTGGCCCTCGGTATCATCACGGTAAGACTTCTGTCCCGTTGTTCCAATCCGCTGCGCACGGTGCTGCCCCCCGCATGACTGGACGCAGACGGAGTTTTCATTTGAGCAGCGTGCACGTGAGCGTTGGCTTGTCTCTGCTGCACGTTGACTACCTGTTGGTCGTTTTTTTTTTTGTGTAAAATAGTATATATATGTTTTGCGCGATCCATCGATCTGTCTTACTTGTTTGACGTACGGAGGTGGCGTACGGTCGACACTCGTCTCGCTGCCCGTGTCAACGCTGATCATAGCCCTCTTGTCGCCCCTAGTCGTCGCTATCATCATGTTTCTATAACGTCTGAAACCCATTACCGGACGTTGCGGTTGATACATTCCCATTGCGGACCCGCCGGACCGTTTTTTACAGCAGGCCATCAGCAAGCAAGCGACCAGAAGAGACAGTAACATCGCTCCGATCGCGATTAGGACCAACAGTAGCACTGAAATTAACAAAAAAAAAAATTTCGACAGTCGCGTACGAGCGATTTTATTTCGCTATATAGTTTACCTTTCAAATTGAATTGACAGTGTTTACCGGCGTACCACTGGAAACATTCGCAAATCGTCTGATCTTGATCACTCGAATAGCACGTCCCGTGGTAGTTACACAAGTCGCATCCTATTAGCTCGGCTGAAAAAGAAAAAAAAACCGTACGTTATTTTTACGACCTCGCTACTATTGTACTGGCCGCGGTACTTATGGGGGGTGTGCAGAAACAAAAACAAAAAAAATCGCTCACAAGAACAAACTCTTCCTGGAAATTGACTGTTCTGCGAAATGTCGGTAAATCCATCTTTGCAGCTACACGTGTACGTTCCGTGCAAGTTAAAACATCTCGCGTTATCCGAACAGTCGTGGAACTTTGAATCGCCACACTCGTCAAAATCTGATCATCACAGAAGAAACGTGATAAGTTTATGAAAACGGGTGATTTATTAATAAATGACGCGCTAATTTTTTTCACCTTCCGCCGACAGTTGTTGTAACTGATCGCGAGCAGCAAACACGTCGGTCCCTCCTAAACTGTAATTGGTAGCTCTAAGAGATTTTTTCGTCGCTTCCCACAGTTTGGTGTCCTCAGCGTTTTCAGACAGCTGTTGTTGTAATTCGTAACGTTAAACATTCGAATACAAAACGCTATGTGTATTATAAAATATGAGATACTTTACTTGTATGATGTACGAAACGATAGCTTTTTCACTTTGTTCAGCTGGTTCGAAACCTCCGACGATCACGCCGTGATAAATATCTCTTAAATCCGATTGCATGGACATACGATTCAGCCCTTCTCTCGTGGCATCAATCAACTGTTGATACTGATTTGAACTAGGATTTTCTAATTGCGTTGAATATTTAATAGGCTCTTTGCGAAATTTGTCCAAAACCAACTTCATGGTATACGTGTAAGTAGCTTAAACAATTGCACACAAATATGAAACATAATACGCGGGTGTATGGGTATAACGGTTGTCAAATATTTAGTCCCTTACTACTTAGCGCCTATTTAAAAACTCTGGATTTGACCGGTACGATCAAAGTGATACCAGTCATGAATTATTATTATATCAAGCTATAACAGTAAACGTTTTACTTTTACCTCTTTCCTCCCCCCTAGAAAACTTTTTGAAAAATTAATGTTTTAGTATTTCCTCGAGGGAAACATATCGTTGTCCGCTTCGATAAAATATATCTAATCTAAATTATTATACTTACGTTTACATGGTCTATCCATAAATATTCGAGCAAAACCCGGTCGGCAGACACATCTCATTGCATTTTCTACTCTTTGGCAGATTTCATTCTTAGACGCTTTGCATTCTGGCCGGCATTCAGTGTCTGACGAGTGTGTTAAAATACCGCTCAACAACACATCACTCGGCCCTATTTCGTTTGTTTCGTCGGGAACTTGTATTTCCGGAGGAATCCCGTGGTTTCCGCCCCTTTTATCAGTCATAACCACCAATAACGTATCGTTTTCATCCGGAGACGCGTTCACCGTTTTAGTTTTTGTGCCTTCTACAACCGGTGCTATAAGAACCGGGTCAGAATGAATCTGCACTGGAACTGTGGTTGTTATCGTGGAAAGTACTTGCGTAGGTTTGACTAATGTATGGAATTCAGTCACCGTGTCTACTAATGTCGAAGTTTGAGTTTTGGTGAGAACAAGTGTGTGGGTGGACGGCTCAAAACCATCGCTTTGTAAAACTGTCGTTTCTGTGATAGTAACAGACATAGTTTGCGTATGAGTGACAAACCGCGTCGGGAGTGATGAAGCTTGATGTAATTGCTTGTGGAATTCATCCAAGAACGACGGTCTTTCTGGAAGTTGTAGGATTGTAACTTGAGGTCTCATTTGTGAACTTTGTTTAGGCGTTGTGGGATTTTCAATGACGTTTTCACCGGATTTTTCCTCGGATTTCTCTTCATTTTTAACAACTACACTTATTACACTATGATAGTCGGTAGTCTTGCTAGTGGGTTTACTAGTCAGTGTTGTGTACGTTTTTATGATGCCTTGGGTTGTTGAAATTAACGCTGGAGTTTCGGTGGTAGATTGTACAGTTTCTATTTTACTTTCTGTACTGGAAATTGGGCTATAATCATGCCATTTAGTTGTATCTTGAGTGACGATCGTGGGCATTACACTTATGATCGGATCACTAAAAATCACAATTTTGTCTTTAGTTTTTTCAGGGTGTTTGGGCCCTTGGCTCACAACTTTACTTTCTGCTTTAATGATGTCAGGCTTTTCTTGTTTAAATGTCGGCCTGTATTCAGGCCTCGAATTTATAGAAGCTTCCCATTTTTGAACAGATTCAATTTTAGCCGTAGTAGTCGATGGTTTTAACGGAATTTCTTCCTGGTTGTTGTACGGTTTTAACGGTCTTCTGTTCAAAGGTTTTTCAAACTGATATGGCGGCGGAGTTGACGAAGGTTTTGGTTTAGGATTGTAAGGTCTTCTGGTTCCGGCCGGCCTTTGTGTGACGTTATCATATTTTATAGAATGCGTTATCATCGGAGGGGGCGATAGACCTAAAACTTCGTTATCGTGATTTATTTTTACAATTGATGGTTGAGGTGTACTTCCTTGGCTGTCTAAATCATTAATTTCGTGTTTAATCGTTGGCAACGGAGGTAATTTTTCATCCATATTCATAGCTTGTTTGATATCGTCTCTTGGGGGAACATTAATGATAAGTTTGTTTTGTTTTATCGAGTTATTTATCGTTTGTTCGTTATTAGAATGCTGAATATTATATTTGAGGTCAGGACGATTTTGGTTTGCTACCACAAAGTTCCCAGGTTTTAGTTCCGTCGGTTCTTTGTTGTTTATCGGTGTTCCAATCGACAACGTTTGTTCTTCACCATTAAAGTTCCCGACTAGAGGTTTCCCCCTAATTATCGGAGTTCTATCTTCATCCGACTCGTTATTGTGAAGACCAAAAGGTAACTCACCCGGTCTCAATGGTGTTTTCTTTGACTCTTGAGTCACTTCACCGTCTTCGAACTGAAGTAAATCATCTTCGACTGATAGAGAAGCTTCCGGTCGTCTTACAAATGAATTGACTTGTGATATTGATGGTGGGGTTAAGTATTGATTGTTAGAATTTTGCGATGTCGGATACTGGTTGATAGGTTTTTGCTGTTGAGAATGTTTATTGTTTTGTGCTGTTGAAAATTGGTTGGGATAACTTTGTGGTGTTGAATATTGTTTATTAGGGTTTTGCTGTGTTGAATATTGGTCTTGAGAATTAGGCTGTGTTGGATATTGATTGTTCGGGTTGTGTGGTGTTAAATATTGATTGTTCGGGTTGTGTGGTTTTAAATGTTGGTTATTAGAATTCTGTACATTAGAATATTGATTATTAGAGTTTTGTGGTTTTAATACTTGAACTGGTTTTGTTTTGACTTCTCCGGTTTCATTATCAAATAAAATTACATGGTGTGATTCGGAATCGCCCACGGTTATACCCGCTGGAGAAACAGGTATATCAAAACGCATTGCATTTGCCGGTATTTTCGAAGCAACATTATTAGTCGGATTCAAGGTACCGTATACTTCCAATCCTACAAAACCTGGATTAACCTGATTTTCAGGGTACGGTTGAGGGTCGTTAAATATTTCTCCTTTAGGACCATGGCCAGTCGCTGGTTGATCACTATATATTAATGCAGTTTGACTGCCATGTGGAATCACAACTTGAGCTACTTGAGACGGTTGTATGTTCACTAATAATGGATCGACAGCAGAATGTTCCAAAAACGACGGTTGATTTGATGTAATTAAATTTTGGTTTCCATAACTAACTTGAGGTTGAACGTCCGGGTTCGTCAAAACTAACGGTTGAACATCAGTTACGAATTTCGTTGGCCAAGGTTCCGGTTTGCTCAGTGGTATTATGTTAACTTCTGATTTAACTGGTAAATTAGTCAACTGATATTGAGCCTGTACTCTATTTTCATGATATCGAATAGGTTGAGTGTTTTTCCTATCAGTTTGAGGCAAGGGGTTTTTAATGTGTTCTCTTGCAATATTATTTGGAGCAGAAATTTTATCTTTGAATTGCGGGGGAGGTGGAGGTGGTGGTCTCATACCAAAAGGTATTTCTTCTTTATTTAAATTTTCTGTCGGTGGCCTCGGGCCCAAAACTGAAGGTTTACCAATGATGACATCGCTATTTGTCGTAATCAATTCACCTGGACTAATAGGTATTCCTCCTGATAATAATGACGCGTCAACAGGCGGTCTTGCTATTCCGACGTGAGGATGTCTCTGATCAGTGTCTGGATATTGTATGGTTTCTGACCCAACAGAATCTGCTAGTCCACCCACCGGAATGTATATCGGGGCCCGACTGGTACTCTCTTGTTTTATGGGTTTTGGAGTTGATTTTTGTGACACTTGGGCATTCTTAGTTTTTTGTTCATTTTTCAAGTTATTCTGAATAATACCAGCTACAGCGTTGATAACTGGCTTAAGAGCGGTTAGACTACTTCCTATTTTACCGAAATCAATCATTCCGCCGACATTTGAATTTTCTGGCTTTACTGATGGTATCGAATTTACCGGTATTTTTTGTTCAGACTTTGACGGAGGGTTCTTTTTTGGTGGTTTTTGTACTTCAGTTTTTTGAGACACTTTACTCACACTGGAAGGTTTGATGGTTTCTTTGGGGTTTTCAATCAGTTTGTTACCGTTTTCTTGAATAACCGGTGTTTCTGTTTCGTGTGGTGCTAAAACGGACGGAGTTAAATTAATTACATTTTGTTCAATCGGCAACGCATCATTCATAGCAGTGAATTCTATTCGTTGACCATTTTCTAGAGTGGCGGTGGCAGTTATTGGTATTTTTTCATTTTGCACTGAAGAGCTTAAGGATGATAAGTAATTCGAATTAAAGATTGACGCGTTTAACGATTCAGTGACTACGTTTTGTACTATTTTACTCCTAGATTTCACCTGTGTACCAGATGGATTTTTACCGTCATTGTCTTTCAATAACGTGGTGAAATAAGTAAACGTTGTCAAATAAGTTTTAGTCGCATACAAATGAATCGGAAATTTACCATCGGTGGACGTCGTTTGTATCTCGTCCATTTTCGTTGGTACTGGTATGTATTTTTCTGTGACAACGTCCGATGATATTGAAATGTCCGATTTCACAACAGTGCTATCTTTATCTTGAATAGTGTTATAGTACGTGTACGTCACGTAATACGTTTTAATCACGTCTGTTATTGTATTTTCCTCTTTAAATTTGGTTGTGTCCACGGTTGGAGTATTGTCTGTTTGAGTGATTACGACTTGAGTCAGTACGTCTTCTGTGCTTACAACTGTGTAATCGGGCCCGTCACTTAATGTTTTAGTGAACGATACTAAGGAAATAATAAAAAAAAAAACTGTTAAAACTGTTTAGTCAAATAGCATGAAAAAAAAAAAAAATGTATTTACCCGTGTTGAGGTACGTGTTAGTGTTGTGATAAGCGGGCTCGGATGGCTGCAATGGAGTGAGAAACTCGTGCGGAGCTGTGACGGTGTTGGCCACCGTTTTTTGACTCGTCATAACAAGTGGTACGTCACCATCGACAAACGTATTCAGATACGTGTAGGTTGTGTGATAGACGCCTGTCTCTAAACTCGGGCTGGCCGTTAACGTGACTTGACTGAGTGTCGAAGTAGGAGTAATTTTATTTAATTCGTCCGTTACAACGTTGGATACCACCTTTTCGCGACTGGACACAACAGTAGCCTCTCCGTCCAAAAATGTTGTCAGATAGGTGTACGTAGTCAGATATGTTTTGGTGAAGAATTGATTATTCAGGCTCTAAAATAGAACGTAATACGTAACATAGCGATTTTAAACGATCACACATTGCTGTTAAAATATTTCTTAAGAAACAAACTTGTTTGATTGGATGGGGTAACATCATAAGCATGTGATCGGTTAACGTGCTTGGAGCAAGAGTTATGGGTTTCGCTTGTGATGTTGGCAGTACTCTGAGCACACTAGCTTGGCCCGGATACGTACTCTTGTCACCGGCAACTATAACCTCTACACCGTTACTCATTTTTTTCGTAGCAAAATTAAATCGCCTCTCGTCGAATCCCCGTTGCTCGTCTGCTGAAAATTGTATTACCGAGTGTTAATAAAAACAATTCTTATAAATCATAACGAACAACATCTTACCTTTAGCGTTGATCTTATAGTCTTGTAGATTTTTTTGTGAGATAGTAAAAGAAGAATTTTCCCTATCACCAACATTGTACAAAATGCTTTGAGTTAAATATGTTTTTGGTATTTTTGGAAAATCAAACAGAAATACGTCCTTCGAAGGTAAAGAGTCGGACGTGTCTCTTTTAGTTCGATTTCTTGAACTCCAGATTTGTGATTTTACGACTTCCCGCTGAACTGGAGTATCAGCGGAGCCTTTCAATAAAAAATGACCGGCAGTTTCTTGGGTTAATTGAGAGGATGGCTCAACGAGCACTACTTTTACTTTTGTCGCGCGATTTTCGATTTTCACGTTTTTACTCACATCGCCTAACATACTTTCTAAGCTTTGAGTTTCTTCTTCGTTGTAGCTTGGGATTTTTTCATCATTAGACGACGACAGTAAAATGTCTTCGAATTCTGTTGACGCTATATTATCTATTACGGATGAAGGTTCCACCTCACGTTTTCGTACTGTCGCAGTTTCATCGTAGTTAACAGTTGATAAAACAGTACTGAATTCTCCCGGCCTCTTCCCCGATACATACAAAGTAACGACACTTGCTTCTGCAGGTTGTATAGGGGGATCTGGTGGTTTTTTAGATCCGGTATTTTTCTTTGAAGGTTTAGAGTCATCTTTTGATGTACCTTCATACTTGGGAGTCGGTTCAATCAACTCCTGGAGAAGTTCGTCGTGTGTGGTATCGATACTGCCCAATAGAGAATTGGCCGTAGTTCCTTGGCCCAATAGCTGCGCTTGAAGTAACGCAGGTAACAGCAATGTATTTAACTGATTATTGCTTTGTTGAATGGTCGGGGTAGTTACGATTGTTTCAGTAATATACTCGGTAGCTGTTATGACATTTGTAGAGCTATCGATTACTGTAGTAGATATGACTTTTCCTCTAAAAGTGATTGGCAACACAGTCGAAGTAGAGTGTGTTACTGTAGTTACATAAGTCGTACTTTTTGTTTTGAACTCGGTGGTCGGCAATTGCGCTGTTGGCATGGCCGTGTTTAAAGCTAACAATGGATTCGCCGTTTGTTGTATTCCCAAATTACCCAAAAGTAGCTGCGACAATAGTAAATTGGCTAAAGGTGCATTGGCCAACTGTGGTTGGATTGTGCTTACTTCTGGTTTCACCTCGTAAATAGTACTAGGTATAACATGTGAGTAAGATGTTTTTCTACCTCGTATGTAAGTCGGGGTAAATGTTATACTACTTGTTGGTTGTTCATAAAGAACATATTTAGTTATTTCGGTTACACCACCTGGTAACGTTTCAGTAACTTCCCTCACAAGTTGAATCGTTGGAAATCCATTTTTTCCCGCTACTGTACTGTACTGATGAGGTCCGAGTATTTCAATACTTGGCTTGGCAGTCAATACTTGTTTGTACTCGGTGTTTTTGCCAATAACTATAGGAATCGTCAGTTCTGTGGGTATTTTATGTGTAACTGTGATCG
The DNA here is from genome assembly GCA_017140985.1 of Hormaphis cornu. Classification (NCBI taxonomy): domain Eukaryota; kingdom Metazoa; phylum Arthropoda; class Insecta; order Hemiptera; family Hormaphididae; genus Hormaphis; species Hormaphis cornu. Next base: position 15,415,046 of record CM029362.1, read on the forward strand.
ATCCGTCAAATATGGTCTGAGTATTTGAATACGTGTTTAAGTCTTCTCTAAATCGGGTTCGTGTGCTTTGTCGGCGCACTGAAGGCGTATAACGACGATTGTTACGCACTGGTTCAGGCGTTGTTGTTGGGTATCTTAATCTAGACAATCTTTTGGCCGTAGTCGCTTCTTGTACTACAGGCGGCCGTGTTCTTCTGTAATTTGATGTTCTTGGTGTTGTTACGGGAACTGGTGTTGTAGGAGCCTTTTCCCGCAGAGTAAACTGTGACCTAGCAACATTAGAAGAAGAAGTGGTTGGTGTTACTTTTTGTTGTTGTTGCTGTCTAGAACGGCTAGATGGTCTTCTCGATGGAGGAGGTGTTTTTATTGGTGCTGGCGTGTCGTATTCTACGTATTCATCGTAATAAACGTAATCTGCATTCGTGTTTTTTACTGGTTGTCTATTTCTATAACTCCTGCTATTATCATTTCTATAGCCGAAATCAACTTGTCTTTTTGTTCTAGTTCTTCTGCTGTTGAATGGTCTAATTTGTACTTGATTATTATTAAATGTTCGACTTCCTCTCGACGGTCGCTCTGTTTCTGTTACTGCATTTGATTGTGGTTCAAGTTGTGCGATTTCACTATCAAAATCGTCATCAACAACTTCGTCCGTTTTCACTTCTTGTTGTAATTTTTCTTCATCTAAAACTGGTTCATTTGTTACTTCTTGTTCTTTTTTACCGAAACCTCTTGACGGGAACAACCCATTGACAGGTTTTGGTCGATTTCGTGTGATTAATGGACTTGGTGTTTTCGGTCTCTGAGGTCTAGGCGTAGTTGTAGTCGTACTCGTCGTTGTTTTAACTGTTGTTTTTCCAGTACTTCTTCTTGGAGATGGTGTAGTTACTGGAGTTTTCGGTAACGGAGGTCGACGGAGTTTTAACAATGGGTTATTCCCTCTTCTTGATGATTCTGTCGTCGTTGATGTCAATCCAATTACACTTTCTTGTTCTTCCTCACTCTCAGAATTTAGAGTTTCTTCCGTTACTACTGCAGATATGTTTATGTCACTGTTGGCTGTTACATCTTCAGTACTCGTTGTTACGGTGCTGGCAAATCGATTGTAATTTGAAGAAACTGTTGGCCGTACTCTGAATCTCGATGGTAATGTGCTTTTGGGTGTTAATTCTGGTAATTTTGAGCTTTGTGGTTTTTGACTCAAACTACTTCGTCTAGAACCTCCAAAGCTATTTAAAGAAGTAGTGGGTGTAATTTTTAGTGCCGATGAAGACGATCTACTCTTAAAATTAATTGAGGGAGTATTAATCGGTGTGTTTGTAGTCTTTGATCTTGAATATTTTCGACTATTCGATAATGTTGGAATTATTTCGGATACTGATGATACACTAGATTTTCTAACACCAGAAAACCGATTCCTGCTGGCAGGTACCGAGCCTTTTTCATTTGTCTTTAACGCTGGAGTAGCAACAATAGTTGGTGTTATACTTCTATTTATAGTAGCCAAACTGTCGGTAGATTTTTTTTTTGGCTGAAATGTTGGTCTAGGTCTTGAAGCAAATGGTCTGATCACGGGGAAAGTTTTTCTTTTCGACGAGTTATCTTCATCAGCTTCTTCACTTTTTTCCGTTGTCAATCCGTTTTCTCCTTGCGAACTCTCAATTGCAGCTGGTGATGGTGATATTGGTGACTGACTTTGGAAAATTTCATTAAGTTGAGTTGAAGACGCCTTAATTTCTTGGACAGCAGTCGGTCGTACTCCAATTTGAATGGACGAATCACTTTCAAACTCTTGAGTATATTTTCCATCTATTACTTTCCCGATCACTTTAGTTTCATAATAAATTGTACTAAAATCTTTGACGCTAGTGCCTTCAATTAAACTTAATAAACCAGTACGATACGTTTTAGTACCTAGTATTGTTGTCGAAGGGTCAAGAGTCTTCTGTTTGTCATTAACTTTGATTGATGATGTACTTTCTATGACTTGAGCATATAGCTGATCGATATAAGTACCAATAGCTTTGGTTGTGTAAAATGTAGTACTGACTCCATCAGCGTCCACAACTTTACCCTCGTTTAAGGCCACGATCCCCGTACTCTTGCTTTTTTGTTGCGTTTCACCAGACGGTACATTAGGAACAATACTCGATTTGCTCTCGAGAATTTGGGCGTATAATCCGTCGATGTAGGTACCGTAAACATCCGTGGTTAGTAATGTGGTTTCTCCATTGTTTATTTCTTGAGCTGTAATAGTTGACAACAATCCAGTAGGTTTTAGAACCGGCATTGGAGTTTTCTCATCAAATGGATTTGTCGGTGCTGTTTTTATTACACTATCTTCCTTGTTATTTTCGTCATTGTCTTCATCTTCGACGGAATCTGTTTTATTCAATACATTGGTGACAGTCTCTAGTCGGCTGTTCACTACTGTTTCGTTGTCAAGATAAGACGTTGTAAAATAAGTAAATGTTGTAAAAAATGTAGTAGGTTCTGTTTCTTGTGGTTTTCCTGTATGTAAAATTGGAAGAGTTTGAGACGGTTTTATTGTGGGCATGATAACACTAATTTGAGTGCTACCAGAAACCGAGGGGGATACCACATTAGTTAAAGTGTCTTCTCTACTAGTCACTATTGAATTGCCGTCTTTGTAAAGAGTAGTCCAGTAAGTGTAAGTCGTGAAAAACGTTACTGGTAGAGTAGTTTCTTCTCCGTTAAAATTATCTATTGCTGTCGATTCAATCGTATGAGGAACAACATTTGTAACCGTTTCAAACCGACTTACAACTTCACTTGAAGAACTCCCTTTATAAATCGTGGTGAAATACGTGTACGTCGTGAAACTAGTTTCTAGTTGGTGCGTTGGCGACGATTCTATATTGTCGTTGACTGTTTCCGAAATCTCCATATCTTCATCGCCATCAGTCGAAACTTTTCGTTTAATGTTATTCGTCAAAGTTGATTGTGTATCTGTAATCATTGTTTCGCCGATTACATTGTTTAAAGGCTTTACTTCTTCAAGCATATTGTAGTTTGTACGATTTCTCGTAATTGTCATGTCATACTTATAAGACGGCGTAATCGAAGTCGCATTGTTTTGTTTTGTGTCTGTATCTATGTCTTCATTCAATTCTCCGTCATCAATATCTGGTTCATCCATTATTGGTTCTAATGTTACGTCTGGTACTTTTAGTAACGTAGGTTTTATTAAATCTTTCACCGATGTCGGTTTTATGCGTTGTGGTGATTGACTACTATTCGATGGCATGATTATATTTGTGTACACTTCAGTGTGACTTTTGAGGTCTGTAGATCCGTCATTCGAAAGCGTTGTGAAATAAGTGTAAATTCTCGAAAAAGTTTTAGGTATACTATCATCTAAAGAAGGCGTGGCTAACTCTTTTCTGAAATCTACAGATTCTAAAGTAGAAGCGAACAAATCATCACCGGGTTTATTTACAAATGCAGATGATGTTTTTTCAAAACCAACTCGCGTGGCTAGCACCCTCGGGCTTCTCGCCGTTTCGTGCGCTACTGTATTAAGTAAGCTACCTTCTTCTCGATCAAATAGTCCCGCCACTGCTGGATCAGTGGCCAGAAAATCTTTCTCCAAAGTAGACGTGATGATATTAGTAACAACACTTTCTCTACTCAAAACGCTAGTTGTCGATTCCTGAAAATATGTTGTTAAGTACGTGTACGTCGTATACAATGTCTTGAATAACAATTCAACTTCCTCTTCATCTTCAGGCTTTAAAGTTGTAGAATTTGTTTCTGTATCCGTTTCATCGTCGTTAGGATGTTTACTTTGCTTAGGATTTTCCGTTGTCATTTCTTCTTTCATCGGCACGGTGCTCTCAGGCATATCTTTATCTTCTGATGCTACGCTTTCAGTCGTAGTCACCATTTCATCCGTTGCGGATTTTAATTCTTCGTCCTCTTGAGTCGTAGGAATAATTTCAGTTGTACTGGTAATAGTTTTAGTCATTGTAATTTCAGATGTTTTAATAGGTTCAGACGACAGAACAATCCTAGATTTTATAGACGTAGTTGTTAAACTTTCATCAACAGGTATAAAAAACGTAGTTAAATATGTGTAAGTTTTGTACAGCGATTCTCCGATAGACGTCGAGGTCGGCGACACCGTTTCTTCTTCTGGCGTGGTTGGCGTTTCTTCTTCAGTTTCAGTAGTGGTCTCGTCCATATTTTTTTCAGTCGTAACCTGAGGTTCGGTTGTCGTCGGGATTTTCGTAGTCGATATTTCAATCTTTTTAGATGGCCTAACAGTTTGCAACGGCTTGGAGAGTAGCGTTGAGACAGTTTGTTCTAACTGCGTATATTTACCGTTAGTATACGTTCCATAAAAGAACGTGGTGAGTCTAGTGGTCTTACTGTCAATCACGTCTACACCTCCGATCGTCTTCAGCAGTCCAAGTGCTTCTTGTTCGTTGTTAAACACTCTTGTCGTTTCTGAAATGCGTCGAGACAGCGGTTCTGTGGGTATGGCCATCGTTTCTTCTGTAGTCGCCACGCTGGGCTCTATTGCACTAGGAAATTCTATTCTTTCCGTTGGAGATCCCGGCGTTTTAGTCGACGTCAACGGCATGGATTTGGTTGGACTTATTATGTCCTCGGGTCGCAGAGTAGCTTCGCCTTTAATGCTCGTAACGCCCGTGGCTTCTTGCACCGTTGGAGTTTTGGGCATGAACACTATAACCGTGTTTCCCACAGTCGTCGTGAAGTCGGCGAACCCAAAGTATGTAACCGTTTCGTACTTTTTTATTTCTATTGGTTTGAACCCGTTTCTGAAGAGATTTTTCGAAGATCTCAATCTGTTTCGAAACGAGTCATCGCGCTTGGTCGTAAGCTCCAGCGCCGGTAAATAATCCTCGTCGTTGCTTTTCACCGTAAACGTGGGCAATCCATTTTTCGCATTCACTTTTGCCGGCTTGATTATCGAGTCTGAGTTGGACGTTTTCCTCACAGACACCTCTTGTCTGACCGACACATTCGATTTGTCTGTAGGCTCCGGGGTGCTCGAAATCTCGATGTTCCCCCTTTTTATGAAGTTCGTTTCCTCTTCTTTAGTCTTATCGAACGTCTGCGGGCTCCCTAAGTTATCAAGTATTGTTTGCAAGTCGATATCCGGCATGTCGTGCCGGTTGGTCGGCTTGATGTTGTCGTAAAACACTCGGGAACCTGTACTGACAATGTGCGCGTAACGGTCGCCCACGGTGGTGCCGATTACGTGGGTCGCGTATTCGGTGGTCACGCCGTCTTGGACGAACGTACGGGCCATCGAAGACAACAGTCCAACCGTCGGGGACGTCTTTTTCTTGCCGGTGTCGTCCAGCAACAAGACGGTCACATCTAAACCATAGGGGGGAAGCAAAGTTAGAGCGACAGAACAGACAAGAAATCACACAAAACATCAAAACAAATTGATATTATTCAATATTTACATTAATATGTACAACAGTGCGAAGCAGTGATTTTTGGAACGAGCGATTAGAATTTTGCGACCAAACCCGTAACTCATATAATATTATGTACACACTTGTAAACTTTTAGTACTGACGGAGTAAAAAAATCACACCACTTGACCAATAATTATTTTAATATCATAGAAATAACCCATTAGGAGTTTATTGAAGTAAAAATGCATATGTAAAAACTGAAAAAAATCATGAGCGATCGTATGTGCTGTTGGATTAGTTAATTTTTTCCGGTCGAGTTTTTGACGATTTCCATTTTGAAAACTGCTAAAAACAAAAGTGTTGTGATTTGATTTTCAAAGCCGTTTAACACTACGTAGAAGAATGTGTGGTTTTGAGAGCACTTAAACTGAAAACTATAAGTTTCGTGTAAACAAAAACTGGTGACACTTTACGTAAACTTTTTAAGTGTTATACAATATTATCTATAGCTTAAAAATTGTTAGACTCGATTGAAATGTTTGTACTTCACTTTCTCAAATAATATTATGTAAATAATTGAAATAAGTATAGAGTGCTTAGTTTCATAGTATTTGCTTACAACTCGAAAATCGTTAAAAAAAAAAAAAAATTCTAAACATTTTTCAAACAAAGTACACCATCTGCAACAAATTGTCCCGACGTTTTGGTGGTAGGTACTTTTTTTTTTTTTTAGCTTTTTTACTTTTTTACCCGCGGAAACAAAAGAAGAACATATCTCTGTTAAATTAATGTACATTCATTGCTGCCTCTAAAATCAAAATTAAAAACTAAATTCATAGTACTCGTGCTAAACTATTTTTATACAAACTGTCTTTATACAAGCACGAGGTCATACATATTTGAATATCACATAATCATTTAATTTAAATTTAATATTCAAAACAGATTTTACGTCGAAACGAGTTACGCCCAGTATAAAAAAGAAATCGAAAATGCATAGTCACTCCATTTATTGTACGTAGAACCTGTATGGCATAGACTGAATAATATTTCAATTTATTTTATTCATCAAAGTAGTAAGGTTCGATACTTACTAGTCACTAGAAATTAATTTACGCGTTAAGTTAAAATAACACGTACCTACCTAGTTGATGTACGGCGAAAGAAAATAGCGGAAGTATTAATAAGTTAGATATTGGTTTCACAATCATTCGCTGTCCGTTTTATACTGTTTGGACTACATACAATACTGTAAAAATTTATTTGTTAAAAAAAAATTGCTCGAAAATAATTGTACGCCAATATGTGCGAATAAAAAAATAGGTAGGAACTACCTACTCAATATAGCCCTGTAATAATATGTTCGATAAATCACTCGTTCCGTAAATTACTTAACGAACCTTTACCGTTTACCGTATTATTATGTTACGATTAATGATTACGTTCGATTATTATAATATTTACAAAAAATATGTACACACACGTGGTCGAAAAAACACTTACCACCGTCCCTTTTGATCCTTTCCACCGGTTTGGCGTCGTCATTGAGCAATATATCACCTGAAACGCGAACACAAAAAACATCAGTTTCTTCTATACGTATAAAAATAAAAACCGACAAGGTAGGTACATCCATAAGTACATATTTTTTCTCAAGGTTACAAGATACACTTGGTATCCATCATGGATTCGTCGTAACTTATCTCAAACAACTCGTTTTAATCGTACTGTTTTATCGCGATTCGATCTAGATGATAATTCAAGACATCGATAGTTACTTTTATTGAATAAAAATATTTAATTTAAGTTCGTAGTTTATAAAAAAAAATTTTAAACTTTACTAGCTGCCGTTTTGCTATAGCCACAAATACGTTGAAAGAGTTAAAAAAACGAAAAACATCCGCGAAGGGCCTGGACTCCGCATTTGTTTTACGAAGTATCAAAAACCACTCAACGGATATAATTATTATGTTATGCGAGTAGGAAGTTGAGAAAACAGTACAGAAAACAGTTTGCGACGGAGCGTGAGGCGGTGTTTTGCAATGCAAATAAAATGTATAATATTATAATCACGTACTACATTGAGTCTTAAAAAAACACGAGCTTATAACTGTTAACCGGATTAAAAACTAATTATTGAAAGATTCTTAGAGAATGCACGAATAACATTTTAAATTAAATAAATAAAAACGGCTAAGTGCATACCACGCGATTTTTCTGGTACAGTTTGTTTTGGTTATAATCTTTTGAACGTCGGGAAGTGATCAAAATATTAAAATTTGTTAAAAAAAAAAAATCAAATTTTTTTACTATTACTGTTCGAATTATTAATTTTCATATTTTACCGTTTAGTTTTAATTTTTGATAACACTTTATGTCGTGGAAACTTTCGATCGGTTATAAAAAGGAGAGTTATCAAAAGCAATGCGAAAACCGTAATGACAAAAAAATTTTGTGCTATATTTCGCTAGACACTGTGGAATGTTTTTCGCATAAAGTACAAAAACGATAAATGAGACAGAACAACAATAACAGTTTTCAGTGTAGAAAGTAACAGGAAAAAAAAAAACACGCCACGAGAGTAGGTGCCCACTCGGAATTTCGATTTTTTTAATATTATCGTTCGGATTCCCGTGTTTTCACATCACGTGAGTTAGACGCTGTGCGTTTATGATTTCGAAAGAAACAAACAAGTTATAATAAACTCGGTGTTCGTTGTTTACGGGGTAAATTAAAATAAGAGTGACTGTGTGTATGGAAATAAAAGGAGAAAAATTCGAAAAAAAGAGTGTCGCGTCCGCGGCATGGCGTCAGTTCTCCTCCCCGGTGATGAGAGAAATGATTGATAATAGAACGAATTTCGTCGGGATAGCCATAAAAAAAATTGAAGAACACCAACTAAGTATATAAAAATTTTCTTTGACGGAATTTTAGACTGGACTTAGAAAATAAATGATGGTAACCGAGCAGACGCTTTGCTCCGCTAACGGATAATAGCCTAAAACCGATTGCATCCAAACCTAGACACTTTACGCGACTTACTCTAAACATAAAAACCTTTTGGGAATTTTCGTTTTTCTAAGTTGGAAAACTCTGAATTTGAGTTCTACCCATAGAGCAATATTATAGAGTTCCAAATCGATTCTATTTTACATACTTTAGGAAAAAAAAAAAAAATACCGTGAAATATTTGGTACGATTTTTGTATGATTTTACAATTGATAACATATTTTATTTTTTAAGTAGAACGTAATAAAATACTGAACAATATTTGTTTTTCGTAAGCGACGACACGGTAAAATAAAAACCACTTTTGCGTCAGCCCGTAATTGTTCAGAACGATAACAGGTCTCTCTACATTACTCTTTGGTTCTATCCAGAATTATTATTTTTTTTTTGTCAATTCTTATCGACAGGGGAGAACTGCTCTATTCCCTCGCGTCCGCCAGTTTTGTGTTTTAGTTTATTATAAATAATTCGAAACGCGTGAACACTTTTTTTTTGATTCGATCACAGTGCCGGTTGTCCAGTGAGAATATAACCGGCCGGCAAATTAATTAAACACTGTAGAGCCAGTGAGAGTGTCGCGGATTTCGTCACATCAAAATTACTATAGTGTTTCATTGACGATCGAGGTAAGTACATGGTTTTGGTTTTCTTTTCGCCGGTCGCCGTGGCTCGCGGAAGAGGAATTTTTCACGTTTATTTAAAAGGAAAAAAACAATGATAATATTACGTTCATCCCGGAAAGTATACCTGTCGCAGCCTACCGTATAATATAACAACAGTGTGTCGAGTGGAGATAACAAGAACAAATCGTTTAGATAATTATTATTATTGGTTTCTAGTTCAAAAATTTAATTGAAAAAAAAAAAAAGAAAATTGCTATGATACGCGATATTTACTACGGGTGACACAAAAAGTTAGGAAACGGGACCAAGACGGCATTTGAAACGTTTTCCGAGCTTTTCGCATTACGATCGTCGAAAAAAATTTGAAAAATGATCCGTTCGACTCGTTGTTTGCACCCGTCATTAGCGCGGGTAAAACAAAATAAAATATTATTCATGCACAATCTGTCATTTGAATTACAAAACACCCGAGTAGTTCAGTTTATTATCTAGATGAGATAGGTATATACTGTATAGGTACATATTCGGATAATAATTATCACCCAACACTACTTATTGCGCGCGGTAGGTAGAACGAGCATGAGACGTATACGTAAGGCTTGTTAGTTTTACAACCGTTATTATTACTTTACGCTTAAATTTTTCATTTGTAACACGATGCACGTTTTTTGCTATCGCGGACACTTGAAAAGTTTTTTCCCGTCGTCTATCCTCCTCGATATTTTCTACCGCGTGTCGTTGTTACCTACAGAAAGTGTTATTTTTCAATCCACTCGATGATTTTTTACGTAGGTGCACAAAAGCACTGTATATATATATATATAGGTGTATAGGTAGGTACTACCAAAAACCGTGCGTGTTTAGAATACACCTTCGTTCATTCGTTGATGTTGTTATTTTTTTTTCCCGGCCAATTATTTTGTTTGTATAATTTTCTTAAGAACATAACAGGTACACCGGGCATTCGTTCAAGAATTTTCAACATCGTGTATATCAATGTATTTCACACGTGCATAAAACGTTTTTCGAGAATCCGCAAAAAATGCGAACAGTTTGTATTTTTTAAAAAGACCACGTCCGTTGAAAATCGGCGGAATATGTCGAAAAACGAGTAGAGCGACATAACGCTCGGTACGATATTATCCGTGTGATTTTCGACGATTTTTAAAACATATTACGTCCGTTCATTTTTTCTTTTGATTTTCAGACGATTTCGTGGTTAGGTCAAACGCGTTTATGACAATTATTATTATTTTCTCGCACGGATCAAAGACGAAACGTTTGGACTTTTCATTAATCCTATTTCCATCTCGTCGTAGACGATACGTTTTTCGCGTTTTTCTGCGGATGCGCAACTGGCAAACTAGCTGCTGCTGTTCTTATAAATCGGTTAAAGATTCCGTTTCTGCTGCACGGGTTTCGCTTTGAAATCGAAGTCTGTTCGTGAAAACGTCGTATTCGACTCGGACTCGAAATGGTAAGTGGGGCCCCCCTTTTGGAAAACCGCTCGTGCTGCAGTTTCTCGCCGTTCAATTATCGATTTGTGTGTATGTTGCACGGAGCAAAATAACACAATGTCGTACAAATTACAATAATAATAATATTGTTCGATATCATTATGGCCGTTTCGACATAGCTCGACGACGATTATTCCGTTCCGTCGTCGTTACGACATCACAAACACGACCCAGTTCCCGGAAACCGTTTCCGACGGCGCATGACGACCGAATCGCGCGCGGTCCTAAAGAAAATGAGGAAAAAAAAAAAAAGGACGATTTGAACGGTTAATGAGAGACCCGCGCAGTTCACACTTTTTATCGCTTTGACAGCGGTTTTTTTCTTTTAAACAGCACGTCGTTGACGACGTCATGAATTTTCCCTCCTCGAAATCGTTTTGTTCTACGTTTTCAATCTGAAACAGAGCTAAACACCGAAAACTGAAAAATTCGAGCCAAGTCTCCGGGTGTCGTGATTTTCTACGGAAGTAGGCAAAATGTATATAGAAATTTCGAATTAAAATATAATGTAGAATTTGGTTTACGGACGTATTTTCATCGTTATTTTTTCGTTTTTGTATGTGAATCCTACAAAAATTATTCGAATTTTTTGAACTCACCGCGTCGTTTACACGAACAAAGTACGTACCAAACAGTTTCGATCGTGTTTTTTTTCAGCAGCTAATTATAGAATTTTGACGTTTTACTATGGCGCTTTTAAAAAAACGTTTTTATCATCAGTTTATTTTTCTTTTCAAGACTGTATATTTTTAATTTTTTTTCTGAATTCATTGTAACACGTGTTGACGATATTTTTTTGGATTTTCAAAAAAAAAAAAAAAAGGTTTTTTGCGTGCCCCGTTGTAAAAATATGACTTGGAAATTAATCGATCCGAGACAGACGATGATTGTGTGATCTGTGGGTCAAATTTTGAGCGATGCGATGAAGATATTTCTCTTCCCAGCGTGGCGCGACCGGTTCTCGGGTATTTTCCTCCGGCCACCGGCGGCGAGTATGCAAATGCGTAACCCGTTTATTATATTATTATACCGCCTACCTACGGCGGTCCACCTCGTTTTCGGACCTCCTTTCTCTTTTCACATCGACCGAGGTTTAAAAAAAGTGTCAATGTACTTAATAAGCTCGGATTTCGAACGTAAACTTTGCCAATGTAATTCGCCATTTCGATTTTATTGCCGAGAACCGTCCGGAAAATCAGTGGGCCCGTTACGATTAGAAGAGTAGAAAAAAAAGTCGAAGAGATCGTCGCGGACCCTCGCGACTTCTATTAGCAGACTAATATACAACTGTGTTACGAGTTTCGTGTGTGCAATTTTAATAAAATCGTACACATGATCGAGCGCACTTTTTTTGTGAAAATTAATTCCATTCTTCGGTTTGATGGAAAAAAAAAAAACCGATTTTTTTTTTTACTTTGTATTGACGAATCGCGTAAAACGACTGATCCGTTGTGTGTCATTCCACGTCGAATGTCATTAGGAAAATAAACGACCGAAACGATTTTTAACCGAACAAAAAGTGGTTGACTGGTCAACAAATTTAAAAATAATCGACCACTGGCGCTGGACGTGAGCCTAACCTATCAGGGCCACATCGTTAGGGAGCGACATTTAAAAGGGGCATTTACTGACGACGTTTTTTTTTAACCTACTGTTCTACAGTAGTCTTCTCAAACCATACGGCACCGACGATTTTACTTAATAGAAACACTCGCTTTAAAGACATTAATCACAAAAAATATTTTTTTAAATTTTTTACGTTTAAAAAAAACCAATCGATCAGATAAAATAAACGTTAAAGCGTGTCACAAAATTAGTACTCAATTTTATATTATCAATTGATTGAACTAAATGTTGTACGTGGGTATTCCAAAATAAATTGATCAATGTCCCTTCTGGGGGGGGGGGCAAAAAAATTGTCTAGGGGGGCAGGGGCAATGCCCCATTTTACTTCATACTCGTCTCGACCGATCGTCGGCGCGCGCGTGTGGCCCTCGACTTTCGCACAGATAATTTGCGCTGGTCGTTTTATACTAAACATTTTTTTTTATTTCGTTTCCGACGCAGAATCGTACATGTGGGTCAGTGTGTGAGCGTGTGACTGGTCATCAATAATAATAATGTTTTTTTTTTTTTCCTACACCGACAAGAAGTGGTCGACGAGCGAAATCCATTTGGCGCGACCGGTTCGTAATCATATTAATAATAATAATATGTTATTCGATTCATTTGCGCGGCCGAGTTCGTCGTCGTCGCTATAACTTATAATATTCATTCGGTCACGCGATATTTTATTTTTTTATCGACGAAAAAATGTCGTCGTTTTTTGATTACCGCGAAAATCCGAAGAACTTTCGGTTATTTTTAAAAACGACGCGAAAATGTGTACATCATATACGAGACGCCGCCGACGTGTTTTTGTGAACGGACAACACACCGTGCGGGTACATTTTTCGGTAAATTATTTCGAAAAAATAACGCGAGAACGAGACTTGATGCGTATAGTTTTTACTAGTTTTATTGAAAAAATAAAAAGTTTTTACGCGTGCAGAGAACGTACTCGAGAACGGCCGACACACGTCACTGCGAACGCAAAAGTGTTTTAGAATTAACAAAAAAAACCTATAAAAAAATTTACTAAAAAACTTAAAAGTATTGAATTAAAACTATGAGTTTTTTTTTTTTGAAAGAGAATATAATATCATAAAATCTTGTCGCCATTGATTCAATTTATTTTGTAATCGATAATTTTTCAGAGTACATTTTTAATCTTTTTACAAATAATATCGAATAATTATAGAATGTTTTAATTATTCGATAGAATCGTTTCTCATTTTTACGTGAAAATTAAGTTTTAATCCATCGATACTGTTCGTTACCTAACCAAGTACTTGAACGTTAATTTAGTTATATAACTGTAGTCGTGAGCGTTATTTCCACGTTATTGATATAACGGTTTATTCAAATTTTTATTAAATAAATACAATGAATTGGTGCCAATGTTTGCGAACATTTTCAATTGAGTGGTTTTATGGAAATTCGTTCAACTACGTTGAACTAAAAAAAAAAAAAAAATATTAAAATTTTTTTTCAAGAATTTGCATGTCCATTTGGTAATCTACCAACCTACAAATTTACACTCTGTGAACGCGACTGTCTAATTTTGTGCTAGAAAATTAAAAGAAGTGCCAAATTGATGGTCATACGAACGAATTTTGAAGTACTATATCATGAAAATTTGGGTCAAACAAAAAATAAACGATTACTAAGATCGCTCAAAAAATTAAATAAAACAACGAAATAATAACGATGCGAACTGTCTATGAAAAAAAAAACTGTTGAACTGATTTTAAACATTTTTAAATCGTTCATGTGTTTCGAGCTGTTTTCAAACTTAAAACCTAAATGTTTTACGAACATTAACAAATTTCGAAATTCTATACTTTGATTAAAAATGTTCCAAAATCAATCGAAATCTTATTGAAAATTAATGTATATTTTATCATTTCCAATGATGTATATGACGGTTTCAAATAATCTTCTTAAAAATTCGAAACGATTTTGATTGATGTCGATAAAAATAAGCGAAATTTCAAAAATGTTTTGATTAAAGCGCCGTGTGATCACCTAGGCGGAGAAGAGATACGAGTATAAAAAGTCTGAGAACCCTTATTTTTTAGGTAGGCGTACATTGCAGTTTTAAGATTCCGAGCGCGGCTAGGAGAACGTATGTATTTAAATATAAATTTTTATAACACGACTAGAAAGTATTGTATTATTTAACGATAAAGAATCTAAATGTTTTTTTCGCACGTTCGAAATTCCCCAATTTTTTCCCATAGGGTTCGGTATACTAAACTAATTTGTTTTTCACAACGATCGTTTTGAGTGTTCGTCGTTACGGACACTATACCAGCAGCTGTATCGTTTGCGGTAAAATGACGAATAGTGTTTGTCGGCGAGTCATCGCGCCTAAACGAGCTGTACTTTACTCACTTTCAGGCGTCAACAAAACTATAGTCTACCGATAAAATATGATATTGTCACGAAAAGCGAAAAAAAAAACCGTCCGTTAAACGTATGGTACTTTGAGCAACAACAATGACGATTTTGTTCGTCAAAATATGACACACATTTTCGAGTATAAATGACCGTAACAACAATCGCTTACACGTGGGCAGTAAAATAAAAAAATATGACTACAATCAACGTAAAACATGTGTGAACCGGTGTGTTTTCTCCTATCAAAAGCACACTACCGGCGCTACGCAGTCTCACGACATCGCGGACACTCGCGTTTCGGAACCTTTGTTTTCCAGCCGTCGCGAGAGATTCGCAAAAACTTTCCCGAAATACATCGCAATATATGATCACGATGTTGTTTGGTACGTCGGAATACCGACAAAAATAAAAATTAATAAAAGTCCCGCAGGATTTCATCAAGCTGTACAGAATGACGGACAGTATTGTCAGGATTTGCACGAATCGTTTCGACCAAATTTTCCATCTCGTGTCGCGAGTATATATCAAGCACTAGCCACAATGATGTAATATCGTTAACAAATAACTAGATGCTGGCGGGAGATCACAAACATACAGTGTTCGAATTGAGTTGGGTTACGGGAAATAGGTCAAAGAATCCCTTACAAATAAATATTGAAAATAATTTTGAAATGTTTTCCTCTAGTATTCTGTTGCAGTGTTCTGAACTTTAAAAGTTTGAATAGTTTTACTCGAAAACGAGTACTTTTTGGAGTGATTTTTTTTTAAATTCTTTACAACTGTCAAGTAATCGTTGTGGTCCCCTACAGGTGTAAGTTTTGGATCAGTTTATATGTTCTTCACCTGTGTATTCTTACACGGATGTTTGGAATGTACTTTTTAAAAGCGTTTGAACACGTTCGGCCGTCCAGTATAATAACGTACAGGGAACGTTTGTCATAGTTATTCGCTCAGCAGCCGTTTCCCATTTCTTCGATTCGAGCACCGAAAACGTACCGACAAAGTTCTGAACGAGAGAAAATAATTTTTTTTCGCTCGCTTCTAAAACTATCTCCATAAGATCGTTTTTGAGCCGTACACACGGTACCTCACTTCATCAACAATCGCTCGTCGCCAATACAATGTAACCGGACAGTCGTGGTGGATAAAAAATTTTTTTTAAACCGTTTTTCTCCGCGAAAAATAACGATTTTCCGTCGAACCGTCGTTATTTTCGTTCATGAAACGATCAAGTTGAATCATTTTTCAACGCGTTTATTTCGTGGCCGCTCGTGTCAGAGCGCAGTCCGCGTGTGTTTTTTTTTAAACGCAGGACGAAAAACTAAACGATACATCGAAAACCACCGCGGATGTGAAACTTATATTTCGGTTAGAATCAAGTTAGTTACACACGCGGTACATGTTTTTAACGTGACCCGGTCGTTTATATTGTTTATACGTCCCCGCGTCTGATGGATTACGCGCAGCGACAGCCTGAACTCGTTAAAAACAGTCTTAATGGCTTTAGGCGCAAGTCGACTGTGCGGCGAGTTCAGAGAGTTTCGCAATATATATATTTCGTCGTGGGGATTACACCGTCGTATAATATAATGCAAACGTGTTGTCTATATGATTAAACTCGATGGGATCGTTCGTTTTTTCAGTAACTTTAATAATACGCCGTTTGGTTACTTTTCGCAAATATCGTACTGCTACCAACCGTATATTTCGTATCAGCTAGACGAAGTCGATAGCGTACAGACGACGGTTTGTAAAAAAATCGTTTTTGAAAGGTTCGAACAAGGTTTTTTGGTTTTTGTGTAATTTACAGATTGTTCGATCGCGGTTACGATACGTGATAACGGTTTTCAGACTATATTATACACGTCATACATGTACTTTTTTTTAGAAGACTTTTATTGTACACCAACTTTTTCGACGTTTATAAGACAAAAATATTCCTCGAGGTATTCATAAAAATCAAATGAAAAAATTGTCCCCAATGAATTTAATTTTTTTTTCACGATTTGTATTTCACGGTTATTCGGATACTGATGGATCGCAAAAGCAAAGTAACTGCTAATAACAACGTGTGTTCGTTCTCACGTGACGATTTTTCCGCGAGTAAAGTAAAGTTTTCATTTTTCGGGCCGTTCAAAATTTATCACACATCGTCGTAATTTCAATGGGTTCCATGGTTTACACGCGGATGTTTTTTTTTCTGTAAACAACTTTAACGACGGTTAAAGCCAGTAAACTTCTAATGGAAAGGTCTACAAAAATGCGATCGTACTTTGAGAGGTCTCGAATTGGAAAGTTCAAAATTGAAAACACTTTTACGTTTTTTTTAACATCCAAAATAACGATCGGAACGACTCTTGCGTAATATATTAAAATGGGTACGGTAAAAGTTGTTCGAGCGATTTCGGAAAACTTTTGAGCCAAGTCACGCCGGATTTTGTTTTCTCGTTTTGGTTTTATTCGCCGCACCGATACCGCCTGTGCGCAGCGTGGCGAAGTCGTCAAACCGCGCGCGATTAATGATCGTTTCTTCCTCTGCGAACGCGTTTTACGCTATTCTCGCGGCGTTATTTCATAACGTGTTATATAGCCACCTATATATATATTAATATTATACAGGCGTAAAAAACAAAATACAATACACGTGTAATAAAATAATGTGCCTATTAGCTCGCGAGTACGTATTTCCTCGTCTCCGATCGACGTTGCAGCAAGCGGCTATACCGCGAGTCGGCGTTTATTGTTTTGGTCGGTGAGATCACTTAATGCTTTATCCAAATCGATCACGTTGGCGATCGCTATTTGCGATGTCATAAAAATCACTAAAGCTGTGTAAAAATGCCGCTGCCGGACCGAAAAACTCGACAAATTCAAAAAAGTGGCAGCACTCACTTTGGCCCGCGTTTTCTCGACGATTCATCGCACGTGAACGACGACAAACTCGTGGCGGCGGCGTGAAACGGGAAACACGCGTTCTACGAAAACACGACGCGGTATCTTGATTTCGAGAAAACGCATTTTTTTTAGTTGTGGTGGAAATGCTGCAGAACCGATCGAGTTGTTTGAGTTAGTGATAAATATCGTTGTACCATGTAGATATTTTCGTGTGACGTCGTAATAGTCGTATCGCCACGGTATGATCTCCCGAGAACCCCGTGAAAACGTCATTATAATATCGAAATCATAGTAATCTTTTACTCGGAACGGTACTTCCGTGAAGAGTATCCCGAGGATCGCGTTACAGTCGTCGTATAATATAAAATGTGTTCAAGACCGTGTGTATTCGAGATGCTTTCACCGAAACGGATCGTTATTTTATTCTCACCCGTTGATATTGTTACGACCGTTTGGAGAATATCGCACGAGCCAACCGTACACAGCCACTATAGCAGAGGTGTATTACGTCCA
Organism: Hormaphis cornu; assembly: GCA_017140985.1. Classification (NCBI taxonomy): domain Eukaryota; kingdom Metazoa; phylum Arthropoda; class Insecta; order Hemiptera; family Hormaphididae; genus Hormaphis; species Hormaphis cornu. The sequence goes on from CM029362.1 coordinate 15,433,022, forward strand.
TCCATTTTTAGTTTTGCGTTTAAACTCGCGATTCTTGCACTGCACACATATACTTGTCATAGGAATAAATTGCCACACGTCGGCGGCTGTTGACCACGAATTAACCCGTTCGGTCACGTGACACGCGATTCGATTACACGGTCGATTAAAAAAACGTCGCGACGGATTACGCGACGCCACCACTGTGGCACACGATTCATTAAAAAAACACATTGCGTATCCCCTAAAGATTTTGATTTCGCTGAAAACCGTTCGTCCGCGGCGAGTTTTAACGCGGATTACGATTTTGAAGTTGTCGTTTTGAAAAACCGGAAATATTGTAAATAAAATACCCCGGCTCGTCGTTAAGCGTTTGATGTTAATTCATACTAGTCGTATGAATGACCCAGAGATGATGACCAGAGAAACGCCTTTTGTAAAAAACAAGTGAACAGTGCACATGTTCGAAAATCAGAATTTCAGAATCAGAAATTCAGAAAATCGACCCGAGTACAGATTTCGTAAAAATATTTAAGTGACTAATAATCTCATCGATTTACACGTAAATTGTTTTAACATAAAATCAGAAGAATTTATTAAATATAGTTTTTGAATTGAATTTCGTAAAAAGTTAGAAAAAAATCCAAACAGTTTTTTAGAACCCACGCGTCAAATTGACTTTGATAGAACAAAAAAAAAAAATACCGAAAGAAAACCGCTGTGAATTATGAACTGTAGGCGCTTGAACGTCCTGAAGACTGTTCCACAAAGATTCGTGACTACTTTTAGTTTGTTCACATTTTGCGTATTATTTATTCACACGACATTTTTCGGCTTATCAATTTTTATACATTGAGTTTTGTGACGGACGCGTACAAAATATGTTTTTTTTTGTAGATTTTACCGCGAAAGTGTCGTTATTAGCTTTCGTTCGGCGTGTTTAACGAGCAATGTAAACAGGCGCGTCATATAATAATAATAACGTTTGGAAAGCAGTGTGAAACTTATTCCACGAACGATTATTATTCTGTTTGGATTTTACACGATTACGATATATTTTTCTTCCGATGAAAAAACTCCGCGACCTTCCCGATTCCGTGGGAACCGGGTTTAACGCGCCTATATAACCCATACGACAATACAAATGTCCGCGGGCGGTTTATTTAGGTTAATTGTTATAGTGTCCGACAACGTATAGTTCGAGGTTAAGACGTGTTTCAATGTGAAATTCGGCTGCAAGTGCCTGGAAAATAACGACATAATATTTTGTACGTTCAGCAGGGGCTCGTTTTAAAAACACCTACCGCGTGTTTGTTAAAAAAAAGCATTTTGTACGCTTATTTTTTTATGACGCGTACGTTCCCGGTTAAATTGTCGACGATACCGTCGCGGTTATTACTAAAACGAGCTATAGAGCAAGAGCAAGAGCAAGAGCCAATCGTGTTTTTTAGAGTTTTCTCCTTTAAAATGTAATAAATGCCCTTTTCAAGAGTTTCTAGTACCACCCCCACGGTTTGAGAACCGCTGGTTTATAGGGACTCGTATAATAGCCGTGTCCAAATATTGCGCGCAGCCTCCCGAATTATGTATAATTTGTGCAATATTGTTCGCCTCCTTAAACTATTATTTATTTATTTACACACACGACGTTCCCGTTTTAAACGGTATACCGTCGCGAAATTTCCACGATAATATCGCCTATATTATATGGTTCGATAACTGTACGACACGGGCGTGTCGTTATACGGTTCATCGCATCGTGGTGAGCGAGCAACGTGTATAATGTTATTGTGCATAACAAATGGATTTTTTGTGATATTATTTACGTCGTAACTGAAGAACGTAAATAATTATCGACGTTTGGCGCGCGCAATATTACAAAACGTATTTTGTCGGCCAGTTAGCGATGATAAAGTGCGTTTGTATATTTTTTTCGTTTTTACTGCGGCGTTCTCGCTCGACGTTGTTGTAATAATAACTATTTTGTTGATCGTTTATTAACGTCGCAGGTATAACATCACGGTTTTACAATATTACTATGCGCTTATTTTTGTTCGCCAAAAAACAACACTTCACACTGGCAAACGGACAAATCGTTCGATTAGGTAAGACGGTTGCTGAAAACTTTCTCGATTCTACACATACGTACTGCGCCATCGATTAAATCGCTGATTGAACAGTCCGAGCATTCATTTTTCTCGTCCAACGCTCGCGGGTTTTATATAAATTGCTGCTGTTCCGGGGGTTTTAGACTCGCGGGTCAGAATGATTTTTTTTCTCGAAAAATCACAGTTTTTATACGTTTTTTTTTTTTTTGTGTTCGCGGGTCGACCGTTTTTTTAATTTTTCCTCCAGCTGTAATTTTTTATTCATTTGGAAAAATT
>CM029362.1:15446664-15518102 GCA_017140985.1 Hormaphis cornu
TACGTTTGACATAAAAACTGTGTACGACGCGAATGAACGTCCGAACTAAAAACAGCACCGCTCAGAATCTAAAACGAATAATCGTTTTCGCTTATAAAAATATCATATACCATCGTATCATATCCTATAAATGCGTTCGTAAATTTCGCGTGATTATGCCATACACAGGAATATACATATAGGAACTTGTATAAGATTTCGAACTGTAAACGACTTTTACATATCCTGCTAGTGACATCTGTAAAGATATCAAAAAAAGGACGCGTAAAAGTCAAATAGAAAACGAAATGAACAAAAAAAAGCGATTTCGTCAGACACACGCCGCGAATCGTGTAAAAATAACGTGAAAAACGTCGAGAAAAAAGTTTGAACCGTAGTAATAATATTATTGTGTTCGATTCTACGAAGTGTTTTATAATAAATTCGTATGATTTATAACGACGAATCACCACAAATTCATCGGAATAAAAAAAAAAAACGATCGTTTCGGTTTTTGTTTTACGATATTGATACGGCGGTTAGTACAAACAACGTACTAAATTTAATAAACCCGAATCACAAAAATGATACACTTTTTACTGCGTATACGTATAAAAGTGTATCATTTTTGTGATTCGGGTTTATTAAATTTAGTATAAACAGTCACAAGTGCTCAAATTTTAATTTTAGTACAAACAATGTAGTATAACTGAAGTAATACCGGTTTCGATTAGTATTTGTAGACTTTCGGTAGTTATAAAATACGAAACGATCGTTGTCTCTATAATTGCGCGCTACTGCTTCAAAATATTATACGTTATCTTTTAAAATTTTGTTTTTTACAACTGAGACCGGCTCTCCGAGTACACGTTCTCCACCGTCTCTCATCTCTCTATCCTCTGCTGCTTCCCTCCGCCCCGACGATTCCTCGCCTACAAATCAGCACAGCCCTTCCATCTGAAGCGACGTCTTCCCAAAGGGGCCGTTTCCGATTGTCGTTGATCCCTTCACTCGTGCCCGCCCGTTTCGGTCTTCCGACTGAGATTTCTTCGGGCGTGTCAGAGTCGTGTACTATAAGTGTATCTGAAGATTCGCCGTAACAGCTGCTCGTAGTGTACACTAATAGCAGTTACTGCCTTGTTTTTAGTCTGCTGCAGCAGGTCGCGGTTGAAATATCCTAACGGCGTCAGCAAATCGCGTAGTAACTGTTATGACAATATCGTGTCTGATGTTTTTGAGAGCTACTCCCCGAACACTTTGAGAACATCCTATAGACGCTTGTTTGTACAGTCGCCGCGAGTTTTTGTCATCAGCCATATATACTTATATGTATGTACGCGTCGCCTAACCTTGTAGTCGTGAAAACCGCGCACGACCGGACCGGAATGAGCAACGATGTTTGCTTACAGCACGTACACACGAGGACATCACGGAGGGTCCTCTCGACGGGAAATCGACTGTTTAATGCGGTTAAAAACACATTAAATGTCGCTCTGCCGATTCACACGTGTAACACACACACAAAAGTGTTCAAACACTTTTCGTCCGCATTACAATAAGTGTACCTACCTACGTCATGTTTTCCCCGGGCTGTGAGTCCTCCACATTATCTGGTGCATAATGCGAACAGTGTTTAGAGAGGTGCACACTCGAATTCGGCACACAACGATCGACGACGACGTTTGTTTGTTTGTATAACGTATTGTTATAATTGTTGTAACGAAGAGCAGACGGCGCAGTAAACGGTGTTTGTCTTGACTAAGACAATGTTATAATATCCGTACAGTAGTGGATAGTGCCTGACCGCGCCGTCCGAGTCAACGTATAATTTACAATCATAAAGTATAATCATACGAAACGTGTTGGTTCGGAATCTGTGTTTAAGCTCCGTTTTTTGTAAAAATTACCTACTTGTACGTGTAAATATATTTTGGAAATCTACCATAGTTGAGACTGCGCAGGGACGATGTGTGTAACAGACGTAAAGCGTTTCCAACAACATAATTTTTCGACGCAGCGGTGTTAAGAAGGAAATTCAACACTGTTTTTAATCGACACGCTCGACAGTGAGATAATAATTCTCAGACCGTTTCGTTCCGAACTACATTTAACATCGTTAATTAATTTTCAATGATCTTTCGAACTACGACGAATCATTGTTGTTTTAACGTAAGACGGTTTGCAGAGTGAATGTGCACTGAAGACTTGTGATTGCAGAAACAAAACTATGAGTTCTTTGATTTTATATATTTTTTTTTTGCCAATGATAAAAAATTTTGTACCGTTTATTGGGTCGAATGGATGGATGGTTTCGCGCAGACACCGATGCACAAGTGTGCCTTTATACATTTTTTATTTTACTAACCGAGTCCAATGTTTATAATATTTTGCCCATACTAACTTTTTTTCCTGCACTTTTGTTGCAACCGTTGTTAAAATAACAATCAAACACTTAAAATTTTAGTTTAAAAAATTGATTTATTTTAATTTGCTATTTTTCGGCTGAAATGAAGCAATTCGATTAGTTCAATAACTATCAGTTTAAGCAAACAATGTTACATCGTGGTATTTGAGTAACATAATTTACAATGTCTTACATGTTTGATTTATTTTGTTTCTAACGGATCCGGATAAAATTTTAAATAGTAAAATTATTCGGCGGTTTATCCTTGTTAAACTTTCGGAGTGATCTTAACAAAATCATGCAGATCAATCGTTCTGAAAGCGTCTTACATTTTAGAACAATATTTTTTTAGTATAAGTGTTTTTAATTTTCCGGTAACGTTGCGACGACTTTGGTAACATTCATTTTGAAATAAAAACTATTGGTTTCTATTAATGTACATAATATAGATTACACAGTAGGTGTGACAGCTATTGCGTATTGAATTCAAGCGTTTAATTGAATTACACTGTAGTTTTTTTTTACCTACAGAACGTGACAATAGCCATCATCAAACATTTTTTTTTTTTTTCGTTAAAATGCATTTCGGTCCGATGACAACCGTGCATATTATTTTCGCAATAAACACTCGGCTCTTCGATTCGCTTCCATTGATTAGAACGAGGAAAAGCTGAGTACGCTTCAACGATTTTATACGACGGGAAATAGTTATTCGCGGCTGTTACACGCGTCGTCATAATTCTACCGTTGGATTACATATTATAGGTTTTGAATAACGCGATATCCCTGCGTTCCTACAGTAATATTGTATTTTTCGTTGTAAATTTTGCCGAAAACCGTTCAAACTCAGTTTGAAAACAAATTCTGTTCTCGGGGACACCTATATCGTGTTACTACTGTGGCGGTTTTATATACTATAATGTTCTATAATGGAGCGATCGGATGCGACAGCGGTGAAAAAACAATGTTCGCAGCGGGTAAAGGGTCAGAGATGGAATGGCCGGTCGACGGTTAAAATAATAATAATAATAATACAAAAAAACGAATAATAATAATAGTATAATGTTATGCTGATATGGTCAATCAATTAGATTGGACACGGTCGGTTTGTTTCGTTATTTTTTAGCACGCATGTCTTGAGTATTTTTTTTCAAATTTTTTTTTTCATACGTTTCGCGCACACCGTTTAGCAGCGTTCGAGACCGTTCGATCGAAAATGAAAAAAAACACGTCGGCTCTACGTATATTATCACTATACACTCGGACGTTTGCTGTTTCGACGGAAGCGAACGTGATTTTAACGTATTTTTATAGACGGAAATCGCAATAAAAATCCGCCGGTTTCGAGACTCGCACGTAGTGTAAACACCGATTTTTTCGAAATAATCTCGAAAAATCGCCGCAGTAATAAACACATTAAGTACGCGGCCGAAAGCCTCAACCGTTTTTGCGGGAAGACACTCTAGTCGATACGAAGTTTTTTCGCTTTTACTAGGGAACCGCGGATGCTTACAACACCGAATACGCGCTCGAATCGCTTTTATGACGTTCGACAAAGTTTTACCGACATTTTGTCGCCGAAGAATTGAATTCACGTGGTTTCGCACGATGTAAAGAGCATTTTGTTTTGTTTTTATAAGATGTTATTGACGCATCGGTGTTGATTTTATTTCGCCAAAGGTTTCATTTCGTCGACGGAATAGTGATAATTTTCTTTGTTTAGTAATAAGATCGACGTAAGATGTTTCGCTATTTTTTTTTTGTTATTGTTCCGCGATAGATAATTTTTATTTTCCGTTTTAAGCGTGCACTGTACAGGAACTGACTGTAATGGTAAGCTCAACTACCATATTTAAACGAAATTTTTTTTTTTTTCAAACATATTAAGAGAAATTATTTTGCGCTACAAAATGAACAATTCACGGACAGTATGCAGGTCAATTATTTAGAGATTCTAGATAGGTATATCGTGTGTAGAAAAAAACATTCCAGTTGTTGCTTGTATCATATCCAGGCGGGTACGCAAAAGTAAAACTATGTAAGCGAGGTGACCTACCTATCTGTAGATGATTAGGTGTATTATCGACAGCAATCGATGCGCAGTATTTTAATCTTCGTGTAGAAAAATTATCAAAACGTATGCGAAAAAATTGATACCGAGAGTCATTTTTTGCTCATTGGTTTCACGCTGTTTTTTTTTTTTGAAATTATTTATCGTACAACACTGTCTACAGAAAAAGAAACGCGGCGTCGGAAAGAGTCTGGTATGATCTTCATTCTGTCAATAATATTTTTACTGAAAAACACGTTCGATAAATAAACTGGAAAAGACGCTACAATATTTTTTAAATTGATATTTGTGTTTTTGGAGGAAAAATAAGTATACGGGTATTACGAGAATTTGACACAGAATCGCGTTATATACATTTTTAGTACAATATAAGTGTTGTATTACTACTTATCGATACGACTTATTATAAATTCTGGCTATTTTATAAGAAGTACGTTCATTCAAAAATAAACTTTGGAAAATTTCACTAGTTAAAATTTAAAAGTGTGTTTTGTTTTAGATATATAAATACGATGATTTTCATCGGTATTGAATTCCCGTATGGCAGTAATAATAATCTTGACACGGTTGTTTTACAAAGTAATTATTTGTACTGATTGTGTTTTCGAAAAAGTTTTGAAACGAAAAAATTAAAACCTAACCTAAGCTCGACTGAATTATCGTTACATCAACATTACATTCGTAATAAATAGTTATGGATGGTGCGATTGAATTTGATGAATATGTTCGTGTGAGTCTTGGCGGTTTCGATTTGTACGGAATCGTCGAAACGATCGACAAACATCACATCGGCCTATTCGCTGAAAATAATCCGTAAAATTCAACGCGAGACAGTATTTTTTAAGGCATTAAAAAAAAAAAATTACGCGCGTCTTACGTACTAATGAAATAATTTAATATTTTTATTTATACCATAATGTTGAGTCTCTTTTACTTCCGTGCACAAAGCGGTTTTTTGATTATTTCATTCGCTCCAGTTTTTTCATTAAGTAAAACGCGCATAATACAATTATCCAAAAATTAGCGAGTTCTTTAGATCGGCCCAGTGAGAGATACTCTCTAGTTGGCGATAATGTCCGGTCACGGTTGTTTGCGAAATTCTACAGCTACGCAGTGGTCCAAAGTAAAATTTAAAATTATTCTTGATTGTGTAACACACAATTATTAGTTTATGTCGGTTACAGCGGTTAGATATTATAATAATAGAAGACCAAAAGTGGTTTAAATTTAGAAACATTGTTAAACACGATATTATACCTATTATATTCGCTGTTGTTAAAAAAAAAAAAAAATTTACTAACTGCAAATTATAAAATTTTATAATAAACGCGGTTTCTGGAATAAGGTCATGGTCAATTATTTTTTAAATTACCAATTTGTTTTTTTTTTTACAATATTATGGGTTCGAACTTATTTGAAATTACTTTAAACTATTCGAACGTAAAAAATGTTTAAAAAAAAATCAAAAATTTTCCAAAATGAACCGTAATCTGCGGTGACCAAACACCGCGGGCGAGAGATAAAAATATGATAAGTATTTAAACCGTTTACTCGTGTTTTTTTTCTATAAAAGAAGCGAACGTTTGAACAAATTTTATCGACAAAAAAAAAGCTCGTAGATTTTTCTATCATAATAACGTGAAAATTATTACATTCGTCCAAGTGGGTCGTTCGTTTTTTAAAGAAGGTCGAAATAAAAACAAGCTGTGATGAGTAGGTACGGAAAATTTGAATTTCGTGAAAATTTCTCTGTCTATCAAACGAGTCGTTTTTCTCCGGTTCTCGGATAGACAACCGATGAATCTGCATCTTACTCACTTTACAGACGTATTGTAACCATTCAATAAAAACGTTATCCTTTGGAGAAAACTACGTCAGTACGTAACGTACAATCATTATATTATAATATATTTCCTTACAACGCAAAACGGTATTCTCGTTTTCGGCATACTAATGCGTTCTCGGTTTTATTACGCGCGAGAAAATAATAATATTGGTTTCTCCTATCGGAGATTATATTCAAACCTGTATTACACGCGGCTGCAACTGCAGTTATCGTCGTCTCATTACCGTGACAATGCACTATCGTTTTAAAAAAAAAAAAAATGCCACGAATCTTTAAAATATCAGAAAACGGAGAAAATCGAAATTTTAAGAGAAAATCCGGTAGGTAGCCGATTTTTATTGCCGGAGACCGTTTTTTTTTCAAAAACCGTTTTCGACCAGAAACGTGAATGTCAACTCTACACGCGTGTACGTTTGTTAATAATAATTTCCAGTATAAACTGTTGTACAACACTCTGTGCGAAGTAGCTGCAAGTGTTTTTACGGTTTAATATTTTACGTCTTGTTGCGGAAAAGAACGGAATTAAAACCTCGGAAACCGGAATTTTTAATAAAAACTACGATAACAAACGTACAATCTTCTGTTATATCACGTTTTTATAGGACCGACAAAAACCAGTTCTGATCCGAAACTGACCGTAATACGTTTGTACAATGTATCTGCAAAATAAGAGAAAAAAAAAATGTAGAGAATTCAGACCGGGTAAACTGAAAAGAATGCAGTTCTTGATTAGACACACTCGAGCTGCTGAAAGCTTGGGAAAAATATCAGCACCGTGTTTGAGTTATTTTGTTTTTCAGCGTTGTTCGGACGGATCAAAGGATTTTTTTTTTTGAAACTAAATCCCATCCAAAACTCACGTGCACTATCGTAACCGCAAAAACCGTTAAAAAATATTACGGCACGGAACTTGCGATTGTGTAACGTTTTAAAGAATCGTTTATTTATTGAATTAAAACTTTGCCGTGTTTTCTGTCGCGGGTAAAATCGTAACGAATTTCAACAATCCGTTCCGGGGGGAGATTTTGGTTTTTTTCCAAACTAAATGTAAAATATTCGAAATTCCCGGCACGCCAGTAGTACCCAACACATTTTTAAAATCGCGGACCACTCGTTTGTACGCAGTGAATCGATCACAGAAAACGGGAAAAATCGCTCTTCGATCCGCTCGGAATCGAACACAACAACCGCCTGGTCGCCCCCCCCCCCCCCCGATACGACACCGTGCGGCGGCGGCGACGGTGGTGTCGTCGAACGCGACCACCGGCGATCCGTGAAATCCGGCTTCCTCGATCGGCGCGCATCTGCCCGTCAGCACTCGAGCATTAAAAGCTCGTCATCGTCGCAGCACGGGGCCGCGGCGTTTCGAAGGCGGTTCACCGGAAATGAGAAAAAGAAACAAAACAGCTACGAAATCCAGATGATATATTACGGATTCGATGGTCGGAATTGCAAAAAAACCACCAGGTACGCCTAGAATTCGTCGAAATAATCAAGTACGGCCTAACCGAAACGTTTCGATCGAAATAAAAACGGACCGCCGTCGTCGAAACAATCCCTAGAACGCGTGGAAGAACATTCTGTTCTTCCGAAATTCTAATGTTTTTAGAAATTTTTACGCCCGTTACAGCCGGGTGTAATTATGAGATTTCGAAAACCGATGGCGTAATGTACCTATGCCGATGAATAGGATTTGTACTCACCCGCGCCTACGTTGATGTACGGTGTTTTTGACGATCGCGGAGACCGAGAAGAATTGTCGAAAAGAAACGAGATGTCCGTGTATTTGGCGAGGAAGAAAAAAAAAGCTACAAATATATATTAGGTATGATATATTATAGTTGGGTAGCGAAGAATATACGCGGGTGTGATATTACTGTCGGTGTATAGTATATTTCGTCGGCGTGTTTATTGTTTATTAAATAAACTTTATTTACTTTGACCGGCGTTTTTCTTCTTTCCCCGCGACGAGTGTTTACGACGAGAAAAAAGCACGAGATTCATCGTATCCATTTTTTCTGAAATTTTATCGTAACGATATCGTGGTTGAACGCACCGTTTTTTTTATCTCCATCCGCACCGTATAATTGATACTATTAGCGTATAGATCGAGTACATTACAATAATGTGCGGTACCGTTAATACACACCGGCACGACGTTTTTCGGGTTTAATGGCGCGCTGAAATATTCAGCGTACTGGAAAAAAAACACCCGCGTTAGATTTCACCTGCACTCGTTTTTAAGCAGCTCGTCGCAAAAAACTTTAGCGCATAACGACCGGCCGGAAAAAAGACCGTCTCGTATAGGGAGGTTTTTTAAATTTTTTTACAATAATTTAACTTTTTCGCGCGTCACAACTACGGGGGTACGTTTATTATTTGCGGTTCTTTCCGCGTCGTTTCTTTTTTTCGTTCCGCGAGTGACCAGCGTACATTATGTTATGCACAACGCGTCGTTCGAAAGGACATAAAAATCATAATGGCACATCATCTCGAGGCGTCCGTTTCCTGAAGGTTTTGCACTCGGGGGCACGGCTCGAGTACATATGGATATTAATATCTTAATAAAATATGTTTACAAAGATTTTCTCGGTCATATTTGCACGCCGTGACCGGTGTTTAACCGTCGTTTACACACCCGTACGCATGAGCGCTAGCGAGCGTGTCCTGCCGACGCGATGTTGTTAGTATAATGTGTCGTAAACACACAAATAAAGCCTACGTTTTTCAGTTGTGTTTAGCGTACATTTCCACAAAGTTTATAGTTTGAATATTTTCCGGTCGATCAGAACCCACCGACGGAGTATTGTTACCTGTACAGTGTGTACTTAAAGAGTAACTGACTTTCGCGATCGGATTAGAAAAATCATTTTTTTTTCCCAAAGATCACAGTGACGGCCAGAAAGAAGAAACGAACAAACAGTAAATCGATATGTTTAAATCAATAGCGTTTATGACGCGTTCTCCCGCAGTGTTGCCGACACCCAGACAAAAACCCATAATGGTTAAGGACCTTTAAAAAAATATTTTTTCCTGTGACACCAACTGCCGTTTGTGTGTATTATGAAATGACTTTGCCGTTTTGAAAACCAACTCTCTTTTTCGTGTCAAATAACGTAACTATGTATATTATAATTAAATTACTTCAAGTTAGCTTTAGCAAAAAGTAACTCGTAGTTTTGTTAGAAACCGTGCTGGAGTCGCTTCTAACTTTCTAATCAGTGTCTAGCTGTTTGGGTGTACCAAACGACTCGCGTACGACGGCCGATCGGGATCTTTTTTAAATACGTATGTACGTAATGGCTCGATTATTTTTCTAACGATTCATATAATATTGTACCGCGTATTTTGAAACCCACTGATAGTCTACAAACGTTTTTACGTTCTTTCAAAGTTTCACGACGCTCGTCTTAAAACCGTTTCGATTCCTGCAGCGGTATTTCCACTCCTGCGTGACGAACGAAATTCGAATAGATCTTTGATAGTAAAATCAGTTCGGAAAGTAAACCTACAACTTTTTTGGACACGAAAAACATAAAATTTTAGAAAATTGCCTATGAAAGCGTAGGACTGAAATAATTCTTGTCGTCCGCCACCTAGAAACACGTATATACACGAACACTGTACCGAAGAGACTGCAGCACGTGGTTTTGCAACAAAAAACGACTCGATTCGACTCGGATTTTTTTTATTTCTTCTTCTTCAAAAAAATGTTTTCACTGCGATTCTGATGCTGTGCGTACCGGCGAGATATGAACACATTTAAATCGCGTACAAGTATATTATACGTCTGAAACACTGTGGTACATCGTTTCTGCACGAAACGGCATTACGCGTCGCTTGGTAGTACCGTTTAACAGGTGTTTTTTTGTTGTTGTTGTATTTTACGGTATTTTTCGTACGCGTCGTGATCTCACCGGCAGGTACACTCCTCTCACGAACGTTTTAGAAGTTTCGTGATTATTATTCAACGAGTTATATCAATCAGAGAACCTCCAGCAGATTGGGCGAGTAAGCGATGAAGAATTAGATTAATAAATACGAAATTCGTTCAAACGTAGTAATCGCACGGTTTTGCCGCGGTAGTTTTACCGTGGATGAATTTACTATACAATAACAGGCATGTTATGTCGAGGCGAATGCGGGCGATATAATAAATACCCTCGGTCGCCGCGATTTTTGGCGGAAAACTGCGATTCTTCGTGAAAAAAAAACACACTGGATTTTACTGTTCTTCGTTGTCAGCCCGCAGCGGACGTACACTACAAACGTCGTTCGATCCGACGCGTCGAGTTTTCCGAACGTCGTGTTAGCGGACCATACTATTTTATCGCTCCGAAAATACTATATAATTACTTCGACAAACACGACCCCGCGTGTACAAAAACGGCCGACGATTTTTCCGTTCGTACAATCAAATAACAAAACCGCGGCGAAACAAATCAAATTAAACGCTTTTGCGTTTTTCCACTTACTCGCCGCAACAAAACAATATCGATCCATAATTATTGTTGTCGTCCGTTAATTGTTACGAAGGGATGCCGCACTTCAGAATTAACAAAACACGCCGCGGTTACGCGCATTCAAAATGGGTAATAATCAGCTGGCCAAAATCGCCAAAAACATTTCTCCGCTTTCGTGAATTCATTCGGCACGGGGCTATTGAAATATATTGTGTCCGTTCCATTTATTTTCTAACGCGATAAAATAAACTTTCTTCGATAAGTTGTTCGTACGACGCAGTTATGTCACGGTGCTTAAAAATTACCGAACGCCTGCTTGTCTGAATTTGAAACCGGTATGATTTTTATAATTCGTTCGATTCATAACGTCTACAATAGCGGAAAAGAACAAAGCTTAAATTGATATTGTTGTGCTGTATTTACCTGAACTAGGCGTATGCGTTCTGGTCGTAATCTGTTTTGATGTTTGTATAATATCCGACGTTAGGACAGCGAATTTCCAATTAAACATACCATATTGTCTGACGTTAGATTCAATAACAAAAATTAGTTCTATAGATTAAAAACACATCTGGCCGAAAACTGCGATCCCGCGGCCAATGGAAAGTGGATAAACGATATTATATTATATTACGACCACGTCGAATTCGCGACCAATGTGAAACGTACGAGGAAGAAAAAAAAAATCACTTGTAAAAGAACAGAATTCGACACGCCGAGCTAATTGTTTTTTTTTTAAATTTTTTTTTAGTGGACGATGTATAACGCCTAAATTTTCTTCTTCCAGAGTAATTACGTCCATGTGAAGTTTAAACGAACAAACGGGCTCAGCAAAACGGTCGAGTCGTTCATATGCGAGAAGATATGGACATTTTATAAAGTTTGCACAAAATATTCGATACCTCGTACACGACACATTAGATACTTGTAAACGTTGCCATTTGGATTTTTAAAGTCGGTAGACGTTTCAGTTTTTAATTTCAGTAGTTCATCGCGTTTTAGTAGAATTCTTCTCGTTGTAAGCATCGCGATCATCGGACTTTTGGAGTACGTTTCGGTTTTTTTTTTGTATTTCGATTTTCTCGTTTCAGAATTATTCTTTTCGCGTGGTCCACCGATTGATATTTTCCGAGACCCAACTAAGCCAGCAAAGTTCAATCATTACGGATTTTACGATAGGTTTTCATTTCTTATGAAAAAAAAAAATGTATGTACCATGTTTTTTTGTACCTCTGTATATTACCGAAGCGTAGTAACCTTAAAATTCAAAAATTTGAAAGTAAAAACTGCATTGTTCGTGACAGTAGGTTAATCGCCGATTCGGGGACCGATCTCGTCAATATGGCCTTAAAACAATACCTGTATGGTTTTATAAACTTGAAAATATTAACAAGTTTTGAAATGAACAAATTTGAGCGAGTTCTGTACACGTATAATTGGTTTTTCGTTTGAACCACTTTTTAAGTTTTACGATGTTTTATCTTCTGTTGTCATACAACACACACGCGTATGGTGACATTTAAATGTATATAATTATTGTACTTACGGGGTTCGAACGAAACGAAAAATATGTTATTATTGTTTCGCTTATTCGGATCGTTTTGAACTCACCTGAAACGAAACATATAGTCGATTATACTTTGTTGTTTTTTCACACGCCCGTTCGTTCCCTATCATTTTTCAATCTTTTTCAAACCAGATCTGCGCTGTTTTTATCATTAGTAAAATAATAATAACTGTCGTGTACTAATTGCGTACGCGTGAAAAAATCCACGCGATGATTTTTATCTTGTTTCGTATACGAAAATCGTACAAGACGTTATTATCTTTAGACGACCTGAAGTGTGTGGCGCGCTATTAAAAATACAACGAGTCGTGTGAATAGTCTTTTTTTTTTTTGTACATAACGTAAGAACGAACGAATTCGATCGCAACGGTAAACCACCCGCGTTGTCAAAACGTTGTGCGCTCTGTGCGCTGTTATGCAAAAAAATTTAGCGTCGTCATATTTTTAATCGACGTTTCGACGAGAAACAATGGCGATCGTTCAAAAACCGTTCTAAAAATCCAGAACGGTCTCGTCTCAACCAGCTGGGTCCCAACATCAGAAGACGCGTGTCTGTGAAGGTGTAATACAGTGTTCGAATTATTATAGTGAAATTGTCTTCCCGTCATCGTAATTTTTTCAACAGTCGTGCGGCAGAAACAAAAATATGTATCGTATAAAAAATCTCACATAACGAATTTTAATGTCGTAAGACTCAGAACCTCTCTTCTTTGCTCTAGAAAGTAGGTAACCGATTCGAGAACTAACCGTGGCGTTGAGTTTTTTTTTTTTTCCGAGTTAAACAATAACCATAGTCGAGTTGACCGGGCGGCAAAAAGCGACTGCGGGCATCAGTTAATAAATTACGGAAAAACGTAGCTTCCGTAGCTCGACTGTTTCTTACACAGGTCTCACCGACGTGTTTTTTTCTAAAAAATAAAATTTCGCGCGACGTTTGTGAAAAAGTGCGAGTATGGGGTAGATACCCGCGTATTTTTTTTTATAGTAATAGTTTTTTAATACTTATTAATACTATTATTTATTCAATAAGCAACAAGATGTGCGAGTGATAACGTCGAGAGCCCCGCAGCAACGATGACGCGGCGACAATAATTATTTTGTATCTATCGGCGAATTGTGCGCAGGTATCTACCGCCGCCGCGCCGCGAGTTTCCGCTAACGGGTTTTCATACGTCTTTTCGCAACGTCTTTTACGGCAAAACCGGCGATGCTCGACAATCATTATTGTTATTATTAGCGTTGTCGACGGCGACCGATTTACTGTCCCGTAGTGTCACTTTTTGTCTGTCGCGCAACAGTTACTAATTATTCGTGTATTACTTTATTATCGACTATTATAGTATTTTATTTTTTTCGCGCCCGGTGGAGATTCGTGGCGGTCAGCCCGACTTTCGACGGCTCGGCTACGATTTTGCTGCTGTACCGGAATCAATAGGCGCCATCATCAAACCGTCGAGTCGCGACGATGACGACCGTTTTTGTTGATAAAACGTCGTTACACGAGGAAACGTCGTCGTTTCATGTACGTTTTCTTCGATTTACAGAAAAAAAAACAAAACCGATATCGTTTGCGTGGGACGGAGCAACGCGGTTCGGACTGGTTCGTAAGCAGCTTAACGCACAATTTGTTATTATAAATCACAACTGTCTTCGGAAAAACGACCCTAAGGGTTGTGTCGAACGCGTAAATTCGATCGTTTTTTTTTCTTTTTCTATGGTCGCTATGTGTCAAATTTCATTTGTTTTTGGGTATAACTCAGAATCTAAATAAAAAAAAAAGTCCATTTTATACATCGCGTTTTGTTGTAGATTTATTCGTTGTTTCGGGTAACCGCATTTAGTTTTTGCAGTCAGGTTGACAGCGCGAGTCGGGTTAACGGGAACAGTCGTTCGAAGTCTGTAAAATTTCTTCGGTCGTGTATATTGTTACAATAATTTAACTATTATCGACGATTCCCGCGTGATTCGAACTCGTCGATAAAACAAAATGTCCGATTTTCTCGTTTTTCAAACACGATAGAAAGTTTTTACCGACGGTACAATATTACGTAGTATAGGTCCGTCATTATTGTCGTGCACATAATGATTGTTTACGATTCGTGATGTCTATTAATACCCAATATTAAAGCATCGTATGATTATACCGAGAGTGAATACCGAGGTACACGGTCGATGACAACAATTTACAACATCAAGGTCGACGCGTTTGTACAGAGATCGGAATTTCGAAATCAACGTTGAAATGAAAAAAACAATCGATCAAAAGCTTTCATCGGTCAACGGCAAATCTTCGTACTACTTAAGTAGACGAATAAATCCTTTTTTTTTTCTCGTAACTCGTTCATCCATATTATGTATTATGGCGTTTGAAATGACAAAACGAACGCGTGCCGACAGCGGGAATTGAAACTTAATCGGATAAAACTGTTGGACGAATCTCGGATGACGAAATATTTTGTTCTCGCTATCTCCCGTCGGGTGGTCTCTGCAGGAGGCGATCTCGGCGTGCGTGTGTGGTGAGCACTACGGCGCAGTTTAAAAAAAAAGAAAACTATAAGCCATCTTCAAATCGACGGAGCAGACGGACTCGTTGAAAATTCTTTCTCGGCACCTACATAACGTGGTAATTGTAACGGTACAGGGTAGGAAATAAATTATTATTTTTCTATTGCTCGTGATAGAACGAAACGATCAAGCTTTTCGTAACTTGCAGGGTCTTGTTAAACGTACTCGTGGTGGTTCATTCTCAGATCCTCTATCCTCAAAAATCCTCTGTACCGTTCTCTCGAGCGCTGCCACCTCGTATAGACGAATAATAAAACAATAAAAAACCTCGAGAATCTGTTCTGAATAACCTTTTCATCGCTTTTATCCACGGTACACGTCGTATAAATGTGTCTTAAATGTGTCTTGATATTTCTCTACTACCCGTCGTTCACTTTTACTCTATACATATTTGCACAGCGAAAACCGATATTGCGTTCAGCTGACCGTCCTTTCTTTAATCCGTCTCAATAGTAGAGATCCCAAACTCCATTCAATCGAGGTAAACAAAACGTCTAGTGAACCATAAAATGTATAGAAAAAACGTCAAACTTTTTGAAATTCGTATTTCTAACGAACAGCGAACGACACGAAGAGGAGCGAAATCGTTTTACGACGATTTTAGGACTACCCGCGATGTCGCGCAAAACAACAAATAATATTGTTTACAGCAATGGATCGGTTCGCTGTGACCATGAGCGCGGTTTTATACTTTTTGCGAGACGCGGTGAAAATAATTGTCGTTCCGTGTCGAATAGTCATCCGACGAGACGAAAAAAAAAAAATAAACAAACGAAATAACAATAATACAAAATATACGCGGAGAAAACGACGAAACTGCGCTCTTTACGCGATTTTTTTAAAAAAATTTTTTATTTATTTTTTTCAGTGTTCTTTATTAACGGGATACTCCGACCGGTGGCGTGCGCCATTGCAGTTTTCATACTGTAATTATTTATTTTGTGGAAACGCTGATGAGCAGCTGCTGCACCGAAAGCAATAATTTGTTGGACCGTCTTGCGCACGAGATTTCATCGCGGGTCCACTTATTTATTTAGGTTCTGAGCGCGTCGAGGAATGCACATTATACGTTTTTTTTTTTTCCCCCGTTTTTCTGTGATCAAAAGTTCTTGTAGAAAAACTGCTCCGCGATACGTTAAAAGACTGATCTGGGAGACGGTACTCTATTTGATGCGTTTTTTGAAATTTTGATTGGATTTTTCCAAGTAGTTGCGGAAAAAAAGAAAACTGCCCGATTTTCGAAACCGCTCCGATCTACTTGAAATTTTATACACGTCGTTTAGATGAGTTTTGCGAGTGTTCCGCTGAAATTTCGGTCGATTTCGATCATTTTTTAGGGAGTTATGGTATCACTTTTTCTAGTAAAAAGAATGCTTCGATTTTAACGTATGATACCTCAAAAGATGGCACTTTATTTGAAGCTGTATTGTTGACATTTCGATCATTTTTGGAGCAAAAAACAAAAACGGTCGAATTTCCGAAAGAGATCGACTTGAAGTTTATACGTTTCGTTGAGATGGGCTTAACTAGTTTACTGTTGAAATCACGACCGGTTTCGATCATTTTTAAACGGAACTTTGAAAATCGTTATTGAATTTTACGCCGAAAACCGTGAAAAAAAATCGACAGTTTCACGGCGAAAAATTTGAAATCCTCAGGTTTTCGGGTACAAGGAGTGCTCCAATCTTTCAAAGTTTGGGGTCTTCAAAGTTTGTTTCGTTCGGTTATTTTTATTATTTTCTGAGTCGTGTGCCGAGGACGACGACGATTCTCGTATAAAATTCGAGTTTGCGCCACGGTTCTACGTAACAGCTCCGTCTGCCGATCGTCACGCATACGTGGTTTCGCCGTGCAGTTACCGCAGCGTGTGCCGGGCCAGAACGGAATATTTTTCCGATAAAAACTGCTCGCGGTGAGCACCGACCGCGTAATGTGTTATCCCGTTCGCGCGCGTTTATCGTCATGATTTTTCACTCGGCTCTTCGTTTTTCCACGCGAGTTTTCCGCGAAATATGAAATTACTATGTACACGCGAGTTTTTTTTTTACTACGGTCTTCTGCAGCAGGTACCTACCTACGACGATATACGCCGTTACGTATATTGTTATGAAAAATCGTAATTCTCCGGCGTGAATCATGGACGCGACGGCGTACGCGGGAACCATAGTTATCGAATGGTTTCGACGATCGAAATATCGAGAGACGTTTTTACGATCGAGACAATACCTCGAAATAATCATTCGAAATGTTTTATTCAAATATCCCCCGATCAAAACAATGTGCTGTAGTGATGGGATTTGTTGAACTTGTAAGATTAGTTATCATCCCCCGGTTAAGGTCGTTTCTCGCATAGAACGTTGCGCGTGTACCCCCAAATATTCCGCGGTCAACTGGCCAGAAACGGACCCTTTTCGCATGAATCATTTTGTCACAATACGAATTATTGTGACGTGATACGGCGTGTAAACGAAAATGTGCGCGTATTATGTATAAATCGCGAGTTATTATAATTTGCCGGACGGTTTACGCGAATTAAGTATCGACAAATCAGAGAATATCTTGAGAGCAATAAAACTTCGTTCAGCCATCAAAATTTGATCTCGGGCTTGCTCGAATCCTTATGTTCTATTGCGTATCGTTTATTTATAGAATTCAATATTTTACTTCACATATTATAGAGCAAAACCGTGTAAAAAAAAAGAAACGGACATTTTATCGATGATCGTTTTATACGACTGTGCGTTCCGTACGATATGAAAATATAACGTGTTCGATGTAAAATCGATTCGGTACGAAAATTGTTGTAAATATTTCACTGACTTGTGTGAATCCGGGTGGGTAGTTAGGTGTTCATCATGTTCAATAAAATACACTGCCGTTCGAAAATCAGATATAATATCGTATACGAAAATAACGAAAAGTTTATACGGAATGTGATATGAATCATGACCGTGGCCGGCGTGCGGCATCACGTCAACGGGGTTTTAAAAAAACAAATAAAATGTTTAAAAAAACAATTTATCGACTCGCGATAAAAATGTGTTGGCGGTTTCGGCGAAAATGCCGGATGTGCCGCCGAAGTAGGTCCCGCCGAATTCCGAGGTAACCGGTTGCGCGCGCGGCGTAGAAAAGCCTTCCGGGCCGCCGCGTCGTCGTACGTCGTCGCCGACCAACTTATCGATCTTCTTTCTAGAGTGAAACGAAGAACGTATTGGTTTTATTTTCTACCGCGCGATATAATTTCTCCACAGTATGTCCCGGTTCTTATGACGCCTCTAACGATACGGGTATCGGACGGTAATGTTAAGGGTCTTAAGCGTCGATAAAGTTGTTACAGTAAAAAAAGATAAACCCGGTTCATTTTCCACAGGGTAGCGTCGATTTTCGTAAAAAAAAAAAACGCGCATTGCGCACGCCTTGCCCGCAGACCGTTCCGACTCCTTCGAAACGGGGGTACCTGCTGTTCGAATCGCGACGGCCCGGAGTCAACGAACCGTTAGTCAACCGCGTCACCTGCCTGCTCAGCTCAAATCGCTCGAGTGTTCTCTCTCTTGCGGTTTATTTGTTTAGAAGAGAAAAAAAAAAACAAATAGCTGGTCGCCGTACACGGTTCGAGCAGTTTCGACGTCGACTATACGTTAGCGGCGAAAACGATTTCGGGTCGTATGAAATTATTATTCGGAACAACGCACGCTGTTCTGCGTTGTCGTCGAGCTTTAACGTAAAAACGTTGTGCTCGGAAAAAAAGTGCTCGGAGAAGTGCTCTTGATTCACTTGACGCGCGCCGTTCGGACAGACGAGTTTCCGTCGTACGAAAACGACGAACGAACAAAATCGGATCGATCGCGTTGAACGTGTATATTATTAATTATTGTTCGCTCTATTCTCGAGTGTTTAATCGATTTTTAAAATACACCACAACTGCTTTTCACGAACAACACCTGTGTAACATCGTGCTCGACCTGCGAATGAATTTTCCGGTACGTTTTTACGCGAGAACACCGATGCAATGAAGAAAAGCGTTTTTTTTGATCCACACATCGCGTCGTTAGCACACCGCGGGGTGTTTTTAACATCGTATTACGGGTAATTTTGTGCCGCAGGTTCGTCGATCGCCCGTTCGTTTTTTCCGCTTTTAAAAATTGTATTATTGCCTATAATATTGTATATATTGCTCCTGTAAAATAGACGCATTCGATCCACGAATTATTATTATACACGTGTAATTCTCATTTTTCTCTCCGAAACGCATTTTACCGCGCGCGTACGATAATAATATAACAACCACGGTGTAAACGAAAATATGAAAGTCGACCTGCGGGAAAAACACGTTAATTATTTTTTATCACCCGGTGTTTGAAAACGCGGTTTACACCCGTCTTTCGTAGTAAAACTACTCGGTACGATGGCACCGATCACAGCCGTATTTTCTGTCTTTACCGCGTACGTAAGACGACGTAAGTTCGAATCGAAATCGATAAACTATACCCGTATAGACGGAATTCGTCGAAAAAATTCGCGAAAATACAAAACTTTTCGCACCAAGCAATCGTTCGAAAAATTATTTCTAAAACCGAGACGTTGTCGTTGTAAAGTTATATTACACGCGATGGCACCGTTGTCGCCGCGGCCGATGCGCCTCATTACGGTGAGAAAATGATTATTATTATTTATAAATTATGCCGTAATATTGTAGTCGAAACACACGCCGAGCTATATTGTAGTGTTGTGAAACGAGCGAAAATTGTGCGGAAAAGAAACGAAAAAACCAAAAAAAGAGGAACCTTCTTCTTCGTCGCGATTTTCGCGTCATCTCCGTATAACGGTACACCGTGTTAACGACGTACGGTTATTACGTTCAATTATTGTTACACGTTCCGCGAGATGCTGCCGGTCGATTTCCGCACACACAACGATATATAGTTATAAATTTATTTTGTTTTTTTACCGGCCAGATAGATGGGTACTCGCGTTAATTAATTAATTTGAGTGTTCAAACCGTAGACACGATATATAGGTATAATAATAAACCCGTGGACTGCGATACGAAATTGATTCGCGAAAATATGGATGAAAAAATGGTTTAGTTTGATTGTTCCGCGAAAAGCACGTAATGGTAAATCATGATGAGTTCACATTGTTTTTCGTCGCATAAAAGTATAAGAAACAAATACATCCCCATGACTGCACGTTATATTGGCGACGACGAGTATAATATAATTTTCGAATAGTCAATATGCTGAAGAAAACGCCTCGAGTTGATCCATCAGCGTTGGTTTTCTAGAATATTTGTCACGTCCGATGGGTAGGTTAGGTGACGTTTCTTATATTTTCGGCGAAACAAAATTTACTTCAAGTTCGGTGTGTATCGGTGCACTCACCTAAACGCAAATTAAACTATTGATTTCAATCATTGTCGTGGTTAGGTTTGATTTATTAAACGAAACGCTTTGGTCATGTTATCAGTTTTTACGGAACAATTTTGTTCGATTTACTCTCCGTTTATTGGTGTTCAGCGCTCATAGGGCGTTAAATCCGCGCTAAACGGCGCTTGGATCCAATTCAACTGCATTTTGTCAAAGAACCTCGCTATCGAATATAATACAACAATATTGAAAATAGCGATACCATTTTATTAATGCCGCTGTCTGTGATGAATATTTTTTTACAAAATAAACTATTCTATTACTCTTGATGGAGTAAACAACTTTTTGAATTGAGTCGGAACACGAAAACCAAAAACCGTATAGTAATTCAAGTGAGTGCCGCTATATTTTGGCCGCAGCTAACAACTTTCATTTCTAGCCCACTGTGTGTGCCGCGAACTCTAATAAATTAAATTATAGTATTATAGTTGCTTATTTTACACGCGTATCGCGCATTCTTTATGGTGACACATTAAATTTCAGTGACGCATCCGTGAGTTATGTTTCAAACACACGCTCGAGTAGACACACACACACAACACATCACGCGGTAATTTTTCTAATTATCATCGAATCCGCACTATACGAGACTAAAACACGTCTTCTGCAGTCAATTTTAAATATACATTTTTCGAATTTAAAACTGTGTAATTGTATATTCCAATAAGTATGACAATACGTACCTATATGTACTGCGATACGATGGAAAATGAAAGGGCAAAAAAATCGTTTGTTCAGAGTTACCGTTTAAGGTGTATGGGTGTCCGAAACGGGAATCGTCACTTTGGATGTACATTAGTAAGTTAAATACTACTCATACTTTGAACACGAATTTTAGTTTTTTCTCTTCGCAGCGTGTCTATATATATATAACTTCCGTAAAGTACTTTTCTTCACCGATTAAAAATCGCGACAAACTTTTTACTTATGTTTAGGTACTGTGTTTTAGCGTACGCCGTTCGCGTTTTACTCTTGACAGTTGTTAATTGTACTGTATCGGTAAATAACAGTAATTATTTACTCTTGACAGCTGTTGTAATAATAACTTACTAATTATTAGTAGTTGGAGAATAATTCGGAGCGCAGGTACGTTGCACAGTAAAAACGGTACTCACGGTCGTTTTTATAGTTTTTTTACTCGCGCGAGTCTTATGTTCCGGCACAGGGTAAGACCTTAACGGTCTTTATCAACTCACCTGAAACAGAAACAGTTTGTTTAAACATTTTTTCACAAAAAAAAAAATAAAGAATAATCGAACCGCATGACTTCAAAGTTATACGGGGAACGTTGTGTGTCGTCGTGCTCAGTAGAACGAGAAGTTTATTCGGCGAAAAAACGTTACGAATTATAGTGCCACGGTATTGTAATACAGTCGCGCTAATACGTACACCGGTACAATTATAACCGAAAAGAACGCCCAAAATTACGTCACTTATGCTCTGTATACGAATTATACAGAGTTATAAATAACAGTTGTACGAATCGTAAGTTTCGTGATTACGTTCGCGACGTGTTATATTATACGTACGAAACCGCAAAACGTTTTCATTTAGAAATTCGTATTGATGTTTTTACGAAAACAACCGCTCCGGCGTGTTGTCACCGCGTAATGTACGCGCGGGAGGAAACGAAATAAGAAATTATGAAAAATGAAAACAATTCGCGGGCGGTTCTCGCGATTGTACCCACTGTTTTGCTGATTAAAATCAATACGTCGGTTGTTCATCACCCGATTCATTAAAGATGAAAAATGTATACGACGCTCCCCGAATGAATAAAAAGTCTGGTTGTCATTCCGTAAGTCGTGTTTTTATGATTTCACGCGACGAAACTGATAGAATAACTGCGGTTTTTAAATCCTTACGCGCGTATCACACACACGGTAAAGTTACCACCGGCGTATAGTTTTCTAGAGGCGATTTTCGCGAGCGAAATCTTAAGGATCGTTTAAAGGCACATTGCAATCGTTTTTAGTTATAATTATGTTTTGTACTGTCGACGACTGCGGCACGGTCGTAGTGAAAGGATCGGAGAAGCAAAAAATAAGAAGAAACTCTCTCGCCAGAAAATTATAAGGCCGACCGGTCGGGTGTACACGGTGTTTCCATCGCACAGAGCTATGCAAATCTTCAACAGAACTATCGACGATCCCCGTGCAATATCGTCGTTATTCGGTCGAATGATTATGACGCTCGACACACTGTGTGGTCGATTTTTAAATTTATACGTTTTTTTTTCAGTCATATTAGAGTTTTGACATCGTTATTACTATACTGTAAAACGAAACACTTTGACAAAAAAATTCGTAGGTCATCATCACGACATTTTTGGCTGGCCAACGAGTCCGTGACGTTGCCTATCGTAGTGTGTCTCTGCCAAATGTATAGAGCGCTCCGAGTGAATACATCATCTCACGTTCGAACGGAAATCATTTACGATTTACGAGATATTTGTTCGTAATAACCGCGATTTAAGAAAGAGCGTTATTCTTAACGAAATATCGATACTCGTGTCCACCACACTTGGAGCGTATTAGCGCGCACACAGTTATCCACGGATATTCGAATGCGTTCACAATCGGTTTTATCGAGTAACAACCATATCTCGGTTATATTTTTTACCGAGTCGTCGTCGTCGTCGTCCGTTTGCTATTACGGGCGCGTATAAAACCTAAAATTAATAGAATATTTAGGTTAGTATTATATATATAACAAAAAGCGACGGGCTGTGTAGTTGTTTCCGACCGTGTGTATAATACACATTTAACGACCATTTCGCCGCGTACTTACCTACCTATAACATACAGGTTGAGCAACTGGTTTATTTTTTATTCGGCTAATTATCATTTCACCGGGCTCGCCGTCATAATACGAATTTGTACGTGTTATTATAGGCGAATGCGTGCGGTGCGAACGAGCAAACGGACAAAAACGGACGCGGAAGATATTGCGCACGATAATTAATATAATAAAACAACCGTTAACGCGAGCAACACCTTGACCCACAACGTGTGTTTACACAAACAACGTATATAGTTTATTATAATATCGTAAAAATAATTCCGTCTAAACCGATACGTACGATAAGAATGTGTGTACGCGCGCAGAAAACGAAAATTATTATAAAAACTAGATTTGAATAAAAAACAAACTAGTTATCTGGCGATTTTCCACCGCCGAATCCAAATGAATTTCACTTTCCAACGCGTCTCTAGATTCACGTAGTACCTACGTAATATGCCGTTCCAGAGACGTCTTACCCCCTGTGGCACACCTATCCTTGTAAAAGAACAGTAAATGCGTCGAAAACAAAAATATACGTAGGAAAAAACGAAAATTACAAACACCCTAAGACTTTTACGTTTGCAAATCTATTAGGTGTTACGACGGTTTTCGAATAACTGCTAAATTCTATATTCTACTTGTACACGTCCATCGAGGGAACGCCGTAAAACTGTCTTTCGGCTCGCATTTAGGTTTATAGACTTTATAGTGTAAACACGTGAAATCGTAAAATTTTGACCTCCGGTCGTATTTCAATAAACTATACCTACTGTATCTCTCATTACCGTAGTATTTTTACCATTTATGCGAGCGTTTTGTTTTTCATACGCCGTTATAAACACTGAAAGAGAGAATCCAAAAAAATTTACGGTCGATGTATTTTCTTTTCACGACTCCTGCAGGGTACAAAATAAAATATCGTACTTTATTGATCGACGCCATAAAGTATACGGCGATGAGTGCATACCTAATATTCGGTACAATGTTTGGTATTTTTATACGAGTACTAAAGTATCACTACCTATATAGTTCTTGTAGTCGGATTTCAATCTAAACTTCTGATAAAACAACGGTGAATCTAGTAGCAAGCAGAGTGACGATTACGGTAGCGAGATCACGCGCCTTTTGTGATTTTTTTTTCACAATAAAAGATTTAAAACGGAAAATCATTTTAAACACTATTTTATTGACATTCTTTTACCACTTGATCGGCCCGTATCATGCACGACGGGTCCGAAATTTCACACGGCAATTTTTGTTTTTTTCAGAATCAGTTTGAAAATTAAATGTGTCTTGAAAATGATTTTTTTACCTCTCTATATATTTGTACGACCGTACCCGGATCCTGAGGTATTTTTTATCCCCACGGATCCAGTCGGTCGTTTTCACTTTCCTCGTGCGGACTTCATGATACGTGTTGTATTATGGTACCGGTTCTCACGAATCCGATGATGGTCGCCAATGGTCAAAACGGGTATTTTGCTCACCGTAATAATTATCCATTATTCATCAATCATTAGATCGATTGTTAAATCGTACATTACACGTGGGTATCTACTTACGGACTCGACCGAGAATGAGTGGCGAAAGCGCGTGTTCGGGCGTATATACCGAATATAATGAATAATTTCGACCGTGCGACGATAATGCGACGGAACTTAAATTCGACGAAAATAGTGTTGATTATTGTTACACTCGAAGCGGATAGAGAAAATCGCTGAAAACGCATCTGGCACAGTAAGCAAAAGACGTTTTTGAATGGAAAACCTCACACGATACGTAAGAAGTAAGAGACGGGCGAAATCATTTGATCTTAAAACTCAATATGTAAATCGACTGAAAAAAACGGATTTTTAAAATCTCAAAATCATTCAGAAGACTATTTTCAAAGTTCAATGAAAATTATTCCTATAAAAATTTTTCAATTGTTCGACGTGTTTTATCCCGAGCTGCGGGGCACACTGCAGTGGAAAAAACGTCAAAATAAAACTGACGGTTCGTCGGGGGACGTTGTATGTTTGCGGTACACGACGCTGTACAAGCGCTGAATCGTTGTTCTCTGTCGGTTAAATGAACACCATTCGAATCGGTCGTTGTTATTTCTATTTATTTTATACGCGTGTCTGAGTCTTATGAGTTTCGTAATAGAAAGCAATAACTGGCCGGTTATGCACAAGTTGGGTGAAAAAAAAAAAATATTTAAACCACAATCCTACTCACCGCAGTGTTTCTGTGACAATGCACATATGAATTTACCACCTACTAATAGCGTGGCGATTATCTCACATCTTACTACTCGGCCCGAGAAACAATTATTATTATCACTTTGTCTGCAGAAACCTGTTGCGCCGCCCTTATGTCGAAAACCCATTACGACGTGCCTATGTTTTCTTTTATACACGACTTTCTCGTGTCACTTTTGCTTTCGCGCGATCCACGGGTAAACCGTAGAAAGTTTCGCGGCGACACCGCGTAAGTCTCGAGTAAGTCTAGAAGTAAGTCCGATATTACGATATCGTATTACGGCGGTGTTGTAACGCTATTAAAACACACGATAATAGACAAAAATAATAGCGTAGTGACCACGGACCTCCGTCGAATCAGCGGCGAACAAAAGGGGAAAATAACGGTTTACCCTGCCGATATTATTTCACCGGCTCAGTAGCCGCCCTCTGTCCAGTACAATATTGTAGATGGTGCACTGTATTGATTGATCCGCGCGAACGGCCCGCGAAACGTCTCGTCATAAAATGTTCTGGATCGAGTCTGGAGAGTCCAGTGGGATTCCGGTATAAAACACCGGACGAAAACATTTTAGAAACGTACAGTCGCCAACGTTTTAACGAACCGCAATTTTTATCGTTTCTTTCGTATACAGCGTCTACACACGTTTATTCAAACGTTCCATGTGCTGCGTTAATAACCGTCGTTATTTATTTTTATACGGATTTTGTTTTACGCGCCATGTGTTCAGTTAATAAGACCCGCGTTTAGAAAAACGTATATATAAACATCTGCAGCCCTCGCTAAAAATATCGTCGACGGCCGAGAAGATGATGTACCTGCGAATTCCGCAGACGGTAATTATTATTCGCTGTCGATCGCGCGATCCGGTCACACGGCTGTTTGAGGCGAGGGAAAACGTTAGTAAAATGAAGCAAGAGATGCCTCGGAAGAGTAGCTGCTATCAGTAAACTGTTGGATGATGTAATTTATACGATTTGTACTGCACGTTTCGACGGAAAGGATGCTGACGGTCGAGAAGAATGATAAATACTGTTGTTATTACGAGGTGCCCACGACGAAAGTAACAGACGGGATCGTCATTACACATTGTTGATTTCGTTTCGTTTTTTCCTACCATGTTATTAGTCGGATTGTGTTTTTCACGGCGAGTGAACCCACGAGCGTGTGTGAATCGAGTGATTTCTTTCTCTCCGGTCGATCGACGCGCGTCCGTCCGGCCGGTGATGTACCGGCCGCGAGAATAGAAAAATTCGTTAATGGTCACCGCGCACCGAGCGTCCCATTATTATAATAATAATAATAATTGCGTCCAGGATCGTTATTATTATTTCTTCACAATACGTGTTGTAAGTACAACGGGCGAGATCCTACAAAACTGTAGGTACGTACGACGATAATATTATAATGGTGGGCATAATTTCAGAGCCGCGATCGTGTGCACACGCCCCCACACCTCTTTATTATCGGATTGGATTTTGACGACCTTTACGCGCTACTCTCTCTCTGACGGTTTAAAATCGATGACTTTGAAGTTTGGAGGACACGGTATATAAGGATGGTATATTATTACAATACGCGGTGGTAACAAGTCAATCGAACGCACGTGTATAGCGTTTCGTTCGTAATATTAATGAAACGCTGTCGCCCGACGAGAACGGTCGAAAAAAATGTTCGAGTAAAACCGACGTTTCGGTAGGTATCGGCCGCGAAAACGATGAGAATTGTTGTGCGAAGTTTTCGGAAAGAATAAACGCGACTCTGATCACGAACATACCGAATGGTAACAAACGGTGTGGAAAGGATATTCGTTAACTCGTATCGCCACGACGGTTTCGGGATAAAAAAATTGTCAACGATAAAAAAACAAAAACGTAACAAAAGCCGTAACTTGTCGGCGGTTGTACTACACGATGCACGGTCCCAAGCAGTTCCGATAATACAACATACACTTATTTTCGGTTCTAAACCCGTTCTTTTACGTTTTTATGCGATTTTTGTGCGATTTTTATTTTCAAAGAAATATACTCCAAACGACCGAGTGCTCCGTAACGTTTCTCGGTGTAACCGCGCGAGTTTAGAACCGTTTTCGGAAAAATACAAACTCGGTGCGTCAAGACCTTTAAAAGCACGCAACATTATCGCCACCAGGTTACTACCGAATTGAGACACTATCAAGTTTCGAACCATGATCGCGAAAACACGACATTATTTATTACGTCACGTCGAGCCTAAGGTTATCATCGTCGTCGTCGGCTGAACGATTCGGGAAAGTATGATCAAACAAAGTTACAACATCGGTTATATGCCTACACTATACGTGTACCGATTGTTTTTTAATCTTTTGATTAGTAGTGACAGCCGAAGCTGTACAAAGTAAAAACTCGTATCATCCGCGTTTCACCGTGTAACAGTCTACTTGTACCTACTCGTACAGCATCAGATTATCGTTATTATTATTATTAACGAAAGCATTTGTAATACGTTACACTAAAACTCGCTTTTACGGGCGTGGTGGCCATAATTGTGCTCCGCGTCGTATTATCGCCAGAATCGCGTGTTCGTCGATCGCGTAAACGGGCGGTGTCCACATGTGCGCGTGGTCTTGTAGTGACGAAAAAAAATCATTCATTCCAAACATATTTTCGTGTCGGCTTACACCGTGCGTATTGTCAAGTGTACGCTAAAAAAAACGTCTCGAAACGAAAAACCTACGTATCATTGCTCATAAACGATCGAGTCGAGTATTTTTTTGCGTCAGCGAAGAATACGGTTTTTCTGCGATCACTTTTTCCCGGTGGAAGGAATGCTCCGATTTTGACGTGCCTCGAAAAACATACGATTTATCCGAAACGCTACTTTGTTTGTTTTTTGAGATCTTATTCCCGGAGCCGAAAACGCAGAAATTTTCGTCAATCGCTCCGTCCGACTCGTCGTTGAAAAGCGTTCGACACGAGTATACTGCTGAAATTTCAACCGATATTGGTCATTTTCAAGGGAGTTGTGGAATATTGAAATTTTCGAATTCCGTTATCGTTCCACAAGTTCCACAAGTTTTCGCGTTTCGAAACTTCAACGAAATATAAATTAGACAGTTTTGCATAATAACACGCGTGGTTAAAAAGTTTAAAAAGCCGGTTCGCAGCCGAATCCACGCTGCTCGTATTTTATCGATAAACTCGTCGTTCCGGACAGCTTACGGGGGACGCGTTTTTTTACACGTCGATTTAGACGTTGCTTTTCGATCATCCGAAATGAAGATCCAAGTCGGACCACTTTCACGTGTAATACTAAAATGGGAAATATTCGACCGAGGTTTTTGTCGTCGAGTTTGTTTTTACCGGAACGTGTACACTCTAGAAACGTGTACCGAGCTCGCAACCGTCTTTTCGATGATTTACCGTCGCTTTCAGATGTGAAAATAACGCGCCACAACTTCTAAACTGCCCAAAACACCGTATATTTTTCATTCTCCGCAAATACTCGGAAAACCAACGGCGATTTTAAGGACTACGAAGCGTACGATCGGGTCTCGTCCGTTGCGCGTTTTTCGGACACATCTTTCGCCCGTGCTCCGTAAGGCGCCCCCCGAACTCATTAAAACCGCCGCGCGAAAAAATGAAAAATCCCGCACTCCGCCGTGTCAGTGCCGCCGCTGTCGTTCCGCGCGTGTTCTATGGACGGTCGGTCGAAAGAGTTTTGAAAGAAAAAAAACGTGTAACGGTTCCTAAGACATTGTGAAACGGAATTGTGCAGGATCGGTATGCGAAAACCGACGGAGAGATGTGAAAAAAAAACCGCACGCTAAAACGGTTATCGCACGTTTTTCGCCCACGACGAAAGAGTAACGTTGATCATAATGTGTGTGTACCCATTGTGCCCGGCCGACGATAACACCGTGCGAACCAGTCGAAAACTGTACCTATCGCGCAGAGCGAGATGATTGAGCATGTTATTGATATGCAAATCGCGATTCGGCCCGTACTTTCCTAACTCGTCGAAACAAAAAAAAAAAACGCCTCCGTTTCGATAGTTCGACACGGAGTAGCGACTGTCGGTTGCCATCAGATCAGTTCAGTTGTCTATACGCGACATAGTAGGCATACTGCACGCGTCCTGGTTTTAAAAAAAAATTTAACACTTTTTATCCACTTTCCTACTTTGGCGTGAAAGTTTTCCGGATTCGGAGAAAAAGATCGACGTGTAAAAAACGCGCGCGCGCCTCGTGATTGTCCGCGCGTTTCGTTCGATACGACCTTTTCTAAACGGTTGCGGAATCGGCTAAAAAATGTCGGTTGTGCGGTTTTTCAGCCACGGTAGTTTATCTTTGGCTAACGATTATGTCGGTATTTCATCGCCGTTCGTTTTTCCCGGTTCGTATTTTAGAAACGATACGTTTAAACGCCGTTTCGAAATATATACTTTTTTTAATCGTAACACCGAATCAACAACAATGTACCGGCCGTATCGATCGACGTACTATGTTTGTTTGAAGTTATCCTTTTCGTTTCGTACATATTTTTTTGTATCAAATAACTATTGAAACGCGCATTTTATCGACTATAAGACTTTTCGGTCCTTTACGTTACGTATGATTTTAAATTCAAAATACGAAACGGAGAGTCAGTTGTTCAACGCTCGCAGTGGTGTCGCGAGACACTCGTTTTCTACAGGCGACAAAAATCATTTTATTGTGATCTTTTTTTTTTTGGTTTTTTTCGTATTTATAAAAAAAAGAAGTAAACGGGAAAGATGTATAGTTAGCTCAAGTCGGTGGTACCTATCTCGCGTGCGGTTGTTGCTTGTGCGCAGTGTTTTAAACGAAAACGGATTTCACGACCAACGTTTTCCGGTTTACGATAAACTAACACGTAGAATTTCGTTATTAATTTATTTTCAGTTACGTTCGCGCACAGGTTGACACGAATTCGATGCGCCAAACGTTTTGTAAATTTTTTTAAGTACGAGATAATAATTCCACGGAAAAGACAAAAATTATAACATTTTAGTGTAAAATTTCTTAAGAATACGAAATACACCTAATGTTTTGCTTTCGTTAAAACGCGTTTAAAAATAAATTAGTTCTACCATTATCGGTATATAATGATTCCGATGAAATTATCCGTAATCACGCTAGACGCGACAATCGTTGAAATTCCATTTCGAGGCCTAAGGAAATAATACTATTGTTCTCTCCCGTGATTTGGAAAATGTAAAACGTTCGTACATACACGTGTTATACACGTTATATCGTTTTCTCTCTTCGGATCTTACCGACTGTCCAGTGTTTCGCAGTATTTTTTTTCGTCGTTTTATTTTAACGGTAGTAATTCTCACTGTACACGCCGATAAGTAGCTATAACTATAACGGTCAGCCTATGACACACGATTTTTCAACGCGTTTTGAATTTCACGTCTACCGTTTTTCTCAACTTGATAACCGATTTTATTCGTACGAATTTTTTATTTTTTAGAAAACCGACAGACAACAATACAACAAACAGTCAGTCTAAACATTTCCTTTTCCATTTTATATGCGGGCAACGTGTTTTGAAATTATCGGAAATGAATTGTTAATGTGACGGGAGCCGTGACAAAGCCATGACGGATCAGTCGTAGATGTTGCGGAGGAGGAGGCGACGTCAAGTCGCGGTTACGTTTCGTACGATCGTCGTACACGAGATTTCTCGGATGAGCTCGTCGCTGAAAAAATCGTTTTCCTAAGATTTCGGGGGCACTAAAACACACGGTGTGGTTTTCCTCGAAAACCGTACAGACGCGACCAGCTCGTTCGGGACGGTTCGCAATCTCGTACTTTACGTGAAATACGGTTTTTTAAAAAGAGAACGACACACCGACCGACCGAATGGAGAAAACGGGCGAATCGCGTTGAGCCGAATAGTTTTGAGCCTTTTGGATCGAACGATTTTTTAACGCGCGCTGTGCACACTGTCAACAACTGCTCGCGTTTAGTGTAAAAATCGGATCTGTGCTCGTTAATCTGATTATTTACGCCGGTTTCGCTTGTCGCGATTTCCGGTCGCTGGGACGACCGTGTGAGATTCTTTCGTTTTCCCCCGGAAAACACGGGAACCGCCTGGCCGGTGGTTCCCGTTTTCAGGGTCCCAGTCGGTGTCCCAGCTACGACGTCCTCTCTCGTACGCGCGCGCAGCGTAATTTTTGTCAAGTTTCAAACGAAAGTCAAGCGGAAATCGCGAAAATCCCGCCGACTGGTTTTTATCCTGTCCGTGTGTATAATAACAGCGTACAGCGCGAGTACAGTCGGGTACAGCGTGTGTCGCTGGAAGGCTTCCGGCTCCGGTCGGCCCGAGGAATTGTGTCAGACTCGCCGCCGCCGCCGACTCGTGGTGGTAACCATTATTATTATTGCCGCGTTCTCCTCGAAACTCTCGCTCCCTCCTACTCCGTTTTCGGTCGTGCCACGCTGTAATCCGACGACGACGTACGCGATGGTAACCGGAATCTCTGTTTTTTTCCTCCTCTGTTTCGTCATATTTTCGTGTTGTCCACTATTGATTATTACGACCCCGTGTACGCTTTTTTTCTTACGAACCGACCGAGGGCCGTGTTATAATAACCTAACCTACACGTGGAACGCGAATTTTCGTCCGCGACGACGGTATACGTGGCGTTTTTTTACGAAAGATCTTGTTTACGATTTCGAGGACACTCTCGAGCTAATAGTATTACGTACCGGGTATACATAACGTTTTTACACACGTACGTATTAACGAGCGAGCTCTATTCGCTCTCCGCGGAGTATTTCGCCCGGAACGGCCATGGATCGTCGCGCGTATCCAACGTCGCGATACAACGACGAAGAAAACATAACCACCGAGTACATTGATCCGTTTTCATGCAGACGAGTGTTTACGCGGAACAACAGAAGAACACGTCCGTATGCCGCGATCATCTGGACGTTACGGCGAATATTTCACGACGTCTCAAATAATACGACGACGATAGGCAACGTTATCGCGACGTTGAACGGCCCCGAAAGATATCGTTTCCGCCGCGGACGATTCCTCGGGAAGTTTACCGGCAGAAAGTTTTATCGTTTTTGCCGTCTCAAGACGTACCGCGTCGAATCTTCTGCACTCGGTCGTCGCGATGGACGCGATCGACCGCACGAAAAAAGAACGTGGCGAAAAATCCAAACGGAAAACTCGCGCAACGTTTTTCGGGTTGACCCCGTAGTGTTATTATGACGTCACACACGTAACCTACCGATTTCGCTACAAACATTTAATTTTTTATACGTATCCATTAATCACGACGATACGTACGGTCGGTTGCGATACTGCAGCGTGGTGCGAGATCGGGTTTGGCGGGTTGTCCGCGGAATGCGCGAATCGAACTCGTCGAGGACAGCCTCGGGACGCAGCACACAAACACGACGACCACTTTCGCCGCCGACGGGTGATTTTATTAAATTAAAACGATTCGTGTGTGTGTGTCTCGTCAGATTGTACGTTTTTTTCGTTCGTTCCAATACGGTATGAAATCGCGTGGATTACGCTGCACTATTCGTCGAATGTAGAAAGTACGCGAGAGAGAGACGAATAAAAAAAAAATATTAAAAATTCATACGAAAACGGGCGGTGGAGATTATAACTTGTATGGGTGGCGAGCGCGGAGACTTCAACGCCCCGGATCACGTTGACAACACGCCGTATAATATTGTCTGTGCTGGCGGATTTTGTGATTCCGAGCGTCAGCCAGGAGGAAGCTGGTTGTTTTACGGACGTGTTCGCAACAGTTCCTCCTAAAACCAGAGAAAGAGTGCACCGATTTCTACCGCGTACCTTTTTTCATACCGGATCGATACGGTACATTTGGTCGGATTTTCTCAATAGCCCGAAAAGTGATGGTTTTGTGGCGCGGGAATGATCGAGTTTGGCACAACCTGTGAGACTTTGGAAAAAAACTCGGTAGAGCAAAAGAACAGGTGCGTTAGTTTGTCTCCTGCACGTCAACGCCCGACCTCACGTTCCCCGCGACACAAACGCAGACCTGCGGTCGGGACGCGATTTCTCATCCATCCTGAATGAGCTTGTCCCGTGTCCGATTCTGCACGTCGTTCCTAAACTTAAACACGCGTCCGGGACGGGAAAAGAACGGAGTCTGACGGAAGTCACCACCCTGCGCACGAAGAGATGGCGGCGAGTTCCTACGAGCATACAAAAACTTCCGTTTCGCTATAGAAAATGCATCCAGGGAAAGATAGTTCGTATTGTACGCACCGTAAGAGGACTAATAACAACGTTTTTTGTAATATGACGACTGGTCATGATCATTCCCGAGACATGGTAATCTTGGGACGTGCCTCGTGGACACATCGATTTTCGTTATAGTTATAGTTTTACGACACGACACGAGAGCACTTTTACTTTTCGTTCGTACCGCGCGCGCGTAACCATAGAGTATTATGTAGGAGGCGTCTATACGTTGGTCGGCGGTGACAATAGCCGACGAATATTATTATTATACTGTTGTTGTTATTATTTTCGCACAACCTGTGTACAATTCAAAGTGATACGGCGATTTGTTTTCGTTCGTTCGTTTTTTTATCAATTTCGTTTTTATTATGTTATTGTCCGCGATTTTGTCCGGAGGGAACAAAACAACGCAGCAACACACATAGCTGGTAACAACGATATTATATCGTACATGTTTTACACCGCGATTAATATTTGATGTGGGCGAATGTGGTCGAAAAGTCCCGAAAACCGCGCACGATATACTTTTTAATCTCCCGTGTCACACTTGTTGCGCCGTGTAGCGGACCGTTTTCAACGCCGTTTCTTCCTCCATCCGTCGTCTCTTCTACGGTTCTTTTTAAAGTAAAATCGTCAAAAACGCTCTCACTCTCATCATCACACACGCCCGAACCTCTCCGCGATCAACGCGGTTTTTTTTTTGAAAACACCAATTTTGATCATTTTGATTTTTCGTAGCTCGCACGCTTTATCGTCGAAACGATTCGGAGACTCGACGTTTCGAACTTTAAGCACCGGAGGTTACAGGTACGGCGGATTTTATTGAAAGGGTTTTATCGTGCTTCCGTGTGTCTCAAAACTTTTGGACGTTTTTCCGACCGCTTTCGCAGACCGCAGTCACGACCACCACGTTTTTCTTTCTACGGCGGACCAAAATCGTCGCACGTCGTTCACTCGGAGAAACGTGTGAAATTTTTTTACTCGAATTCTCGTCGTTCTATAGTAAAAATCAAAAACGGGACACCGTTTACCGCGTCGTTTTGTACAAAAATATGCTCGCGAAAAACGGTATCATTCAAACGATACCGGTCTCCGCCGTCGTCACGTGTAACACGATAATTATTATGCTAACCGAGGACTGGTAAAAAAGCTACTACTACTACGTACAGGTAGGTAGTGTTACGCGAGTGTATCGTATCGTAATGTTCGTAGGTGGTTTTTCTTTTTTTCGATTTAAGCGCAATTATTGTTTTCTTTTTCGCCAGCCATTGTACTTGATTCGTTTGAAATATCGCCCGACCTTCGCGACGCCGTTCGGCTCAACACGACGGTGTATAATACTACGATATTGTTTGTTCTCGCGCGTATATTTACCATATAATACAAAATGTTCCGAGAGAATGACATCGAACAATGATGACGACAATAATATATATATAGTGTTATCATTGTAAAACATTGTGTTATTGTTATTATCGTATTATAGTGTGTGTGTGTGTGTATCAATTTCGAAAGAAAGAGAAGACGAACGCGAGGAAAACGAAAATGTTGTGTGTGTGGGCGCGCGGTATCGTGTGCAGATACGTGGTAAAAACAAAAAATACTCGATACTACCGAACTCGCCGCTAGACGTACGTACAAGATACCAACACGGTTTAACCGCATTTACTAATCTGAAAGCCTTTTAAAAAAAAGCTGTATGCTTGGCTAAGAAATTTTCGAAATCGCTCGATCGCTCTTTTTATCGTACCTATTTCAACGTTGCGCGTAAACGTTTCCGATCGTTGTTTTTTATTGGCAAAAAAACAACCAAATCGATATGACGTAAAAAAAAAAAAACACGTTCTGCCGCAATGTTTCACCGAAGTCTCTGGACGTTTCAGGGCTGTAACGATTTCGAATTTGAGACCCCTCAATGTACAAAAAGACCAAGTTCAAATTAGAGATAAAGTTCTCATTAGAGGCGCGGAAACCGGAGCACTCCATGTATCTACGCTCAAAGTTGTTTACAGGAAAATAAAAAAAAAAACGTCATCGCAAAAACAATATACATTCTTCGCTAACGCTCAGAATCTAAAAATAATTTTTTGAATAACAGTTTTCCG
The DNA here is from genome assembly GCA_017140985.1 of Hormaphis cornu. Classification (NCBI taxonomy): domain Eukaryota; kingdom Metazoa; phylum Arthropoda; class Insecta; order Hemiptera; family Hormaphididae; genus Hormaphis; species Hormaphis cornu. The sequence continues at coordinate 15,482,359 of CM029362.1, forward strand.
TGGTATTTTTTTATGTATTTTGAGTATTTTTTCTTTCTCAAAACGGACAAATTTATATATATTACTAACTGACAACACATCGAAAAATCCAATGCATAGGATAACCGTTAATAGTTTAGTCCGTGTGTAAATTGTAGCTAAATCGCGTCGTACGGATAAAATAATAAACACTCGTTAGATATCGTGTAGGTAGCCGAGTTAAATATCGATCGCACATAGCACCGTTTACAAGGTTTTATTTAAATTCGGAGTGACCTTACGGAGCGAGTCATAATAAAAACTTTTCCTCCGGTTTTCGGGTTGTAAATGAATAATTAATATAAACACGAGATTATAATCTAACAAAATAAAACATTTATGTCAACCGACTAGATAAAAATCCAGTGACTTGAACGCAAGTACGTTAACGCGACGGGGGCATATGGTAAAATCGACCAACATATTTTAACGATATTCTCGAAAAATAAACAACGTGCGTTTAAACAGCAGTATGTAGGTGAACAATTTCGTTTTTAGATGCTGTAGATATCGAATTCTCTTCAAAATAGATTACGACTTACAATAGGTCGATAGAAATTTTATTGTGGACTTATAGTTGGATTTTTAAATGCCGATTCGTGCGGGTAGTCGCATATTCGATTTTCGGATGTCTTTGTTTTTAGTTCCAAGAACGTTTTTGTAAAAAAATTACGAACGTAAAATAACTGTATAGCTGTTATATTTTCTAAATTTTATAATGTTTAGTGGTGATAACTACTAAAATGTTTACACCATTTTTTTAGCGAATTGCCCAAGTGACACTGAATATCAATTATAATTCAAAACAGTTTGTTGTAGAGTTATTTTTTTTTTTATTAAAATCGGTTTGAAAACCTTTACGCTTTCGGAGCAATATAAAATTCAACTGTTTCTACGACGATGTGTTACTGTGTGAAGTATATTTCAACGTGAACTTACGTAATATTTAATTGTTGAAAACGTAATTGTTTCTAACACAAAAACAATGCAAGATTTTAAGTGCAATAATAACGTTTAATTATCATCCATATTTTTTATGACATTTTGTTTAAAAAAGAATAAAACTTAAAAGTTTGGACTCCCTGAGTGTGGTGTGGCATAAAATTTACTCGTAAGATTAGGCACTAAGCCAATTATTCTGATGAAAGATTTTTCTTTTTTATAGTTATAACTGAATATTTTAAATTTTTTACTCGTTTCGTCACCGCCACTTACCTAACGCGTCGTGTCGATCAGTCTTTTAGACGTTTGACGGATTTGAAACTTGCAATATTTTAGCACTAGATACAGTTGGAATTCCATCAACTGTACCTATTTGATATTTTTATGCGGCGAAAGATTAAAGCGCGGCCTAAAATTAAAACGTTCCAATGACATTTTATCGAGCCTGTTCACGCGGGCGGTTCTAATGTCTGCAGATCAAGCACGAATTCTCCGCGACTTCCGCAACGATCAAAGTGGTCAAGACGGAAATAGTACTTTCGAAAAACGCACCATTTTGGAATCTTTGAAGAATTAGTGCGATACAGTTCAACATTGTTTTGGACAACGTGTTATATGTAAAAAAAAAATGATGAAAATTATTATCGTTTGCGTGTTGAAAAGTCCCGTTTTTAATGAACCCAGGAAGTCACTCGCCGTCGACAAGTTTGCTACTAGAATTTCTCAAAAACGGTCGAACATTGAGATTTCGGTTCTCGGCAGAACAGAGCTTTGAGGAGTTTTCCGAAAAATCGCGATTCGGAGCGATCGCCGACGTGTGGCGGCGCGTGAGACGGTCCATTCCGAAAACGAACGGATCTGTGCGCACAATGTCCTACACGCGTCGGATCGCGTCGGATCGGTCATCGAGACACGGACGGTTTTTGAGAAAATCTGCGACGTTTTTATCATCGTCCCGTGGCGGCGGTACAATCGTATCAAACTGCGACCGATATAAGTATTTCGGACTCCCGATGCTAAACAGTCGTTTGCTAATTTTTCTATTTTTCTAGACGGTCAATAAAAGCGTATATATACACTACGGCCGCACTCGCGTACGGATCGCGAGAAAAATGTCTACACACCTCTGGTAAACGCCAAACGGTCGAAGACGCACAGGCCGGCGAACAGCAGCAGCAGGGCCGCGGTTCTGGCGGGCGACATCGCTGCTCCCGAGTGTCTGCTCCCGGTGTCCGCACCGACGATCGTTCTGCTCGCAAAACAAAAACGACAACGACGAGCGCTTGTTTTACTTATCACTCCACGCGGACTAGCGCGTCGCAACAACAATCCTTCGAGACGCGCGACATTTTTTTATCGCGCGCGCGCAAAAAAAATCGAAAAACGCGAACAAAACGTGTCACATTTACACGGCCGCGCGCGATACCGGAAACGGCCGTTCAGAACTAAAATACGTATTATTAACGGAGTATTTTTATTTTATTTAACAATATTATCGCGCGAATATCAAATCGTCGACAACCGGCGGCGGCGGCGGCGGCGGTTCACTCGCGCGATTCGGACATGGCGTCGCGGTCTGTGCCAACGGACGAATGAGGTTAACCTCGATCCGCCGCAGCGCGGCCCGCAGATCTTTCACCACCTTCTACTTCTACCGCCGCCGCCGCCGCCGCGATATTGTTTCTGGTATTTTTCCTCTGCGCACGCCGGGCGGAAACCGCTCGTCTTATCCGCGTTCTACGATCCGTCCACGCGCACGCATGATCGTAGGCGTAGAGCCGGTTCGATCGCGGGGGGTTCCGAGATACGTTTCCTCGGGAATTTCACCGGGCATTGAAATGGCCGCGAAACTCCTCGGTCGAAAAACCAAAATCGCGTTTACCACACTACGCCGTAAAATACCTTCCCGCTCGATCCGACCATGTACTTGGCCACCCACATGCCACCCGTACGACGCGTCCACCACTCGTGGCGGTCATCGAAAACGTCCGCGCATTGGCGACTCGATCGTCATCCGAATCGTTTCCATCCAAATCGGATCGGTACTTTTTTGGATAAACTTGGACCGTGCCGGAATCGCCCGAAGGAAATTTCCCGGCGGTTATGAACTATGATGTTGACTGCGCGTCGTTAAAAAGTTTGTCTCTCGTTCCTACTCTATAATCTTTTAGACAGCGCGAATTCGGGCTACGGAGCGTTCTGGTCGGTTTTGAAAAGTGTAGCGAACTAAAACACTATACCGTTCGGACAGGAGCCAGATACGAAAATAAAAAAAACGTTCGTTATAACACGCGAAAACACGAGTTTTCACGATTAATCGATAAAATACACTCTGCTCTTATACATTTTGGAAGCGGCAGAACTGTTTGCACGTTTTGCATTTTTACACCGGCCTTCCGGCGGATCACGGGAAAAACAATTTTCATTTTAAATCTCAGCGTCCAAAAACGCAGACCGTCGATTCGATATGGCGGCGTTCTATAAATATTTTCACAAATTGAAGGGGATTGAAGGAGAACACTCATGATAAATTAGTTTCAAATATTAAGCGTGTAATACGAAAAAATGCACGTTTTAGTCTCTGTTAACGTGCAGCCGAGTGATTTTATTAATCGTGCGAACCCCCGGACGCATATTTTACGCTCGAAAAGAAATCGTTCGTAAATATGTAAAAAAAAATCATTCGGTATCGTGTGATAGATTTTTTTTATTTTTTTGCCAAATTTCTATGACATCGAATTAACGACGTCGCGATAAGAATGTGGGTAACGCTGGCACAAAAATCGTTTGAAAATCTACAGCGTTTGGACAGAATTTTATGATTTTTTTTTTCGCAAGTTCGTATCGCAAACTTCTCTTGTACCCACACGTCTTGTCCAACTATAATAATACGGTGTTTGTCGCCCGGTAATCTTAAAAAATGCGCTGGTGTAGACTGTATTCCTCCTTAACTCGTGCACATCGTATTGTCGTTACGGTGTTGCGGCAAATCGCGGTAAAATATTCAAAAGGAAGAACGAGAGAGAGAGAAGAAAAAAAACGTCGATTTGCCCTCGTCGCGGTATTGAGCTGGTACGACACGTAGGCTCGTTGACCTCCGCGACGACGACCAAATGACCCGTAACAGACGTGTAACAGAAGTACGTTATTCACTCGAGGTACTGTATATTGTTGTTATTAATACCGCGCGACGGACTGCCCTAATGTGGCGACGATGACCGGAGACTCGAGGCCGGAAGACTCACCGGCGCGACCTAATGACCGGTTAGTCAGGCGAGTCAGTGGAACGAACCGATGAGTGTTGGTTCGATTGAAATCGCCTTCGGTGAAAAGTTTAAAAGTGCCGAGAAAACAACAACTAGATAAGTTAAAAATTAAGGCGGAAAACGAAATAATAAGCTGAAATAGAGAGTCGATCATTTTTTTTTGCCAAAATGTTCACCGCTCTTGAATGCCAAAACCAATATTGATGCGTGCGAAAAATCCAAAATATTTTTTCACTCAATCTTCTTCTCCGAAGGGCCGGATTTTACGGAGGGTTTTAAGGGGGCGCCGAGCAGATTGTCGTCCGGATGCCGAATACCATTAAAAGAAAAAAAATTGTTCTTATACTTCTCCAGTTTAACAAACTTATGAAAAAGATATCAGCTTCAAATGATAAATATCGATTTGTATTCGTTTGCCGATTCTTTAAATTTTACGGAGAAAAAGCTGCTGCCGGTTGAGTTTTAAATTTTTTCCCCTAACTGTTCCAGATATCGGGTATTTTCAAACGTTATTTTGACTGTTACGTGCCTCAAAAAAGATTTGCACCGAAAATCCAGCTTTTTCGTCTTGCTCCCAACAACCTTGGGTCGGTCACCTCCACCAGGCGCGATCGTTCACGTTCCCTAAACACACTTACTCAGCAGCCCTCGTATGATATTCAATTGTTCCCGTCCATACGATTCTATTCTTCGGTCTTCTCTTTATAACTACTTCTTTCTCCTTCAACGCTATTGTTTACATAAACACAAATTGTGTTTGTAAACGAACGAACGAAATAAAATGGTTTTCTTTTGAATAAAACCAAAAAGTAAAAAAATATTTCTAGTCAAGGACGTCAACGTTACATACATAAATTAACGAGAAGTAACGGCTGCAATTTCAGCAGAGACGTAAAACACAAAGACGATGAAACGGAGAGAAGCGTAGTCGAGTGTTTTATATGTTGAACGAATTCCGCAATCGGACTAAAACATAGGTAAGTTAACAATTACTATTTTAGAAAGCTTTTTATTTCTTCAAAATTCACTGTAAATGTATTACAAACAAATTTAATCAAAACTAACGTTCTTAGTGTTTTCATAATGTTTTGTTTTGCTTTTCGGTTTGAATGCGTTGTGTATTTTGTCATCACTAATTATTTTTTGGTCGCGTCTTAGCGTGTCACCGTCGCGATTTGTGGGCGGCTGACAGGCGAAATTAAATTCACCGAAGAATGTGTTAAATATAATATTATAGTGTTGTCTTTTACAAAAAAAAAAAAAATAAAAATAATACCATTTCACTTATACAGACATTTCATAACAGATTTTAATTACTGGTTTTCGGTAACAAGTTAAGAAGCCTAACCGTATAATATTATTTTGGCATTTGCATCGTTCATCCGAGGTCTAAAATGTTATTGTTATTAGAAAAACACACAAACGGTTCACGAATAACAGAAACAGACAATTTATTTCGAAACTATTCTCATTTGCGGTTAAACAAATAATTATAAACTTTCGAGTTGATCATAACTGAAAAAAAAAAAAATCAATTAGATTTCAAAAAAACACTGCAAATGTATCAACTTAATATCGTTTCTTCAGTACCACTATTGTGAGGACTTGGAGAAATTTTAGGCCCTAAACGAAACAGAAACCATTACTGTTACACGCATACGTTTTTCACTTTGTTAAAAATCTAAAAACATCAATAAAATCAATAAAACTCGTATTAAACCTACAATCGCGGAACAAAATAACAGATATAGAGTATAGCTTAATATTTGGTGTTTCGTTATCGAACCAATAGACCGTCGCATTCGTTAAGGAACTAACAGTTTGCGGAAGGAAAAAATGCTGACAAGTTTGTTTTGGTGCGCCGCAAGAATATTCATTGACTTACGACGATTGTAATATCGTGAAGTAAAATATAGTATGTCTCGTTCATACGGATCGTGTACGGTTGACCTTATTTACTGTTTTTAAAATTATTACTAATCTTGACCTTATTATTCCACGAAATCGAACGTGAAAGTATATTGCACCTAAATAAATAAATAAAAAAAAATCCAACAGTTGCCGAAGTCGTTTTAGACGACTAATTTAATTAGCTCGCCCGTATCATTACGACCTCTCGTTTATAAACACGTCGATTGATAATCAGCGTGGAGATCAAACGACTTGAAAAAATTATAAGAACACAAATTATAAAGATTCGATCTAGTAGTATTATAGTTTAATGTTTTTCATCGAAGACAAAGTCGTAGGGCATATTAAGGTATTCGTAAACGTTACAAACTTGGTATACGTACGTCAACATTGTCTTCACGACTCTCCTTATAGGTTTCGATTCGCTCCAAGTTGAAAACGTATCTTTGTTCGTTTCGTTTGTCCTAAAATCGGGTACTTAATACAATGGCCGGACGTGCGCTAAAAACGCGAATAACAGTTTTATTTTTAGTCATATTTCATTAACGGTTTTGATTTTTCCGGTTTAAGTCTTGTATTTCAATCGCGTACGAGGTTTTGTTAAATTTCACGTTCTGGAAGTTTCGTCGGCTGAACGCGTAACATGTATAAAACGAAATTTCGTGAAAATTCATAATTTGGACGACCGGTTCGTGAAAATATCGATTTCACTCGCGACATCAACAAAAATACGAGTTGTCTGTACGTCATTATTAAGTTTCGCGAAAAGTTGTTTATCGACCGATATGAATTTTAAATATAACTAATTGAAACACACAATATGTTGGCCACTGAAATATCCGCGCGTGATAAAACGATTGATCAAGTTTTTGACCGAGTCGTTGCATACAGATATTCAGGTTTATTTTAGTGATTGATTTGTACGTTTTAAATAGAATATAATACTTGAGGGGAGTATTGACGGGTTTGGAGAAAAAAAATTCCGCGACAACCGTTTAAAGAAAGTAAATATTCTTCTTTTTCCCGTCGACTCCGAGCTAAATGGCACTGCACAAACCAGTCGTCACGTTAATTTTATTCCATTTTTACTCTCCGATGTTCATTTTCCAAAACACAAAAGTGTGGCCATACAGTTCGGAAGTCGATACGTGTCACTGTGCACATTTAATAAAACCAGCTAATCATATATATCCGTTTAAACAGCAATGTTGTCCTTTAAGTAGCCTTTTATTATATGTTTTTAAACGTGTTTTGCTGTTTGTAAAATTTCAGTCGTTTGTCTATCCTGGGACAATAGGAGTTTCAAACAAGAAACGCGGTGACTAAAACATTCATTTTTTCGTGTTGCACGCTCATCACCAAATCAAAATAAACTCGAATCCTTCAATCCATACTGCAAATATTTTTGCGAAACATATCATCGAATCAACGGTTTCTCTTTGTAAACGCTTATTTAGACTTAAAATTGAAAAAGTTTTTTCTGTTGTAAGAATGCTCCTACAAAAGTGGTGCCGAAAGATTTAAAAGTGTGGGCATACTTTGTGCGAAACGTTTTTTTTTAAATTACGCTCAGTATTTTTGTTTACAGTAAATAAATATAACAAATATTTTAATAAAAAAAAAAAAATGAATAAAAAACATTATATTTTTGGTAAAAACTAAAATGAAACGGATTTAACGAACTCAAATCGGTTTATTTGTGTATTCTGTCATTTGTTCCCTTAAGTATTTTGTGAAACCTAAACTCATAACCTTTCTTTTAAAATCACAGTTTTGTTTTTTTCGCTAGCCATTTTCAAAAAACTTTACGTTACTGTACGCTGTTATACTCTATTTTATGAAAAGACACACCACACGGTTACACGTTTGACGCGATGTTTTACACTGGGTAGGAAGTATAGGCTCACTAAGTTCAGTATCAAAAATGTAATGATAAACTGTACTTCCAGCGTAGGAAAGAGATATTTTCGAGTTTCTCGTAATTTCCAGTTGATAGTTTGGTTAATATTAATAAGATAATGATTATTACTAGTCAGTAGGGTCTATATAGGTAGCGGGTACTCAATTTACCGCTTTTAAAACGTACGAAAATTGTCGCGGACCCAATTTACACCCGGCCCCATAGGAACAAAATATAACGCGAATCGAAAACATGAAATGTTATCGTTATTCAAAGCGTTTTGTATTTCTCCTGCCCGTCATAATCTTTTGACGTTTAAATAACATTAAATAAAAAGAAAAACGATAACTTTCCACCGAATTCGTTGGTTTTTTCAATCAAGAGCTGTTACTGAGAAAAAAAAAAAAGTTGGCGACTGTTAACACCGGAGTAGTGCCGCAGTTTTCGTACCGGCCGACAATGCCGGTTCCCACGAGTCACGTTGTTTGGCGCCGAAAATTGGGTCGCGGAAGTTACTGGCCCGGAATGAAAACAACGCACTGTCGTTTTCTACGGTCCTCTCGTGGGAGGGGAACGGAAAAGAATAAAAAACAAAACTCCGCTCCGAACACGTCGCTGTGTCGACGACGAGACGGATTGTGTGGGGGCAGTACCGAACAGCCGCGTGTAATTATCGCGCGCTTCAACAAAGTTCCGGAAAACGGACGTCTCGCGAGACAGCGAACATTATACGGATTTAGGTTGTTTTAAAAAAACGTCCCTTGAAAATTCAAGTTCGCCAAGTCGGGCGACCGCGAGAACGAAACGGCGAGCGAACAGCAATACGACGATGAGAACAAAATTGATAATATCAATCGACGAGAGAAAAAAAACGTTGTGAAGTCTTGTTTTATTGCGAACGAACGTTTTGGGTGTCACGTGCGGTTCGTTTGGACGTTAAAGACGAGAAGAGGTTTCGTAAAACGCCATTTCACGTACGAATAAAACGTTTTCGGTGTCACGTGCGGTTCGTTTGGACGTTAAAGACGAGAAGAGGTTTCGTAAAACACCATTTCACGTACAAATAAAACACGACGTACCTGCGACGCACGGGTTTTGGAAATGCGTCAAAGAGCCGTCCTCGGAAAATATCTCGATTAGGCGTCGAGAACCGTCGCGCGACCTGTGACGAAATAAAAGAAAACTCGCGAAGAAATTGTATTAGCGTGGTGGTGAAAAAAAAAAATTGGTCTTTTTCGTTCATCATAAAAGGAAGTGACCGATCTTTGAACGATTGTTAGTTAAATTGAATTTTCTACGAATTTCTGCGAATCGTAAACACTTTTAGCTGCGATGTGTGGTGTGATGTACTAATTTCGTTTTTAAAAGTAGGAAAAAAATGTTCTCGTGTACCTGGTTAAGGGTCTTTGCGATACGAACAAAGTTTGTATTTTTCCGATTTTGAAAATGGTCCTTTTGATTACGCCGAGAAACGTCACGCGCATTAGACGCATTTGGTAGCGCTTTAAAAACGGATTTTTACTCGTGCCAGTATATTTTTAAAAAAATATCGTTTTGTGTTTCCACGATTTTTTCGGTACGCGAGTTGAATCGCACTGTTTTTTACGAGACGATTTTGCGAAGAAACGAGTAATTTTACGGCCGTTTAGAATATTGATCGTCATGATTTCGATAATCTATTTCTTTAAAATTTTCGAAAATTACCCGGACAGTAGACACCGAGTCCAGAACCGTTTTTCGGAACGGATAATTATATTAGCTCCGTATTAATTTACGGAAGTAATGAGACCACGTATTTGCGCGTCATAAAGTTCAGTGTGACCCTCGATACGATTTGGCGAAATTTGTAAAAAAAAAAAAAATTATTGTAAAAACTATAAAACTGTTAACAGTCATGATGTGTGTTTGTGTGTATCATGAGTAAAGATTGTTCGTAGCAGCTATGTTGACGTTTCTCTAGTGGTGGTGAAAAGTATTGAACAGAACGTGTTGGTTTTGCGCGTAATCCGTTAGCAACGAATTTTCCGTCGTTGTCCAAACGAAAGCATAATAAAATAATTCACGCGCCGAGAGATTTTACTACAACACAATGCAGATTCGCCGGTCAATAAACTATTGATCCAAACGACTGTGATTGATTTTAGTCGTCCGTCAATCATTCTTTTATAACCTTGCCAAGTTTTTAATACCGATCAACACGTACGGTATAAAACCTAAAACACTTTAACCATCCGTTTTTGTATTTTGCCTCGTCAATAATTATTATTTTCGTTTCTCGAGGGCGTTCGTCGCGCTGGATTTCATGACGCCGGTCTCGGCAGTTCCGTAAATTAAATAGGGTTTTTGATTCTGAACACGTTGTCCGTTACGTTTTAACGAGACGATTTTTCGAGAAATAAATAACAATTGACATTACGACAACACTAATTGATCGATTTTAAACGGCCGCGAAATTACGAAAACCGATCTATCTACGTTGTCACATTGCAGTAAAAACAGTGTTTCGTCTTTAGTTCGACTGATCGGGGGAGTGTTGGCTCTACGTCTAACGATAAAATACTAACGATATATAATATAATATAATATAATATTATTATCATACAGTTTCGATGTTTACGTTTAAACATCTTACCGGAACATTTTAATAGTTTACGTGCCTAATTTTCCTGATATTCCGTATATACGACGCACAACGGGTTAAGCGCGATGCCTGTGCTCAACGATTTTTTACACGATATCTTATTACTAACATAATACAATATAGACGCGATGTTTCGTGGTTTTTCGATAAGAATTTTTCAAAACGTTTTCCGCGGGGAAAAGTAAATGCGATCATGATCCGGACATTTTACATTTCCGAGCGATGATTTTTTTTGTATTATCATCAAACGAGTGACAATACTTTCGAAACCAGTTGTGGGCATCGGAAAAAAATTTGAGCCAGTAATTATGTTTTCAATTGATCGTTTAGTCGAAAAGTTTCACTCGCCTCGTGTTTTTCGGTCTCGAAAAACACGTTTTGTTTACTGGTATATTCGCCGCACACGAGTGACACGGGTTCGGGAAAAAAGTCGTGGGACGCGGGTTAGATACACAAAACACTGTTCAGAGGTGTGCTAAAACGATTTTTTTTTTAAAAACAAAGGCCAACACGAATAAAGCGATAAGTCGTCACGTACAGACGTAAATCCGTTGTGAACTCGCCGCGATATTGTTTAATCGGCCGCGAGGACCGCGATGAAATCGGCAGTACTAATACTTGCGCGGCGACGATTTCCCGTCCGGCGGCGCCGCGTATTCGAATTCATTACTGTTTGGGGGGCGGCCGACGGCGAAAATTCAACACGATTTCAACGATTTAACAATTAAATTTTTGGCTTAGTTTCCGTACAGATTTTATATACCTCCGTGGCGAAACCCCGCGAGTGAAATTATTTCGAAAAACTTTTTTTTTCCCGCCGTGTGTTGGACGCAACAATTTTGTGAAGCATTTGACGAGGAACGCGGTAGAACGAAAATTTGTATCGAAGCGCGTAACGGTGCATCCGACAGAATGGAAAAAAAAACGTTTTTTAAAAAGTTTTAATTACCAGGTAGAGACGTCGTGTTTCGTCCATCGACATTTCTCGTACGCCGACGAAATACGATACGTGTCGATTTAGTAACTAATGCGGTAATTTAAATGTAAATCCCTAAACGTAATCTCGACGTTTGGCGGGGAAATTGTGTGTGTAGTACCGACCAGGAGATTAACACTTGTCGTTTTTTCGTCAATTTTATAAATTTGTCGAATTACATCCGATATTACGACGTAAAACGTTTAAAATGCCGGACGGCAGTATAAGTTTCAACCGACGTGTGAAAATCATTTCAAAATATATTATAGCCAATTTATTATGGTGTAATCCAAAGTGTTTTGAATTTAAACAAGTATACGCTGTTTGAAGCATTGAAACGCGTTTGAAACATTTTTATACGCTTTTTAGAGTTCAACTGAATTTTCGTTGAAAATGAAAAGTACATATAACAACAATAATAGTTGTGTAAAGTCACAAGTTATTTATAAAATAAAGAGTATATTTCTTTTAAAAACAGACGTTATACTGTTAACGTTGTATAAAAGACACGTCAGAACCGACCAGGATAAACCACTGTCAGTTTTGTGCAAATAACTAGGCGTCTAAAACGTTTTTCATCAATCATGCGATTATTACAACACTGTTCATAAACGATATGCATAGCGGATGATTTGAGGGTGTTCATCCTGTTCACGATGATGGCGTTTTAAAAATTAAAAAATGGGGCTAAAAATGTTTCGCACACATCATTATATCGGACAAAAGTTATTGATGAAAATATCTCACCGACAGTTCAAAACTGTTGGCCTTAGAATCATTTATAATGTATACGTTCTCGACAAGAAAAATGTTTGTATCGGACAAACTTATATTTTGTACTTTGTAAATTAAAAATCGTCTATTTTTCCTGTCAAATATATTTTACAATATGTGACCGAATTGTCATTTAGTGAAATTTTAACCATTACCGAGTATAATAACAGTTGTATACAAAAATTCCTGCTTATTCCCGTATATTTATAGTAACTTTTCATAACATTAATGTATATTTTGATTCAAATTTACACTGGAGAACCGAAAAGACGCGTTCTTTAATAAGAAATGCTCTGGTTGCGTTCTGGTTTTAAATGTTTTTTTTTTTTTGATGTATTTAGGTTCCTTCGATTCGACCATACCCGCGACTAAGTTTGAAACATTCGGTTAAACATTGTCATTTTTATAAAAAAAATATGTAACGCCTGTATTTTAGATTCTAAGCGTTTGCGAATAACGTATTGTCTTTACAATGACGTTTTGAAATTTTTATACGTCATTAAGATGGGTTTAAAGAGTATACTGTTGAATCGATTTTGTTCATTTTTAAGGGAGTTAAAATGGTAATTGTTTGAATTTTACGCAGTTATTATTTCATAAAAACCTCTAGTTTTTACGTTTAAGTCTAGAAACATTGATACAGTATAAACAACATAGTTTTACGTATGTGGTTAAAAAATTTAGAAAATTGGTTTGTACGACTTATAGCCGATTTTAATTTGGTCGTAAAACTCGTCATTCCGGACGGCCGTGTATTTCTATTATGGGGGGGGGAACAAATAATTACGGGAAACGTGTTTTTTACACATCGGTATAGATTTTTTTTTGATCGCATAACATACAAAATAAAGATCGGACCAAGCTGAAACTTTTACACGACACCAAAGTAGGAAAGATACGGATTCGATGAAAGTTTTTACTGTCGTTTTTACCGCGACGTATACTAGGCGTAACTGAGCTCGTCCAGAATCGTATTTTCGAAGGCGATCGTTGCTTTCAGATGTAAAATATCGCGTTTAAATCGCGATTTCTAATCTATAGCGATCCACCCAAAGCGTCGTCGTGTTATCGAAACCACCTGCAATTTGTATTATATAAAAGAGGGTGGCGTTTTATTTTGTACGAGAAATCTCAGAAACTGTTCGATCTATGGAGCTGAAATTTGGCAGGTAGGTGGTATATAGGAGATGTGCGATACATAAGATTGGGTTCCGCGAGATTCAACCGCTAAAAAGGTTAAAAAAAAAAAAAGGGGTAAAAATGGAAAACGTTACTTATGGCCGGATTTTTTTTTGAAATTACTACACAAAAAATAACGTATCTATAACACAGTTTTTCATCATTCAGTCCGTCGACGGGTTAAAAGGGGTAAAAGAATGGTAAAAATGCTTTTGTGCACATACGTACGTACTAGGTATTCAGCAAAGTGTTGTACACGGGCGAGGCCGGGTCGGGACGGCTATAAGTAGTTGTACGCGCATTTTCTAAACGTATAAATTATGAAATATACGATAGTATCGTCTGCGCAGCTTTCTCCGAAGAATCAAATAAATCGCATGTATATTTTTTTAATAATCATTTCGATTTACCCGAATGTATGGGTATGAAAAGTAGGTACTTGAAGTGTTGTATCCATCAACGATGTTGTTTTGCTCCGAATAATGCGATTTCGTATTATCGTAATGTTCGGGCCGGGCAATAACGAGACTAATTTGCATAATGTGTATATTATACTCGCGCCGGGTATGGCGGCTATACAACGGTGACAAAAGAATAAATCGATTGTGCAGATACTGGACTGTGGTGATAGATACACAATACGTCTTGTAATAATGCTCGGTTTTACGTCGGACAATCTCGAAAAAACGACGGGGTAAACATAAAAATGTGTTTGATACTTTACGACGAATCATTATCGTACGAACGTCACAGTCTTCGCTGCTTATCTTCTAACGAAATATTCACCGGCACAAAAAACCTACGTAATGCCCGGCACGTGTCTTTTGAAAAGGAATCGGTTCATCTTGTCACGAGTCTGCTTCGTTGGAGCGTTTTCAACTTATAATAGTTTGTATTTTTTTACGTTCCTTCCGGATTCCTAGAAAGTGAACGATACCAGAGGAACTCGTTCTTTTCAACCACCGGGACCGAAAACAAACGGTTTCGATTTTGTAAATTTTCAATCGTTTAGACGTACATTAACATGACAAAGTGTAAAACACCACACGCCGTAGTTTCGTTTCGTGTTTTCTTCGGACACGAGTTATAATCGCGGACGAATTACGGTGGAAATTATTTCATAAACTACATACGCAGTCGGGTTATGGAATCGGGTTCTAATAGAAAGTGGCTGCTGATTATTATTACTGTTGATTTTGATGATAACCGCAATTAGATTAGTACGAGCATAGGTTTTCTATTATGTTTTTAAACTACTGCCGTCCGAAGAATAATTAAATCGAACGTAGGAACGCAGTACGATAATAACACGCAGAACAGCTTTACAACGCCATACCCCCCGATTTTGTTTTAGGGTTACGAATTCAATCCGTAATTTTGTTCTCCATATAACACGAGTACAATTTAATATTTTATGCTTCAATTATGTTTTATACATCGTTTGCGTTTCGCATTTAATAACTACGATTAATGTGATATTTTCACTCGTCTGAGATTTTTTTTTTTTTCTGGTTCTAAACGATTAATTAACGACGTACATAAGTGGGCCAACGCTATAATATTGTATCGTCAGAAAAAACGATCGCTCGTTCAAAATTGATGGTTCTTATGAAGAAAAAACAAATTTTTCCGTAGGATTTTGTATTTTTAGTTTTCGTACGATTTCCGGCCGCGCACCTCCCACGATTTAATCATCCTATTTAATAACGTTTCGTAGTGTAACAAACGATTCGGAAAAAATCTTTTTACGACGAGCTCAACCCGTTTTCCACGTATTTTGCTCCGATTATCATAACAACGTATGTCGATGCGTGTAAACGAGGACGTATTTCGTTATGTTGTACATAGTGTTACGGCCGAAATTCCAAAATAACGATCGGAACGAAACCTTTGCACAGTAGTAGAACAAACAAGACACATAAAAGTGATCTCGAAAATGTTTTAACCGAGTATAGAACTTTGAAATTCTCGATAAATTTATCAGTGCGCGATACGCTAGACAACCAAACTCGCTCAGAATCGTTTTTTCGAAGGCAATGATCTACCGGATATTAAATAATACGTCCTTTGAACCACAATTTCCAAACCCATCCACCCGACGCGTGGACGCTACTCCGTCAAACTACCCACGCGACCAAGATTGATCCCGGCTTTTTTGTTCATTATTCGATTGAATTAAAAGTACAAACTCAAATGCGTTTTGTGGAAGAACTAAAACCGTATTGTTTTCTCTTCTAGTTTCGATTGTAAACGTCACTTACAAGAGCGCAAATTGTTTTCCAACTTTTGACGTTTCGTAAGCGAAAAAACAGACTTTTAAATACTTTTAGTCGCGCAAGAAGCGGTTATATATTACGTACGCAGTTCAAGGTTTTTTTCGTTGGTTCGCTACAAAATCAGGTTTTTCGTGTTGAAAAAAAAAAACATCACCAAATAGTTTTCAAAGTAACTGATGAAAAACTACCGAGAGTTTAAGTGCGTCTCTTCGGGTTTACGCTTGCTACCCGAACTTAAGGCCGCACATTATTATAAAACCGTCATCCCTTTTGTCAATTATTTAAGTGTAAACCACTAATGATACCTAACGATAACTGTCCACGAACCAATTTCAAATCGCGCAAACATAGAAAACGTACAAAACGTACTTTTATCACGATACTATTATAATTTATAAATTTCGAAATCATCGTGCGCCGTTCGAATGGGCGTCAGGCGTTGCAGATAACTGAAGAACACTCGTACGATTTTCCAAGTGTTCGATAACGTTTCCGAATGGTTTATATCGATTATGCAAATTTATGATGTTAAAACGAGTAACGATTTTGAATAAAGTATACTAAAACTTACAAAACGAATACAACGAATTGTTCGAGCAAGACGAAGTTGACATTATGTATAGTTGTGCAAATGCGTTATGCATTTTTTATCGCAATTAACGTAATTGAAAAGTTACACTCGTATAAACGACAAAACGATCCAATTCTACTTTATTTTTTTAACTTTGCCGAACGGTATTAAAACTTAAATATCGAGGAAAAAAGCGTGTAATAATAATACTTGTACCGTCGAGACGTCACGTTTTAAAAATTGTGTTTCGGTAACAATGTACCCAATACGTATATGTTTATTGAAAATACAAGACCCGAACGCGAAATTAGAACGATTTCGCCGACTGCAGAAGAAATACCTACGTTTAGCCGGCTTTACGCGAAGATCACGTAGGAATCCAAATTATTATCATCATCGTTGCTATTGTTGTTGTTGTTGTTGTTGTATTTTGAGCTATAAAAATTACATTCATCCATGAAAGCGTTTTCTTCCGCAAAGAGATCGCGTGCCATTGTCGTGTAATTCCGCCGATGTTTTTGTAAAATCAACGTACAGCCCGTTATTAAGATCAGACACTGGAACCTTTTTTTTTGTTCTTGTACGAAAGCTACGGTTAAAATCTTGTTTATTATTTAGTTCGAGAAGTTACGTCTGAAGAAGCGGGAGATTTAATTTTTTTCAAATGATCACTATAATAATGTGCGATGTCGAGGTATTGATTGCTGATATTCGCCTTATTTTTTAGCGTGAATACAGACGGTTTTCGCTGAACATTGCGTACAGTTCGCATCGACGGGAGCGGCGTTAACACAGGCGTCGGTGTCGATCCGGAAAAACGTTTTCGCTTCAAAGTGTCAGTTTTATATTTTGTTTTCCATAATTAGAACGAGTCGGTTGATCGATCGGTCCTGTCCAACACACCTCCGGCCTACGCAGTCAATCGTCTGTCGAAAAAGCGAAAATCGTTTGCTTCGTTTTAAGTCTTTGACCATTCAAAACGGAGCACTTTTTAACGGTTTCGAGAACACTGAAAATCGAAGGGTCGGAATTTCGCGTTTTTCAAAATTGACATTACCTATACGCGTGAAAACGAAGTCTATAATCTACCGTCAAACAGCAGCGATTACGACATCGCAAATTTTTAACATTTTAAACTACACAACTACTGCGGTTCAAAAAGTACGAAAACTGCGAGTAGGTAAAGTCTAAAAAACGCAACACTCGACTACATAATATAGTGTGTATAAATGTGTCACGTCACTCTGTAAAATTTTCCAAAAAAAAAACAAACAAACGAAACAATTAACAAACGATTCCCAAGGGAATGTCGCAATTGCTGCGATTGCCTGTTGTTTTGGCCGATCCTCGTTTTTATGTTACGTCCTCGCGTCCTCCCCGCGCGACGTCGTCAATTTATCCGCGTGTACACGTGTCGAAATAAAAATTTCACAACGTACGCGACGTCAGTGGTTTTACGATTTGTATTATTGTTACTGCAGCAAATCGGTTGTTGCAGCAACCGTCGCGGAATCGATTCTCTCGCGAACAAGTCTCGCGAACGACGGACGGTTCTCGCCGTGCTGTTGTACAACGATAATTGTTATTATCACGGCTCGTGTCAAAGGTGGAGGATTTTCTTCTTTTTTATCGAAATTATCGCCGATAACACTTTCGAAGAACACACATGGCACGCGGTTATTTTTCTTCGACAAGGTCGCAGAACTCGGCGATCGTCGTCGTCGTCACGCGCCGAACTGCGATTCTGAACTCGCGTTGAGCAACGTACTCCGGTGAGATTTCCAAAGAAACTCGACGAGAGGCGTTCTTCCTTCGATCGCGCGCCGTCGAATTGACGAAAATCGACTGTTCGGACAATGTTCTCCCGTCTCGTAGCTGAACGGCAACGTGTTTGAATCGCTTTTCTTTTCTATTTTTTCACAAAACAAACCCTTTACGGGGCGCGTTTTCGGAACAGTTGTTGCTGAAAAAACCTACGCGGGAAATTCTTCGTCCCGAACTTTAGCGAAAATAGGCCCAACATTAATTCGTTCGTGAATTTATCATCGGTAAATTTTACAGACGCGCGCGGGATTCCGATAACTTTGTTCGTGCGGCAAAACGGGTCTAGTTTCGTTTGATATTTTTCAAAACGTTCACGTCGATTTTGTACGATATTTTACGAATACAATTTCGTCGTTCACGACGACGTGATGTACGGCTGGGCAAAGGTGATTGATTAAGTTAAAAAGTTAAACTGATTTCCGTCGACTCGTTAACTTCCATTTTCGCCGCTTAAACTTAATAAGTTGATTTCATTTTTAATTTGTTGACTTTTAGGTCGATCACTTAAAATTTTATTTTTTAAAAATCATTAAAAAAAAATATGACTGAGGAGACAATTTCAAAGGAAAAAAGTCCTACAATAGATTACAACTACAAAACCACGCGAATCGAAATTATGAACTATTGTCTTTACTTCAAGTCGATTTATTTTAACGTTTGTTAACTACTGATTGAATCAACTTAACTTTACCTTTTGTCAACTTCACTCGACGAGTTAAAACGTGCTGTTAACTTGCCCAGCTCTGGAAACGTGTATTATAATCTAGTAAGTGTTTAGCTCTCGTTTCTGACGAAAATAAATGATAAAGTGTTAAAACCATATACGTTTCTGAGTGACAAAAAATACTACAATACTGTGTGAGTTGAGGTAAAAACGTGTTTTTGATTACGTGATATTTCGTTAAAGACTGTATTTATCTGCCTTTCTACTATTTCAATACATAATTTTTAATTTACGTGTATTATTTAATATTATATACTTAAACAGCCTGTAAATACTTATATTTGAAAAAAAAAAAAATCGGTTCAATACCTAATTTTTAATATACTTTATTGAAAGTGAGGGTTTCGTTTCGAACGCTTCGCGGTTTATGAGAAGAGATACATTTTTGTGATATCACCCGAAATAAAAAAATTTGGCGAAAACAGTGTTGAAAAATTGTCCAAGAACGACACAATATTATATTATTATAAAAGTACACGATCGTTTTGGAATTCGTATAAAATCTGAAAAAAAAACAATCATTGTAAAAGTTAATTTTTTTCGCAGACTATTGGAATCGTAAACGAGGAGATTTTTTTTTGTTATAATCGCGATGGTGTTACGTGCGTTTGACAGCTAAACATAATACATAAACGTGTGTCAGTTATGTAATCTTCCCACTGATCAAATACGTATTTTTTTTTAATAATATAATAATACACCTACAAGTTTTTTTGACGTAGGAAAAAACTAATTTTACATTCGTTCGTCGTGTTGTATAATTTATAAATTGTAAATCTGTTAGTTGTTCCAGAGTAACACACACACGCGCACTACGGAATAAATTAGAAACATTTTTTTTTTTTTTCAAATTTAATTGAAAAAAAGTTACACACAAAGAGAATCAAACGCATTTTTCCGTCTAAACATGTTTAATTAAACAAATTCAATTTGAAAAATGTAGGAACTGATTGCTATACGTATCCGCACCATAGTTGTTTAAATGTACTGAATGTATAGAATAAGTTGTGTTTTAATATAATTCAGCGTAAAAACTCGCATATCAGCGTGGTGCATTTTGAATACATCGGCAAAAAAAAAAATAGTCCAACACCTAAATATGTGTCAAAGATATCGGCGGTATTATTAAAATCAACGATTCCTTTTAAAAAATACGAACGGTAACTGACGATTTTAGTTTCTACGTGTATTAAAGTGTCAATTACCGTTGAAGAGTTATCGAACAAGGTGTATTGTTTTTTTTTATAAATTGGTTTTGTTACGTATAAAATACAGAAATAACGAACTACTATACTTAGTATCGTAAGCTCGTTTAAAGTTAAATTTTTTAAATTTCGCCAAACGTCAAGGGTTTCGTGAATTCGCCCACGCAAATAATATTTCTTAAATACTAGTTTAAAATCATGTCTTACGAGTGGAATGTTCGGCCCTAAAATTACAAACGGCTATACCGTGACAGTGCGAGCAGACCGTGTTAGAATTTATTCGAACCGTTAACGAAACAACACTGCCGGTTCCATTTAATCCGTCATCTCACGGACATTTTCGAATTTTTATACAAAATTATTCATCGAGTGTTTTACCACAGAACTGTAAATTTTCCTCCACAGTAGATGCAGATACACACACACGGTATCTTTCATTCGTTACACAAAACATTCGATTTCGTTTTAAAACATTAACAGTGTTATTATTTTTTCCCCAAAGTCGAAGAAATGAGATCAAAGTTTTTTTGGAAAGCCAACTCGCATTGAGCCCTCCCTGAGCTGGGTTATTGCGCGTTTCTTTTCGTTTCGGGGCCTATAGAACCAACCGGGGGGTTACGCGCCCTCCATCGTCCCAGGTCGCGCTACAGACACGAAATGAGTAATATGTTAAAGGTTCGTTAAAAGTTTCAAAAGTGATTTCGTTCGAGTATAGGAGTTTGAAATTTTCGAAAAATTCACCAAGACCGGATAAAAACGAGCTCGCCCAGAATCGTATTTTCGAAGGTAATTCCATCCAAAAGCGTCAAGTCCTTGTCAACAAACTGTACCCGCGCGACCTAGAGCGATCCCCCGGCCTTTGTTTTGAACATTTTCAACGATCGAACGACGTTTCGCTATCGCAATGGGAAACACGAACTCGCCTTTCGTGACGGTCGTGAATGGAAAAGTCGCCTAGAAAATGGGGCACGTCAGTCCGTTTTGTTGTTGTTTGGTTTTTTTCTAACACTCCCGCGGCCGAGACGCGGATTTAATTTAAAAATTAAAAACACGACGCGTTTCTTTCGACGGAATTAATTATCATTTTGTTGTACGCGTGAGAAATGTGTGTGAACGCGCCGCCGTTTCGTCGTATCGTGCGTACAAACACAATGTTGATGGTAATATTGTTCCTGTGAGGCATAATAATAACATGATAACGATATCACGAGCGACCGAAAAACGTTTTAATAAGCAATGTATTATAATGTTATAACGTCTATGAAAAGTCCACGCACGGTTATGATGGGTACAACGTGTTTTTTTTTTTTTACGATTAGTGTTTAAAAAAAAATCGGTCCTTTCCCCCGTTCTCAAGCCCGTATTTTGGGGAAATTGTCACGGTTCTAAAAAAAAAACGGGCGTTGAAAAACTGAACGTTTGTAAATTCTCCTCTACCTAACCCACCTACTATATCGTCTTTCGCACGTTGGCTCGTTGTAAAATTTCTTCAGTTGAAGGATCGCACGGTGCAGTTCTCGGTCAGTAGTGTCCAGGAATTCGTTAAGGGTAAAAATATCGATCAGGAAACCCGCACTAAGCCGCAAAGTCGTTTTATCCGAAAAAAATAATGCTTGGTTACGTTGTAAAAACGTTGTTATCGTGCTTTCGTCGCGTAGGCACTATACCGGCAACGTTACGGGTGCGAAAATTGCCCGTTTCGCGGACCCTTCAACCAAACGATACACTCCGTAGCGAATTTTGCTAGTTTTACATGAAACATTTTTTGAAAACGGATTAAAACGCGTCACGACATTGTCCCAACTTTTTAAACGTTTTTTGAAAACAGTTTTCTAAATCATTGTTGTTATTTTACACTTTTCACGTTTTTCGTCGTGGAACTTATAAATCATTTTTTTTTTCAATTTTCCGCCATGTGGGAATACAGAGAAAGAGTCGTTCACGAGCGTTTTCATAAATTTTCAACTTTAAATTTACCTGTTTGAGTTTAGACTATGCGTGTTGCGTAAACAAATGACGCTACGATAATAATAATAGAGTTGTACAGTAACTGCGTGGAAGAGTTCGAGAAAATTATTTTTCATAAAAATCCACTTTTTATGACGATCACAGTATGTATTATAACCGTCAGAAAGTCGCAAATCGCGATATAGTTTTTCGCAGTAAAATTGTTTGAGAAATCCACAAGCGAATAAAGTATTTACAACGAATAATGTAAAATTATTCTTTTTTTTTATAATGTTAATATCAGTAAATCGACAATATTAAACTTTTTTCATTTAACGAGTAAACAACGAGTGAACATTTTTATTTTCATCTGTTAGAGTTTTTGTTCCTATAATGTATTGTACGTATTTAACTAAACGCAGAAACATTTAAACCACCATACTGAACGGGTTGACTAACAAATTGTTGAATGTTTAAACACACTATAAACTCGGTCTATAACGTTTAGAACGTTTCTACGTAATGTTTGTATATTATCTTCACTTACCTGGCGTACAGCAACAAAAAAGATACATCGTCAAGTAAAATCAATGGCAGGTGGTGGCAGATTTTGTGATTCGACAAAATAGTTTGTAACCATAAAATGAAATACTTTTTGACCATTCGTTTTTACACGAGACATCACGTCCTCTCTATAGTTTTGGATTGGATGGTTAAACGCTCGGGGTATCGATTGAATTGTTTAACAACGGTACAGTAAACTTTATACATTCAAACTGACCGTACGGCTCGCAGAAACTATAAACGCTTAAAAATGAGTTTTTCTATTATTTCATAAAATGAATTAAAATTCATAGCGCTAACTTTATTTTCTGAAATATCAACGTTTATTATCGAAACGACAAAATAAAACTACGACGATTTACTCGTCAAACACATTCTATACTTCACGTCAGCTCCATTTATGTAATTGACGGTCGATTTTTTTTCATACGATTCATAATTCATTATCTTTTAATCATTTATGGCCTATAACGAAACGCAGTTTTGATATTGCAGAATTTTCCGTATTATTTTTAATTTCGAACTTTTCAATTACAAGTACTACACTCATCACACGTGTCATTACACTATGGTTGAACGTTAGCTTTTGAGCGAACATCAATTCACAAACGTTAATTTTAGACTTAAAAACGTAGATTATTACAAAAACTTTTCTTCTCAACACAATGAAAACTCCAAAATAAGTAAACCGTCTTTGTGAACGTACTTACCCAAGCCAATAGGCGTAACAAATAAGCTTCGACTTGCTGACCAGAGTTCAGGTGTAATTCACAACAACATGATCAAAAGAGTTTCAATACAATTTTGTATATTTCAATAATTAAGTTAAAATATCATGTTTTACACGTTTTATAACACATTTTTTTTGGCGAAAACCGCAGGTGAATTTCCGTGCGTTTCAAACGAGTAGACAGTATCGTGTACGAGTATCGTTTAATTTATTTTCGTTATAAGAAATTATTTTGTTACTTTTTTTTGTTTTGAATCCAGTTGCGAAGCTGCATTTTATATGAATATATATATAAAAAAATAAATAAATAATGCTGTTAAAACGACTCGGAAATTCACTTGAGGTTCACCTGCGGCTTAAAAAAAAAAAATAACCAAAAGTTAGTGTGAATAATAGGATCGTGAAAATAACAATTATGTGTATATTTGTTGTAAAGTTTACAAAATATAATACGAGACAACAACATATGATAATATTATTTTAACATAACATTTTTGCCCCGTGATACGGGTCGATTCGTAATAAATAATCATAACATTTGTGAATAGGGAAAGTGTAGGACGGACCTAAACTAATATTTGAAGAATTACCGAAACAACTAAATGTACTTATACGTATCGACCGAAATAGCAATGAAGAGCAGAAATATATAAAGTAGGATCGAGTGAAAAGAAAAAACGAATTTTTGATGTATCAAAGCGTAAGTTAATGCTTATTGTATTAAACGAGAAGAGATAATAGTTTTGTGTAATATTTTATAGTAAAGTATATTATTGTATACTTCGAACGGAGTTATGTTTAATTCACGTCGGAGTCATTATGGTATTCGGCGTTCAAGGCGTTCTGAAAAAACAAAAAAAAAAACAAAATAAAAACATTTTCACCACAAAAATTCGTTTTAATTTCATCAATATATATCAAGTGCAGCGAAGATTGAAAAACATATTATAATACTTGGTCTTAACGTGATGTGTATTTTTCTATTTTTTTTTTTTTAATTTAACCATAACACAACATCATTACAAAACTTACTGGTATTTAAACATGTTTGTAGTTTTTAAATGACATATTTATACCGCGTGATGGATCGTTGGCCAGACTTTATACACAAAAAAAAAAGTTTAACAAGCGTGTATATATATATGTATTATTCGATAGCTGCTCAAACAAAATGATAATTAATCTTCGTTTTAAAGCGATCCGTTTAATAGTGTACGCGTGATGCTTTTAGTAGTTGTACTTAATTATTTGGCTTTGCACGAAAATTTAAATACTTTTTACGCGGCGTTCGATCGGTCATTGATGGCCGCCGATAGATTGTTCTAAAACCCCCATTCTGCAAGATCCTATTTTGTATTTACGTTTGATAAAAACGTTTTTTCATTTTAAAACACGACGCGTTAATAACCGCCGCTTCTCTCCACCAGGCTTCCCGTCCCGTCCGAAATTAATCCCATTTTTTTTTTTAACGGATTGAATTTTTAGTGCGACGTACAACGCTCAAACACGTATAGCGCATTACGAAAAGCCACTGTCGTTTGTTTTTCCGTATTTGTTCGATATTTTTTGTAGTTCGTACCCCAAACGGTGATCACATGAATGTCAATGAGGACGGTGTCAAAACTACACGATCGAACGTTATCGTTCGATGTTTAACGGATGTCGCATTTTTTGTTTGACAACACAACGCATACAGTGAGATTAAGTGTTGATTGAGTTTTGTGGAATGAAAAAGCGATGTACGGAAGATACGAAATTACGTGTGTTTAAAAACGCACGTTTAAAACTGTATTTTGTCACGTGTTCGTTAATTGTTTATAATCTTCATTTTTGTATAATGAATAATGTTTACTAACGAGTAAAAAAAAATAAAACAGAACGTACAATAACGTCATATTTTTTGTAGCGTGTTATTTATAGATTAAAATCTTTAGCGTATACTTGGTGTAAAATCATTGAAAAATAAATTAAACACGCGTGAGACATGATGTCTGATTGCTTACGTTCACATACCAGGTATGTCCCAAATTATAATTCTAACTGACACAAGAATTTTTTCAGATAACCATAATTTTTCTCGGTGTTTCACGCCACACAGTCGATGAAAATTAATGAAATGTACACTGAAAGAAAATGGCGTCAAACTGTAGGTAATCGAAGTGACGAAATTAAAAAAAAAATTTCTTTTAATCCCATATGTTGCGTGCGCGCGTCGTTAAAAACCAAAAAAATCAGGCTATTTAAGAGAATTTTTTTCAAACTATCTACAAACTCGTATACTCGTATATAGAAATATTGTGATCTAAAAAAAAACTTTTAAAACGCATCGATGAATATATGTTTCGCGCGCCGGGAAGTTTCCTTCTCGTCGTTATTAATACGGACGGGACATAATGCAAACTGTAATTGCATTTTCCGCGTGCGTTTACACCTAAATAGATCGCGTCCTTGCGGCAAAATAAAATCACGCGTTTCCCCTCTCTGGGGAATGCAAATTGAATATGAAACTTTACACTAACAAGACATCAGATACACATCCAGTTTTTAGCGGGGTGGTATATTATACGGGAAATCTTATATCGGTGGTTCGTTATCCAGAGAGAAAAAATAAATACGAATCGACTTTGTAAAAATATTCGTCGTAGCAAGCATAATTGTTGTACGATTGTTTTTTATTCGTCGCACTACTTCGGTTGAAAAAAGGGTAAGAATCGTGACGCAAACGTTCGGCGTTCGTATTGTTATAAACGCCGTGCGTAATATCGCAATCCAAATAACGTTTAAATTCGAAAAATTTTACAATACCGTTCAGTTTGCGCTTGAAAATTCGTTAGAAAAAATATGTGTAAGTACACCGCGTGGCATTGGGAACATTTCAAAATCCTTATCGAGCACTCGACATATAGTTACAGTAATCACAGTAATTATAGTAAAGAAGATTTAATCACGAAATGAGTAAAAGTTACGGTTTTCCAAAACACTCGATACTACGACGTGTTACCCAAAAGACCATATTAGAACGTATTTGAATGTTAATTACGATAATTAATACGCGGGTAAATCGTCGCAATGTGAACCAATATTATGGCAAAAGTGGAACCGTCGAAATTTCTTCCTCGACATGTGCGTTTTATACTATTCTAAAAAAAAACACTTTCTTCACGATTTCGAAGCTACGGGTATTATTATTACCCGTCTCTAATCGTTGATCGCTGTGTTAGAAATGCAATTTTTTTCAAAGAGAATGTTATAGATGATTGATGGTTACTTCAATTTACAGTGTTCGACGACCCTTAGAAAATTAAAATTTGTATCCTCAAATCGTATGTTTCCAATTATTATTATTCAGAGAGAATATAAAAATTAACCTTATAGATTTCTAAACAAAAAAACATTTCTCCACGGCTGCTTAAACTGTATAAAACGTTTTCATGATTTTTTTTGTGACTCTTTTAGGACACTTACTTTTTACGCAGATTTTTTAAACTTTAAAAATAGTAGTTGACGGACGACACGGGCGCGTAACGGTCCGTTCGTGCTAGAAAAAACATTTTTTTAAATTTTTTTTGTTTTGTTTTCACTTAAACGTAAAACCGCGTAATGATCTTTGCAGCAGAAGAAACGCGATTTTCCGCTGTTCTTGGAATGTGATGAGTAAAGATTTTTTTTTTTTACTAGCGTTACATAGATAACACGACGGAAAATATGAAAATTACGAAAGCGGTTGTAACGATCATTGAAACACGCACTCACCTTCTTCCCATCATGATCTCGCGCCGTGGATACAGTAATCAAATAGACATTATCTCGAAAGTATTCAAATCGCACTCTCGCAAGTACAAAAATAATAAAACGTTAAGTTACAGGAAATTTAATATTTTTTTAACGCTCAGAACGCTTCAATAGAACAATTTTCGCTCACCCATACGCGTATCTACGATGTTTTTTAAAAGCGAACCTACAACAAAAATAAATAAGATTTCGTTTTTATTTTAGAAGACGGTGTCGGGTAGCGGCGACAAAAGCTCATGATAATGCGTATCTCAATAATATTATTAATGTACGCTCGTTACACGACTTGGGACTTGATTTTTTTTTTACTATTCACCGACAGCTCGACAAACTTTGAAATATGTCTATACGGACTATACGCAGCGTCCCCTTCAAGCTCGTAAAATATTTTTACCCGTCACAAGTATTTCGAAAATTTCGTTCGAAATGCGCAAGGGCCACGATTTAGTGTTCGCTCCAATATTGGCCCAATGGCTTCTAGAAAAATAAAAGCACCTATATTGTTCGTGAATTCTAGTGGCGCGGGTCGAAAGTTTGGAAACAAAAAAAAATATCGGAAAAAAGAACGATTTTTTAATGGAAAAATCTAGGTGAGCACCCTGATTTTTACGCTCTTTTTATCATTTTTTTTTTTTATCGTTTTTACAATGGTGTTTTTTTCTTTTCAATTTTGTATAGTCAGTACCTCTAATAACCATTCTAACGAATGGCCTGTATGAAATCTAACGGGACGGGTCTTCGAAATTGAAACAGCCGTGAAACTAAGGAGAGAAACATTAATTACGACAAACGTGTTCTTTACATATTATCTTAGTTAGTTTTTTTTTTTTTTGGCCATCGATCGAATTGAAACTTTTACACAACATTCAACTGGGTGTATGGTTCAGGTTTGCTAAACGTTTCAAGTGATTTCTAGAACAAATAGGATTTTGAAATTCTCGAAAAACGGTATACTATTAGACAACTGAGATCGGTCAGAATCGTATTTTCTAAGGCAATGATTTTGGATTTCTGATATTGAATAATGTCGCTACTCCGTCAAATTACCCACGATCCCGGCTTCTTTTTTTTAAAAAAAACTAATTGGCCTGCGTCAAAATGTACATCGCACGCCGATTTAAAATTTGAAATTTTCGATTCGACCACGACGGTGGAGAAAACAATTGAATCGCGATTTTGAAGAAATTAGCGATTTTCGTTTTGACGTGTTAAAGACACGAGTAGTACCTATTGGAACGCATTCTGAGCACGTGGGCGGAAAAGTTTACGAGTTTCTTTCACGTCCCTAGAGGAAGTCGAATCACAGCACAAACTGTGCACGTCATAATTGGCGCTTTTAACTGTGCGCGTGTTCGCGAGAAGCGACAGACATTTTATACTGTTATAAAAACATTCGTAACGACAGCGAGAGTCATTCCGCGAGAGCCGTTAACTAAAACGATGAAATTTTCGAGATAAGTTCAAAACGTATTAGCACCTTATACGAACGAAGGCGTGTACGCGCGCGCCGGGGAAAGTGCGACGTCGTGTCCGTGTTGTTGTTCTATGCTCAGACGATACCATCGTGTACGAGGCTGATACACACGTAGAACTATTTTGAAACGTCAATAACGAACGGACGGATAATGATATTTTATCATATTTTGTAAAAAAAAAAACCAGTTATGATGACAGCGATCGGTGATGAAACCAGGATCGGACGTAGTTAATCTTCGTTGCGATGGATGTTTCGCTTAATGCGAAGGAATTTTTTTTCAGTTTTCGGCAGACGAAGTGTCCTATTGGAATTCCTACAAAAAAACAGATATTTGGACCTGCAGGTAGGTAGGTAGATCGTACGAAGAGGATTTTTTTCGAAATAACGATTAAAAAAAAAAACGCAAGACTGATTTCGAACATAATATATCTATTATAATACGAGAAAGAGACACGAGAGGGATCTGAAATTTCGGAGTTTGTCTATTTTTGCAGTCATTGTTTCACAAAATCTTAGATAAAAGTCTTCATTTTTACAATCTAATAAACCGTATCCTGCTATATTATACAATGTGGTAAAAACGTGGTTGAAATCAGTTTACATCATGTCCGTTTGTCTATTGTGTTTTGAACATTGTCGTTTTCGCCTTTTTTACTATGTTTTTTTTTTTTTTTGGCAATCAGTCTTCAAAAGATATTATTCGAACTAAGACGAAGGACAACATCTTTTCTATTTTTTTTTTTTTTCCACTCAAGTATAGAACTTTTAAATTTACAATTTGTCGATTGTTTATTCTGTTTTCGGTTTAATAAAAAATATAGCTAACGTAAGAGAATACAAAACAGTGGCCTCAAAAATCAAATAATTATTATTATCACACTTGTGTACGATTTAAAAAACGTTTTGTAGTATTTTGTATTCCGCGCGACAGAGATTAAATATTTGTCCACAATCATTTAAAATTTTTGTTTTTTTCCCCTACAAAATAGTGTGATATAGCTAAATTACAATATGCACGTGGACCGACAATGTTTTTGATCCTATACAAAGAAAAGCACCATTGCATAACTATTTTAGAAATAAATTGCTTCAAACAGTAGGTTAAAATAATAATAGTTTTCTACTAACAGACTGCTCAAATCCCGGTCACGTACGTATATAATTTGTACAGAAATATAATAGTACGTTATAAAACGTTGTAATTAACATGGTTTCGTTAAATTATGTAGTTCAATGTCAAAATATTCGAACGTTAAACACCGTTTATTAAACTTTATTCTTTGAGCATTGTGTTTTAGCGTACGTCCAGAAATGTTTTCGAGATTAATACTCGTTTTTCACACGATTGCTATGTGAAAGATTATACTTTCTCCGGTTGTATACCTCGGGATAATTATTTTGTATTATGGCGATGAATAATTGTGTACCGGTAGTCGACAATGCAAATATTGTACTGTATATAGTGGTCGAGTCGAGTCGTCTACGAGAAATTATAAATAAATAATGCAAAACATAATCCTATCGATACTTGCGCCTACACACGTCCTGTAGAACGCAGCAACGTTTGTTTTCGGATAAAATTAGTTGACCGGAAACGATTTCCTTTGATATCCTACCTATTCCATACGTGAGTTCTTAAACTTTTTCATTCGACACAATCGTTCGTATTCTTCGTTTTGTTTTGCATAATACATTCACACGTTTTTTTCTCAATCGATCAAAAATGATTAGTACCCGCTTGGTGAAAAAATAATTAGATTTTCGTTTGAGTGTACAGGAGACCCAAGCTTCGGGTATTTTATCATACGATCTGAAAAATGTCTTCTTATCATCTTGTTTGATAATGATTTTCAATTTCGAATGTTTTTCTTATACCGTCTCGTTAATTTGCTGTCGACGACGAACAACAATGGTGTATAGACCGAAAATACAAATTATTTTTAAAGCGTAAAATAATATAAAATATTATAAAAAATATAATGTTTACAGTTACGAAAATAAATTACTGACAAATTAGTTACAAACTAAGACGAAATGGATTATTCCGTGATCGAAACAATATTTTTCACCCACTAAAACGCGTATGACTTTCTTTCAACTATCATAATACAGCGTCTGTAGGTACTCAATGCAATCACAATAATTTTTTTTTTTAAAATCGTAATTCCATTGAAACGTATACTGTTTTTAACTATTTTTAACGGTTCGTTTTATCAATAAAAAAAGTTAAAACTGTTGACAAGAAAAGGTATGAAGGAGTGACTTGAGTTCCACGTGTTGAAGTTGTATAAAAATATAATAGACCATTCATTTTCTAATCTATCGTATAGACGCAATAACGAGACTGGAACACGTGCACGACAGCTTTAACATTTTCCGACATCTGGGTTGTAGTTTATGTTTTATTTACGGTGCATAAAAACGCAATTAGTGAAAACAATACGTGCAGCCTTTTCTCGAAAGAACATACGTTTGGGCGATAAAAGTTCCGTGCGAATTCTGAGTACGTAAAACCGTAACGATCAATCGATAGAATGCAATATTTAGCACAAATGTTTTTGTTACAACGCCAAGATATTTTTGACGTTTTAACAATGCATTTTCCTCAGATAGGATTCGAGATTTTTCGACGATTCGCGTATAGTTCGTTTTACTGAAATATACCTGGTTCGTCTACTCGAATCAGATGGATCGCTCAACTACCTATCATTTTGCCAATGATTGATTTCCGACACGGACAAAAATGTTTTGAAATTACGTCATAGGATTTTCTCCACGCTGAGAATTGCGAAAAAATTGAAATCAAATGAGTAACGCGCAAGTGTTAAACAATGTTAACAATAAAATATAATTAATTTACCGATGGAGAAACCGATAAAGTTCCTTGACTAACAGGCTTTTTAGTTTTTTTTGTACCCACTATGCGTGCGAAACACGCATATTATACATGATACCGCGAAGCGCTTTTTTCTAATTTTTTCTTCTTTTTTTTACCACGAGGTGTCGTCGTTTCGTCGAATCGATAGCGAAACGAATTGGAGCGGCAACGAGACGAGCCTGCAGCGGTTTTTCAATACGAACGACTTATGACGGTTGGAAATTTATATTTTTTATTATATAATATGTACGAATTTTCGCTTTCATTTTCGCCGTTTTAAAAAGTGGACCCGTCGCAGCGAGCCCTTCGATTGTAGTTATTATTACAAACAATACACGTGTACAAAACGTATTGAAATCGTACACGAATTCGTCGTTCGAATACCTGATAGAGCGCTGGATCACTGCGGCGTCCGAACCTCAACCTCAGCGACGGAGATCTCTGGTTTTTGCGAACCAGACGATGTTGATTCGGATCGATCATCGCGCTTCCCATCGAGTCGATGAGATCCTTTTCCAACATGAGCTCGTACAACTCCTTAGCGTCTAAAAAAAAACACAATAAGAAAACGGTAGCGAGTGTAGTAGAGTATGGCGCACAGTTTTCGAACATCGTGTGTAATCCGACGCGTTATTGTATTTAATTGTACGCGAATGACGATCCGAGCTCTGTGAACAATGTATTTAAAAGTACCTACCTATTTGTGTGTGTTTTGCGTATAGTTCAAAATCGAAACGTCGAAACGATTTCGTTACCGTGTTATCGTGCACCACCCTACACGGACGAAAACGTTTCGGCGGCGAAGTTTCAGCCGCGTAAATCGACCGATTTTCAAAATGCGTTTTCCGTGTACGCGCGGAAGAACCGTTTTAGCAGCTTTCGAAACGCTTAACGTATCAAAACAAAACGGCGCGACGTACTTATACCTGTACATCCCCGATAAAACGTTTTTCGCATATTTAAAACCGACGGAGAGAGGTTCCGTTCCGACAAGATGGGTCGATTTAAAAAAACGCCGCGGTTATTGGCGCCGCAGAAACGAACGAAATAATTAAACGACGATAATATTATAATAATTTAAAAAAAACGGGGTTTCTGCGGTCGACACCTCCGAAACACTCGAAACCAAACGAATCGTCACGCGAATCGTCAAGGACCCGAGAAAAAAAAATAGCGGCCTTTTTAAAACGGACCTTTTGATTTTGTGAAACGCCGCCCTCCTACACGATCAGAAGCGCCGCGTGAACCGGACAAAGTTGAGAAAGTCGAGCAGCGTTCGCGTCGCACGGCCCCGTTGTTTTTGTTCGACGTTTACGACCTTTTATTTTTCCACCACGGAAAACAAAAGTATCGTCGATTGTCGTGCGGTACCTACTACTCGAGGACAATATTCTCTCCGCACAAAACACGACCGAGAAATCCGCGTACAACATATACGTATTGTTATCGTATACCTGTTGCGTAAACGTACGGCGAACGTTGAAGAACCCCGTAGGTCCTATTATTTTGTTTTTTTATCATATTTGGGTCAAGAGCAAAGAAAAATAAACCCGATCAAACGCAGAAAACGTTTCGAAAATCGAGCGCCGTGGCCGATTTGTTGACCGCTTCAACATACACATCCGCTCGCTATTGTATTGTGTTTTCTCGTTGTTTCGTCGGTAATTCGCGTTTCAAACGTGCGAATCGCGCTCGGTCGAGAACACGAGCTACTCGGGAAACTCACGTATGCGAGTACTGCGAACAATTTTCCCGAAACACTATTCCAAACACGCTACCGGTATGGGCATTTTCCGGAGAACACGATCACTCGGTGCTGAAAAAATCAATCGTCGATATGTCAACCGTGAAACTTATCGAGATCTTCTGCGTCGGGAGACGGTCTAGGATCCGAACGAAACATTCGTAACGCGGTACGAAACACGATCCGCGCGTCGTTCGTGGTGGAGAGACATTAAAAAAAACAATAACAAACCATTTCTCAACGTTATATCAGCTGTTGGCTCAGAGTTTGTCATGCTTGTTTTGATGCCGAACGGTATAACATTTTACGAAAACAGACCGTAGGATTAGACGGCATTTCGTAAAAAACACGGAAAAAACAAAAATGACGGCCTAAAACTAAAAATTACACGATCGCGTACAAAAAAAAAACTTACGAACTTTTTCAAATCATACACGCGCTTGCCTAAAAGGATTCGAAAAGTATTCAGAATTCGCTGAATACTGCTCGTTCGAAGACTTTTACTACTAGACCAGAGATGGGTGTTTTGTTCACGCCGATCCGAATCGGGGTCGCCGTGGCACAGTGAAACTTCTCGGAAGACGTCTTGTATTGTAGGACTTACGGAATGAACGCGGTTTTTAATTTTTAGCTAAGATGATTGGAAAATATAGAAAAAAAAAACCCCAAAGTCGGCCCATTAAATTTTTTTAATTTTGAGGGGTAAAATCGGCCCTCGGCGAAAACAGTTTCTGCTCACGTATCCGCGATCGCGTAATAACCGAGTGAATTTATAGATTTCTCGTTAGTCTGACAGCTGCGCAGTTGTATTCGGTTGGTGTAGTCGTTTGAACAACGATTCCGTAAATCAATAAAGTGTTCAGTTGTAAAGCTAAGAATGCGTAATTATAGGTATTGATTTGTTTTTTTGTCTCGTACTACACATAACGGAACATTTTTTTTTTTTGCATTCATCTAGTATTGAATGTTCGACGAAAATGTTTCGAGCACGACGGTTCGATAATTTTCATAATTCTACTTAATGCCCACTTCACTGTAAAACTATTGCGATTTAAAAGCATACGTATGGGTACGAGAACTCACTTTCGTAGTCCATGTACGATGGCGCGGCCGAAGTCAACGTGGAGACCAGGAGAAGCGCACAGACCAAAACGACGGTTATGGATTTCATTTTGTCCGTCGATACGCGTTACGATCTGTAAAATAAATTTAGAGAAAAAAAAACATTATACTTGAAAAGAATCAGCAAAACGTTTAAAAAGGAAAATCATTGAATGAGCACACAACGAATAAAATACCCGACTTTATCGCTAGAAAACAAAAATTCCAATAGGTATATTATCTACCTACGTACGACACGAATCTAAATTTCATGTAAATGTATTCTCAAACATTTAAACGTGTCAGTGAGTGCGTCTTCGAGAAATTTGAATTTACAATCAAATACATATTGCACGTTCACATTTGTTATGAATTTTAGAACGGATCTAAATCTACCAAAGTTCTATTTAATTCCCGTTCTATTCACTTTAGGATGGAAAACGCTCGTATACTACCTATATCGTCAACGAATTGTTCACATTTTATTGCATTTGGACCGATATTTTCGTCTTGTGTTTTCTATAGTTTTTTAATTTATTTTAAAAACTATTTTCCACGTATACCGACTGAGTTTCCACTATTGTTTTTTTGTTTTTTTTTTTTTTTGAAGTGTCAACTTTTAGATTTCGGTTTTACTTCTTAAGACCGGCTTAGCGGTTATTTATTTTGATTTAGTCCATTCAATATAATTTATAATATATAGGTAAATATAGTTATCGGTATGGTAACTTTCAACAAATTTTGATGAACTACTTACAAGTACTACATTAGTCATGCTGTTTTCTATAGTTACTATTAGTTACAGATAATTTCTGGTGCTCCTCAATCGTCTCCAGTCTTATTCAAATATAAATAATTTTTCAATTTCCGTCTCAAATATTAACGATTTACGTTTGTTTGTAAATATAATCCTTTTTATGAATCGTAACTCGAAAACAAGAAACATTTTAAACTCGATGCTTTTAATCAAATCCCTTCTCCGTTCAATCACACATTTTTGAAGGGATTATGTGAACAGATCGGAACAACCCGTAAAAGTGTTTATAGAAAATGAAAAAAAAAAAAATTCCTTTTGAGTTTAAATATTCGAAAACAATTTATTGAATTATTAATTTATAATACTACCAATTAACTAAGAAAAAAAAAAAAACTGTTATGATCAATAACTGCGATATTTTTATAAACTATGAGAACATAAAAGTGTAAACATTTTTCCAAAGGTTTACCTGTGCATTCTATAACGATATCGTTGTAACAAAATTTTCAATTTAAAACGTTGTTAGAACGTTTTTACACAGACGTAA
>CM029362.1:15528102-15568038 GCA_017140985.1 Hormaphis cornu
ATTCCGAACGATTGATCTAAAGCGGCTTGCTTTTAGTTAACAGTAAAAACTCGTTTGAAATCCCGTATAAGAGATATTGGGTTACAGGTGGTGTTGAGTACATTTTAGGAGATTTCGGAACTTTGAAAACCACCAAACAATCAAACCAACGTTAAGTGCTTAAACAATCAAAAATGAGTGCGCGAATTTCTTATAGATAATATTACACGGGAATATGGTTTTATGCGTACGTAATGCGTGAGTATTATCTGTGAAAAGTCATTTCTGAGAATTAGAGCCGGCAGAAAGTATTGAATTGTTTCCAGCGAATTTCACGTCGAGTTCTTTTCGAGAGTACATATGTTAAGATCTCTCGGACGCCTTATAAATTAGACAAAAAACGTGTTTATTGTTTCCTTTGTACTCTGTGTCTAGACCGCAATAAATTAAATTTTAAT
This sequence comes from Hormaphis cornu, assembly GCA_017140985.1. Classification (NCBI taxonomy): domain Eukaryota; kingdom Metazoa; phylum Arthropoda; class Insecta; order Hemiptera; family Hormaphididae; genus Hormaphis; species Hormaphis cornu. The sequence goes on from CM029362.1 coordinate 15,528,540, forward strand.
AGTACATATACAAATGTCCGTTATTTTGTGGGTAAACTATTACGTTTTGTTTTTCTATTTTTCAAACGGTTTTTGCATAGAATAAAAAACGATTGAATCCTAAGAAAGGGGGTAAATTCTACGCGGGCGAACGCTTTTTGGAGTTGGTCGCGGCTACCAGGCGTCAGGCGCAGTCATCGATGTTTGTGCGAAAATTGTAAGAATCTTTTACGAGAATCGTTACGATCTTTACGCTCAGAAACCGAATGTTTTTACTATTGTTTTGTTTTTGTCGCCAAAGTAGAGTCGAACCGATCGGAAACGATATTGTTGCGCAGGCACGCACCATAGAAGCCAATAAAAGCAACGTGCACGAGTTGTATCCCCTTTCGATCCCCGTCTGCCGATTAGAATCCGTATGGCGCGGCATATGGCGCGCATTTGCGCAAAAACGACCGCTTTCGGGTGAACGACGTTTTAAACTTTCCGTCGACGCGTACGCGTGATTCACGAACGTTTCGGAAAAATTAAAAACCATCCCGCAGCAGCAGGGTTTAACGCGAACGTTGAACGCGCAAAAGTATCAGAAAAAAAACATAAATAATTATCGTATTTAATTGTGTCCCCGACGACATTTTTAAATCCGCCTACTACTAATACGGTTGATTTCCGAATACGCCGTGCGGAGAACGTATTATTTTGTTTTTAAAGTTTTTTTTTTTAGTACTTAAAAATCGTTGAAACTTCGACGTGATCGCGTCTCGGGGAAACAACGATCATACTATAAGTAATTACTAGTGACCTAAGAAAATCCCGAAAAACATCGAATCTCCGTAAGATTCGCGTTACGACTCGGGTCGAATTTTTATAATGATGTTTTTTTGTGGTCGAGTGAGAGACGGTCACGACAGCTGGCGGTCGTCGTCGCGGAATTACAAACGAAAAATAAGCGTTATATTCTCACCGCCGTTCTCGCGAATAACCCATTATACAAAGCGCGTTTTTAACGGAACTTTGGTACTTGTGTGGTGCACAGTAAAGTCAACTTTAAACTATACCAATTTAATAGGAAAATTTCTACGGTACCAAATAGGTAAAGAAAATTCGTCTTACCGATAAAAAAATAGTAGACTGGAGGCCTATTTTATTAGTGTTTTAGACCTGAGAAGAATTCTCGGAGTGATTCAATTTTAGTTACGAAAAAAGCTTCACCGACGACATTTCCACGTTGTCGTAGGAATCGATTTTCGTTTTTTTTTTTTTATTAAAAAATTTAATAAATTTTCCTATTTATTTTTCATTTTTCTTACGCTTTCGTATCCGAACGGACCAAATTTAAATTTTAAGCCCTGCACGTCGAACGATGGCGTTGTTGTTATTCGAACTGCAAGAGGAGCACTCTCTTCGGTCGTAACAGTCGTGTCGTGTCCCCGACAAAGTACTTTTATTGTAATTTTACTGTTTTTATTATATTTAACATTACTTTAACGTGTTCGTACTATCCGGCTAAAAGGACCGATATTATTCTATAAAACGAGTGTAAAAAATATAAAAGTATATTCACGCCACGTTTGCGCTATATATTGTTTTTGTTTACGTGAAATACCGCCGAGTGCTGCGTGTTTTATTTTCGCAAACATCGGATGCGAAATAAAAACGCTATTCGACGTCTTTGATCGTTTCAACAGTGCCGAAAATATTGTATTGTTTTGTAGAAGAATATTACAAACATTGTAGAAATTTAATGCCATAGCGTAAAATATTTTATTATAAATGTCAAAAAAACATCTGTTCGTATATTGTACACTTGTCATCTATAAACGTCGAAAACCAATTACGATCTCCACGATTTAGGTGTATTCTAGGTATTCTACCTTTTTTGTTTTAACATATTTTTTTTGAAATTATCCTTTGTGCGTTACTAGAGCGAATGTTCAATACAGAATCGTTTATGTTGATCATGTCTTAATGCGTCAAGTTTCACTATCACACCGTTTATACGTTTAAATTGTACGATTCAAAAATCATTGAACCAGCCGCGTCACCTCGCGGTCTGATAATTTTAAAGTTTATTTTTCGTTTTTAAAAGAAAAACACAGCTAAGCTCAAAAACAAGAATGATTTCTTTATAATATTCGTATATCGTTGTTCACCGACAGTTAGTAACTGGTTAGGTCAGTCAATATTTGAATTTTCCCGCACACACTCGACCATACACGTCATACGACTGTTATTGGTCATACGAATATACGGATAGTTGTTATCGATCAAAATGTAAGACGTATCTAGGTATATTTCTTTGCCGTGCGGATGGCGTTGATGCGTGATTATGAAACGTCGGATAAAATTTGATTTTGGACACGCTAATGGTGAAAATTTCAATAAAAAAAAACGTTGGTTCAAGACAATACAGTTTTTCGCTCGCATTTTATAATATTTTTCAACTGTATTCCCGTGTGTCCGTGCAGGATTTTCAACCGAATCAGACACCGACAAACTACGCCGCCAACGCACCCAAGGATCTCCGGAGAGACACGTGTCATGAAAAATAAATGGAAACACCTCGGCTTCGTCCGTAATCTCTAAACCGTCCCTCACTCGGTACATTTTATAACGTAATGTACGTGAATGTATAAAGACGGCGAAAAATAAACGTAGTATCTTTTTTTCAAAACATTTTTTTTTCCACCAAAAGTTTATCTGCGCGTAACAATACAAATATCGCTGCAATAACACAACGGTTATAATACACAATATATTGTTTTTGATTTTTCCACTTAAAATATTAACTGTGCGTTTTCTTTATTCGAACGCGTATTCATTTTCGTTTGAATATGTTTGCAAAATTTACATACGCTGTAAGCTCAACGTGTAAAACACACAGGCAAATGGTTCGATTTCGCTTTATGACACTGACGATGATCGTGACAAAAGCCCGATTTTTATATTCTATTCTGAAGTTCGGATTACGTATTTTGTGCATTAAGTAATAAAATATCGCGTGTACGGTTCGCAAAGATCGTTTTACCGACAAATCGAATCATACGCACAACGGGGGGTTTTTTATTTTTATTTAAAACTTTCCGCAGTGACGAAGCAAAACGACTTTTTAAATATGCGCGTAAAAAACGAATAATAATTGTGTGATTCATTTTCTGTTTTCAGCTTCTTTTCCAATCGCATAACGTAGGTACGGAAAATAATATCAAAGGACGTATTTTATTTTGTCAACGTATACAAATCTCTTATGTTGTAATCACGTCCATGTCGATGAAATCTGCTCGCATTATTGTGCTGCGAACTCGTATGTTTTTTTTAATTTGAAATGAAAACTTCGCCTTAAGTTTATACAATGTACATACTCTGTATCGTAGGAGGAACTATACGTCGTAATCCAAAAGTAGTATCGGCAAAAAAAATTTTCTGCATGATCGAATTCTTCGCTGAGCTGCCGTTGAATGGAATATATACTTTTTTTTAGATATTACTTTCTCGTAATTTTATACAGTAGTGGAAAATCACGTGTTCTATAACATGATCAGTTAACGGAGAAAAAAAAAAATACGTCAATTATTGAGACCTTTTTTTTTATTTAAAAATACTAGCGATTTGAGAAAAACAAACAGAAAAAACAAGATGGTATTAATTGTGTTATATGAAGGCGTATAGAAGTGGTTCTTTACACACAAACGACGGTAAAATAAAATTATAATACGATTGGAGAAAAAATTGTTCGCGTAATGCGCGAAAAAATGTCGTCGAGACTGGAGCGTTCGGACAGTTTCCAAACAATTCGACGATTTTTTTAACAATTGTTTTCCATTTCTTCAACGAGATCACCGAGATTTTTTTCAATTATTTTTTTCCAACATTCGCAACTTTCAAAATTTTCAAGAACACTACGTCACGTTCAAACAATCGCGCCGACTTAATGAACACAATATTCTAGATGGCGGGTGCTGGCGTAATAATGTACACAAACCCTTTAAAACTGAATCCTGCGAGAGAAAATACTGATCAAATAAGAGAAAAAAATTAATTATTTTCAACGCCCGTTTGTTTCATAAACACGGTTGACGGCTGTAACAATACGATACTGTGCTCGACGTATTATGAAAAAGATAAAATAAACAACACTATCTATGTACGGGTAAACCGTACGGATTTAAATCGTTCACAATACGTTCGCGTTTTTTTTTTTAATTGATAACTGCGTTAATTTTTTTTTTTTACAAACGAACCGATGGAACTACTGTTTACTGTAGCGATTTGCACTGAGACGGTTTTCGCTTATTAATAATGCGCTAATCCATTTAAAAAAATGCGGAAAACAACATACTTTGAACAATTTTTCAGCGTTACATTATTTCACAACTGCCCAAGTCTTTTACACAGTAAACACTTGATTCCTTTTATGCTTTTCTCTTCTCATTTTTTTTTTTTTTCAATTTGTTTCATATATTATTCAGTTTAGGTTTAAACATATGTGTTGAAATTCGTATATTATCCGTAGTATAATATAGATAGTACGTTATGAAACTCTGGATTATTCAATCTTCATTCACGTATATAGTTTGTTATGACGACACTGCGGTTGTCTTATACGTATAGTACGGGAAATCATCTAAATAAATATTACCAATATCGAATTTCGTCTAGATAAATATTGTGTTACCGTGTTATGTGGAGACGAAAAAATTATCTTAGCTTTGATACGTTTCGATTCAAAAATATAGCCTATAATATAAAAATAATAATACGAAATCCTGCGGTAAGTTCTGTGGAGGTTTACTATTATTTTTCAGCGGTAAAATAAAAACGTGTTTAGTTTTAGTTCCTCTAGGTTAATTATCTGTTATGATCTGTTTGTTCTGTATGACGATTCCGAATTGTTACGCTAAATGGGTTTTTTTTAACGAAAGCAAAAAAAAAAACAAATCCTTTTACAAACATAAAATCCTTATGCTGTGGGTACTTAGACTCGATAAATTCAACCTAGTATAAATATATGTAGCATACATAAAAAAAAACGTACAATATTGTGCACTGGAGTTATTATAATTGATATGTACCGAGATCAAATAATTTTTTCTTCTCAAAAAAAAAAAAAAAATTGCTCGCCGAAACATTTTATTATATATCTTTTACGCTTTTTCGCTCACGTGAAAGCACTTAAAAATGTTTGAATACTCACAAAAATTATAACCGATATTTGTTTGCAAACGCAATTTTTTTTATGGGGTTATCGTTTAAACGAGTTTTAAATAACTGCGTTGTGCAGAGGACCGCATTTTTGCGTTTAATTAGTGTTTTGGAACGTTAAAATTTGAATATCAAAGTGCTGTAAGTATAATTAACGTTCGTCCTGTACTTGTAACATACTTGAACTCAATTAAAAATTTATACAAGCGTCTTTTCTTCCATTTAAGTGGTAGTGAGTTTTGAAAATATGCTTTTAATGCATACGTCGCAACATTTAAACAAAAGCTGTTGTCAACAAAAGAAAATAAATAATCGTGTTACGACCGGCATCGTACAGATGTTTTTAGGTTATTGAAAATTTTATTACACAGAGTAGTACGTTTTGTTTCTTATATGACAGAAAATGATTTTTCTTTCTAATTCCCGTGATAAATAATACAGTAATATTGTTATGTTATGTGCAGTAAAAAATTTCAATTCGAATCTGTTTATATTATTATGACGTTAAAAAAATTACGCGTCATAAATCAACGTTTTCACGGAGTTTTTTTTTAAAAAAAAGTCATACGAGTAAAAACTAAAAGATGTATTCCAAATACCCAAAACGTGTTTGTAATGCTTTAGAACAAAAATACATAATATAGTTAAAATTAAACTGTCATTTGCTTGGAATCCATTGTGCTAATACACGTTCCTCTGTATTTTAGACATAAAAATCGGTGCATCCAAAACCGAAATAAACACACGAAAACAGATTCGGGTCCAGAATATAGTCTATTTTGTATCCCACATTTTCGATTTTTATTTTATTTTTTCATAATGCTCGGCAAAAATTTAAAAAAAATGATAAACAAGGCAAACCATTTTCAAAAACGTAAAAAGTGGGATACACAAGCAATGTCGTTAGGTTTTTCAATCCGATTTCAAAACGTATGATTTGTTCATTTTTCTCACTGTGTTTCTGATGGAACTAGCAAAATTCTTTAGTATATACGATTCAATTTAAGGTGCTCGAATAGGCAATTTAGTCGCAAGACCGTCAATATAGTAGTGTGTGACGAAAACACAGAAATAACTTTTTTTTTTAAATATTTATAACCATTCGAGGGTCATATATTTTTTTTCTACCGAAAACCCGATGGTTATAAAAACATGTTTTTTTATTAAATAAATAAATTGTATTTATTTATTTATTATTTTATTTAAAATTAGAAACATTAAATAACATCAAGTTATTTCACAGTAATCTTTTTTTACAACTGTACAAAATTTTTATTTGTATTATTATTTTTTTTTTTTCAACAAAAATGCCTTGTTCGTATAAGCGCTCTACTCTGCACGTACACGCATAGGTACTGTTCTTTAATTAGAAGACCCGATGGGTTTTGTGTAAACACAGAAAATAACAACAAAAACGGGTAAAAAAAAAACTCAAAGAAGAATATTATGCTAAAAAGTATGTAACTTACGTGTTATGCTTAGGTACGTACCTGCCGTTCTGCTTGTCTTTGTCGGCATTAAAAATTCCATAAAAACGACAAAGGTCTAATTATTCTACCGAGTTTTCAGTCGTGCATATATTAAAACGCGAGACCCTCATCATACTATAGAAAATCCAGTAATTCCCTATTCATTTTTTGTATTTTTGCGTAAATTCCACCGTGTGCGTGTAAACAACAATTTTAACTCGGTACTACATTGTTTGATAGACAAACAAAACGATTAAAAATCAAATTTGTTTACACGCTGCGAACTGCAAATACGTATTTAATAAAAATGTTTGATCTTGTATTACATACGACATATCTCAAGTATCGGCTAGTCGATTTTCAAATAATATTCAAAACAGATATTTGAAAATTCGCAGTTTAGCGAGTTGTCCTCTCCAAACATTTAATCTATGAACGTTTTTTGCGTTCTGCGCCGAGTTTTCAAACACAATATTTATGCTGAAACATTAATAATTTGGATATTTTTTTTTTGCAAAAAAACGGTTAGGTTATAAGTTACGTTGTTATTTTGATTTACTCCTATGTTGTCCTTTCCAAACGTTTAATCTATGAACGTTTTTGTGTTGTGCACCAAGTATTCAAACAAATTTATAATAAAAATTACATTTTCGAGATGGTCGATGTTTTTCGCGAAAAAAACGGCAAGGCGAATTTTCACTGAAAATCGATAAAATTTTTTATTCTAGATTTTGTTTGAAATCGTTGTAAAAAATCGGTATTGTTTTATCATCTTACATAATAAATGTCGAGTTCAATACATTTTTAACGCGTCTAATCGATTTGAACGCGTTTTGAAGTTTATTTTTTCGTCGCAACTCTTTCAAGCATTTAAAATAATATCCATGGAATATTTCGGATATTGTGCGAGTGTAACGAAACTCAATGAAATTCACACTTTTTTTTCTTATTTCCCACGATGCTATCGGTAACAAAGTTTGAGTTTAGATTTCTAAGAAACGTTCAAGAGAAAAAAGACGCGTTACGCAGAATCATATTTGTTTATTGTCATCAACCGTCGAAAACTAGACGACTTGATGTCTGTCTATGACAGCATTATAATATAATAAGTGTTCGTAAATTCAATACAAAATAGAACGATTTAAAACGTTTGAAGTTTAAAACACTTCTATGTACACAATTTCGATTCTATCTCGCGGAGCGATTCTTTTGATCTTTATTGAATTGACATTAAGAGTCGAGTATTATACAAAAGTATAATACTCGACTTTATGGAATTCAATTTAATGATCAATAAAAATTGATCATTAAATTTAATTCCATAAAAGCTTTAGACAACACTTTATTCGAGTCATCAGAATAAATGCGAATTGAACATTTTTTAAAAATTCAACAAATCACCATCAAATTTTTATTTTCGCAGTTATATTAGTTATTGAAGATCACTTTCGAAATAATACTCGACGTTCGTTTGGTAAAATTTCGATTTTCATTCATAAAATATAATGAGTATGCAATGAAAAACAAAAATGCATATAATAAATAATCGGGTTAGAATAAAAATAAATATCACAAAGGTATGAACATGCTGATTTACCTCGATTTTTTTAGTTAAAAATTTTTTTCAAATATTAACTCACAAAAACGGTCGATTGAATCTTGTAATCTAAACGCTGTTAATCAACGTCCAACAATTGTTTTCCCGTGAACACAGCGTGCGTACTAAAATATAAATAATAATCATTAGTTTATAAAGTTTTCGCACAGACGCGAAAAAATGTAGAAGCCGATATTTTTTCATACTCTAATAATTTAAATTATTAAACTGTCCGGTAGTTTCATATTAAATATTATTGTTTATAGTTGTTAATATATATATACACTATATTTGTTCGAATAAAAATAATAGGGAGCATACAAAGTTTTGAGACACTGATCCATTTCGCTCGCCAGACAAGAAATAATTCATTTAAAACCGATTTGGTGACTACGTTATAATAGGATCAACACCTAATATGCGTATAGTAAAACATTCCAATTTTTTATCAAACGAGTAAAGGCGAATATTTAACTACAATCGTTACTATACTTTAACAATATTTCACATAAAATCAAAAATTCGTTACACTCTGAATTTAAAAAACAATTTACAAACGTCGAAAAATTGATCGGTAGTTTTAGTCATTTCCTCCGCATAGTTACATTTTTCTTAAAACTATGTAAACATTTTGCATTTCCTGGATTTTTTTTTTTTTTTTCATATTATCGACAGAATAAAGTTTGTTTTTACGCTACTGGTTTTTTACAAATTTATTTCCACCGGTATTGTATGTACATTTGATAGGTTGTCACGGTGGAACTCCGATGTCGTACTCAATGTTATCCCCGTGATCTCAAACAACGAAAACAGATTCTTGAAAATAATTAATTCCAACATTTATCCCGGTTCAAACCGTTTGAATCCGACTTATTTTTGTCGTATTCTCCGAGTCGTGCGAGCAAATGTTTTTGAGCGATTTCGCGGTACATACAGGGTGATTTTCGTAAAACGAATCGCGCTTTTTTAACGCTCCAACGGTTTATTTCTTCAGATTCCTTCGAATCTCGAACGGTTCGTTGTGATGCAGTTATTTTTTTAACGGAGTGCCCCATTTTATAACAATTAATCGTGCTCGCGAACAATTAAATCGTACAAATGTGCGTCCGCAGTTCGTCCGCTTTGATTTCGCCTTTTTTTTTTTTGTCTTTCGCAAAACACTTGACACTCAGCCACTCCGTGAAAATTGCGCTTCGTTCGCGTTCATAAACAGATTGACCGTAGCAAACAACCAGAAAATGAATTTTTAAAAGTTGAAAACGTCTCACGACGGTGATAACGGTCGTTGCGGGAATATCGGCGCGGCACGAAAACGTAAAATAAACAAAACTAACCGCATCAAACGCGAAAGTGAGAAGGACCTAACTCTGTAACCTGTAGCCATAGGTATAATGTGAAATATTTTATATATTTAAAATAATATTTTTATATATTCCTAATAACTATATATACATGTACCTATATATTATAATTTTATGAAAACGTATACGTAGGCTATGGAAATATTTTCTTACAAAATTAGTGGGTCCGCGAAACTAAAAAGGTAACCGGGAACCGGTGCTCTACGCGCGTTTAGAGATCATCATCATCCTGTAGGCGCGTTTTCGACTGTCGCGAAACGTAATATCCGCCTAACGATGATGTACTACTTCCTGCACGCCGCGTTCCGTACAAGCGGCTTATCGACGCGAAATCGAGGGATTTGTCAATCAAAATTCGAAAAAAAAAAACAACCGAAAGTGTCAAAAAACAACCGACAGCGACCCTAGTGCGACGCTAAATCAAAACCGCGTCAAAATCGAAATGCAGCTTCTACACCCTCGAAACGAAACAACCGTTCACCGGCGGCGCGAACGAAACCGATTTTATTGAAAGACCACCGCGACGTTACGTTTTATACTACGAAAATCTCCAGAATCATCGACGACGCGACGTTCGTAAACAGCACAGCGGCGATTGATTTTTCCCCGCGTCGCTCGGAATCCGCCGGCCATCAATCATTCGTTTTATTCGTCGACGCTTTTGATTTCGAAAATCCCGTCGGACGCGGGGGAACGGGGGCGAATCATCGACATGGCGGCCGTTTTTGACGAATCGCGGGGAAAAATCGCGAGGATTAGCTGGACGAGCCCGCATGCCGTACTACACGGACTAATCCAAAAATCGTCGCGGTGACGAGCGCAGACGGCTGGAACACCTATCAGTCTGATGGAGAACGAAAATCGCGTGGATGAAACACGCGCTTTGATCGGGTCAGATTTTCGCGTTTCTGTCACACAAACGAAAAAGAAAAAAACAGTCTAAAAAGATACGAAAAAAAGATAAAAACGGTACCGCGATAAAGGTGAGACGACGGTACGCTTTGGGCGGGCCGTCGAGATTGCCGTTTCCGCGGCGGTATCGTCCGAAAGCGACGGCGACGGTTCTCGGTTATCTAACACCGGGGTGAAAATAAAAAACGCGAATCACAAAAATAGTCTACCGTGGTCTAGGCAAAATCATTTTTCGATTTGACCCGTTAAATACTGATTTAGCGCATTCGATAAGGAACAAACGGTTTCGTCGTTTTCGACTCGGAAAATGATCGAAACATATTAAAAAAATCCCCGACTTTTATGCGTGGCATTCGACGTGACGATTACCCGAAAACGTCGTTACAAAACTGAAGATTTCGAATTTTTCGCCGTAAAACTCACGACTTTTTGAAAGAAACCTTCAACCAAAGTACAGCCGCCGGAGTCCATGAACCGCTTTTGGAAAAGTTACTGACTTTTCGGTGTATTCCCTCTATACTCTAAGGCTGTATAATAGTTAACGACCGACGGAAAATTATTGATATTGTGTTTTGTGGAACTCTTTTTTTAGTTATCCGCGTACAGTTTAATGTTATTAATACGAAGTCATAAATTGTCTCGCACCGAATTGTTTTAAACGAAAAATCACACCATAGGCACCCGATAAAAGCCGAGTTTTTACGGCCGAGAGTCGATAAACGTACATTTTTGCAGTGTGTTCGGATTAAAAACTATTTCCGACACGTCGAGAGTGTCGGAAAATTCTTTAAATTTCTATTACGTTTGCAGTTCTTCAAACGATGTGCAACTATCGTGCGGCGGTTGTTTGTTGATCCCCCCGGCGATCTTATCGCGAATTTTTCGCGACGGACAAGATTCGATTAAACAGCGTCAAACAAAGTATCGTTGCCGATAAATATCGGAGGACTATTATTTTTTGATATTTTTTAAAAATGATTTCGAGCGGCGATTCTTGTTGCGACCGTCTCGAGAGCAGCGAATGTATTTTATAAAATTATAGCACTACCGAAAATTCTAACTCTCCGAGTGTTTCCCGATAGAACTCGTATCACGGTCGTACGTTATACTATGATCTATTATGAGTTTTTTTTTTTGTTATCGTAACGATACTGAAATCGAATCGAAATTTTACGCGTTTCGCGAGTCCGAAAACACGAGAGTTTACACACTAGAAAGCCCGCCGGAGTGGCGAGTTTCGTCCGGTCCGACCGATTGAAGAAACCGTTCGTAGTAACACGCATCGATATTATTTTTTTTTGATATTTTCCGAGCTGCGTTTTTTTCGTTAAACTCCACCGGGACTAGATAGATACGGGGAATCGTTTTTTCCACGGCAACGCGTTTCGACCCAGCCAAAGCGTAGTCTATATCGCGCCCGTCCCGGTTTTTTTTTTTACCGTTTATCACTGTGGATGGCCCGAAAAATGTCGCACACACCAAAATCTGCGCGTCCCAACGAAAAAAATTACATACGAAATACGTTATACGTTCGTCGAAACTCGTCCGCCGATATGTACACGGACATTAGTTTTTTTTACATTATATATAGTGTACAAAATATATTTTCTACGTTTCCGTAAGATTTTTACCGTTACGGAGCGCGAGGTAAAACGGCGCATTATTTATTTTGGCGTTTTCGACCGCGTTTCTTCTAAGCTACCCCCGAATCGTTTAGAGAGATAAATCTCTTACCTGGGTGGCGGCAGACGACGACGGCGGTGAAGATGTGTGGAAACGATCGTCGTGCGACAGACGCGTCGTGTGCCCGGTGTGTGTGTGTGGCGGCGCAGAGCGAGGTCCGCCGGATCGCCGTCACGCGAGCGCTTATATACCCGCCGAAACGGTCCTGCGTGCCAGACCGTCCGCCGCCGCCATCCCTCGGTCGGTGTCAACAGGCTGCTTTCTGGTGTAAAACGGTAAATAAACTATTTATTAGCGTACGAAAAATACACCATACACCACCGTTAAAGACCGTGTATTTTGAGATAAAAGTCGCATTATTAAGTCGGCCCACTACGCTGTACAACGACGTGTCTGAAACGCGGTCGTCTCATTCCGGTTGAGATCCACATTATTATCGTCCGATCGACTTGAACACGTTACTGTTGTATACGCCGTCGTATCGTTGTCGTTGACTGTATTATCGGTGTTGAAAGTTACGTAGACGATGTGGACGGCCACCACACAGGGGAATGAAAAGTTGGCCGAGGGAAAATCGCCGTTGAGTTACGACGACGACGAAAACAGTGGTTCCGTTGTTGTTTTTGTACCAGGGAGTGCAAAAAACTATCAAAACGTGCGAACGACGAATTGAAACGCGTTTTCTTTTTTATTCATTCGATCGATGGTTGACACGCGGGCACCAATATTAATGCGGATGATAACTGTTCGCCTTACATCGACGACACTACGGTAGACGACGGATTTTTCAAACGTATTGTTACACGAAAAATTATTTTCAGTTTTGTCGACAAACAGATTTTGACGAAATACGTATAAATGTTACGCTCGTACAGTTTCGCTCTTAAACGCGCGGTAAAATACAATTTTAAAAAAACATCGTGCGAAAACGCGCAATTTTCATTCTTGTCGGGGACGCGGTTTTTTTTTCTTACGACCCAGTAAAAATATGTTAATGACGATTTCCATAAAAATTTTACTTTGTACATAATAATTTTTAGTCGTTCGCCGCGGGACGGAAACCATTTTTTTCTCGATTACGTTCAAATTCATATTTTATCGGCACCCGGTACGAATTTCAATTGTTCGCTGTACGTACGTGATTTTTACGAATCCGTTTTCATATTTTATGTTTAATTTGTATGCAACATCACATTTTGAATTAAATATGTTTTAAACGTTCCGACACTCCGGTTTGCATATTCTCGCTTTGAAATCGTTCAAGTGGTGCCACGTTTTAACCGTGCGTGCCCGGAAAAATCGACATTCGCTTGCAAACGTTTCGTTTTATACGCGGTACATATTTTGCGTAGATTCTAAATCAATCGTAATTTAGAAATCTTTATAACATATTATACTGTTCTCTCGTCTATTATCCAAACTAGAATACTCAAAACCGTTTCTTTTTTTAGTGCCTAGTAAAAAAAAAAAAAGGCCTAATATTTGTTTTTTTTTTTCAGGTTAAGGACGTTTTATGCCTAGTTTAAATTCATGAAAACTTTAAATTCTATAAAATAGTCAAATAACATTGCTTAATATTGTTGGGAAAAAATCCTGCTCACCGGTTGTGTACGGCTGGAACGCGCGTATTTTTCTACCGCGGCTATTCATTATATTAATCGTAAATATACATTCTGAAATGTTTTTTCCAAAATAATAACACGACATAGTAATTCATTGGTATTGATTTAATCACTGTGTTTGTTGTTAACGTATTAATCGCGAACTTAATAGTCGTTCGAAATACGATGGTCGTTTTAAATCACTTCCTGGTGGCGTATAAATGAGTTTCTGGTATTTACGATGAATCTTACGACGAACTTACCAGAACTCGATTATTTTTTGTTTCAACTATATTTTGAAATTGTGTCTGGATTGAAGAAAATACGCTGTTTGAAGCTTTTTTTTTTTTTTATTAAATGCTCCACCATTATTGTCAATTGACGCCTTGGTACCTAAATGCTCGCGAGCTCACTCTGTTAATTGACTTTATTTGACACGAATTTTCAGATTTGTCTACTTGCGCAATAATATTATACCCTTTGTGTTTGAATTAAGAAATCCTTTAGAAAGCGGAAATCTTGAGAAACACTATTGGTACGACAAGAGCGCTACGAGCACTATTGTTTGTAAATTAGTTGACTTAAATTCAAATAAGATCCGAATCATTATTAAACTTAATTAAAAATATCGTGTTCACAAAACACGTTTTTTTATAGAAAGTATTTAAAAAAACCTTAAACGTTTGTTTTCAACGCAAAAACGTCGATACGATTAGTATTGATAATTATTATTTGTGTAGTATAATGTAGTATTCTGATAGTTCTAAATGGTGATTGCATAAAATATTGATGAAAGTTAAGTTTTGTGTTAAGCCATAATATTAATTGTGTTTTGAACTAAACTCGTAATAGTCGTCAGACATCGTAACAATTTTAATTTATAATATCAAATTATAATTATTGTTTTCGCGAATCGTTCTACAAAATCGTGCGAGATTAAAAATTTCTTTAAATTCGCGTTACGTTATTTTATGCGCAAATCATTTTAAAAGGCGTCGGTCCATACTTGTAAAAAGTGTTATTATTCGACACACGCGTGTAGCTAAACAGCCTACACGCAGCGCCGTAAAAAAATATAACTTTTTCATGATTCGTTTATTTCACTTTACGGCGAAAACCGATTTAGTAAAAAAGTGTTTACTTCAAACGGCAATTCGACAGCAGGTTATTATCGTCGTAATGATTTGAATTTCAACGTGAACAAAAATCCATAACGCCGCCGAAAGTGTAAAATGTAGATAACGTATTATATTTTACATACTTAAAAAGATTTTTCAAATCGGACAACCCGAAACAGCGACCTACTCTAAAACCAATTGGTCGCTATAGGTACCGCGGCTCGTTTTTGCGCCTTTTGTTTTTTCTATCAATAAACCTTTTGTTTTCGATAGTTTTATAATACCAAACACACTTCGTAGAATATTGTACTCGATATTTACGTGATTTTTGTTTTTATTCAATTCAACATACTTTTTTTATTGATCGATTTTTATGTAAACTATTGTGAAACAAGTGGTACCTAACTGCTGCAGTGTGGGGTTTTAATACATTTTGTAGTTTTATCGACACGGCCAATATTTTCACCCCAACATTAATGGGATCACTGTTTTTTTTTTTCATGTCTATTATTTTTACCGTGTTTATAATGCAGACTAAATACTATCTAATCCAGGGTGTGGCGAAACACAACACTATGGCCGCTGGTTTTAATTAAATTTAAGTGACAAGAATACAATATATGCTCATACAAGTGAAAATATAACGAAAAATATTATATAAATACAGACCAAAAACCAGTAATCCTCGTTTCATCAAACGGATTTCTGTTGAAATGCGATGAAACGAATACACGGAAAAACGAATTAAATTAAATTCTCAAATACGTCGTCTCGTCGATTCGAAAATTTGAGATTTTGAAACGTTACTTTTGATATGAAATTTTCCTTTTGATTACTACATTCTACAATCCACGTAGATTTTCAGCTATGAAATTAATACGTCACGTTTTTATTGTAATCTCGTAATTTACTACTATTCTAAACTTTTTTTTTGCGTTTATTATGACGTTAATTTTTAATTTATGATCATTTTGATAAAATTTTATGACAAGACTATTGTTTTTTTTTTTTATCCGAATCGGAAACATCGTATTTATTCTGTACACATTTTATTTTCAGCACTAGGTTTGGTGTTCAACATTATTTGATACGATTAATAAATTTCACGAATGTAAAAAGTATAAAATACTGTCGAAACACTAGTTCAGAGTTTTATATAAAATATACACTAATATACCATTTTAACCATTACATAAACATTAACTATAAAATATATACTACGTATTAGCAGATAAGGATAAAAAACAAATAAATAATACAAAACTGGGAATAATTACAATAACAAGTTTTAAATAGCCCAAAATAAAATTAAACAAAACGACCGATATCAAGACTATTATTTAAGTTAAAAAAAAACCGAACACTGAAAATCGGGATTGAACCACTCACTCGAAACAATATCAGTATTTTTTCCGCTGTGTGTACACACGCCGACCGAAGGGATTGTCAAATGTGATAGGGCTTGTAAGCTTTGGAAAACGTTATTGCTCGTCGATTGCACTAAAACGTTCTTGTAACTTTATCGAAATTATTCTTACACGGACGCATAATAATTACTCTGTACAAATATCCTATTTTAACTGTAAAAATCGTGTCACTGAAAAACGGTCCGATAATAATAATGAATGTTTACATTTTATATAATATTATGTATAGGCTCGTTTTCGTTTTTGTGTTAACGCATATTACTACGATACATCGGTATAGTTTTCGACGACTGTCAAAAACATGTACCTATGTATCAAAAAAAAAAAAAAACCACAAAATCCAACCTTTTCGTCGGGCGTTCACGTGCAGATGATGAAAATGTGTGTACTAAAAATGGAAAGAAAAAAAAACGAAAACTATTTTACGCACATTTATATAATTAACAAGTTGTTTCTGTGAAGTGTAAATAAATTAAAATGTATACAGAATCACACCGTTATAAACGAGACGGCGTAACAATAAATTATAATATAAAACAATTTTGCTCTGGTAAAGCATGTAAACTATTTAAAAACCGCGCGTATCCCCCGAGGATATTTAATTTCGTTTGGGGGGTAATCACAAAGACGAATCGCACGAAAATTGCAAAACGCAACGTTAATTTATCTCTGTCAGTATACAACCTTCTCGAAAATAGTCGTGATTGTTAAATTAAAGAGCCGGGTTATAGCTTCCGAGTCGGTCGGGGACGTTATTTTCAGTAGGCCACAACTTTGTGCCGGTCACAGTTTGTGGTACCTAGTTTTATGTACCTAGTTTTTATAATATCTGAAAGCAACGACACACCTTTTCCTTCGAAAAAGTTCTCTCAGTTCTTACTTACGTACATAGTCTGAAGTGTTATAACGGTATCAGATAGGTATATCCCAAATTGTTCTTCCATAAATTAAAACGATCAAAATATCAAATAGGATACAGTTGTCCCGTTTTATTTATTTTTATTTATCACGCATTTTTTAATTAGGTGTATGCTAAACAAACAATAACATTGTGATTATGATTCAATTGAAATTTTATTGTACACGTTTTATAAAACCAGAGAGTTAATTATTAATAAACAAAACAATTAGATTGATAGTATCAAAAATAAAATTTTGAGGATTTTTTAAAATAAATACTTATCTCTGCAAGTCACCCATTCTACACACTTGTGTAAAAATTACTTGACGTTCTCGCGACGTGTAAACGTAGTGTTAGTACTCATTGATTGTTTAAAATCAAATGTTGATTTTTTGATTGACGGTTTTGACTTCGAAACAGAATGAAATAAAAATGGACGTTTCCAAGAAGAAATTCGATGTTGTCCTTTGTGCGAATAATAATCTTGCTAGTCCAATAATACTCCCAATAATTCTCGGTCGGCAAACCAAACATGGATCCAAACTTGTCCGTATCTATTGAAATATTTGAAGGGTTAAAATCGCCCTACAACAAATAGGTATAATCATGGTCGGTAAGAGTTAACTGACAACATATCGGTGTAGATTCTCATGTAGTACCTATAAAATAATATAAAACCAATACGCTTTTGATTAAGTTTAATATTCAATTCCATAAATCGTCGATTAAATCTGGATTGAATTCAAAAGTTTAATTTTAATCAATATTTTCCCCGTCTGGCGTGAGTTTAAAAACATAAAACGAAGTTTTATCGCTTTATTATTGGGTCGTTGTTGTACTCGAACAAAACGACTGTAAGGTATTATTTTCTCGAATTGATGATTCAATCAGTATAATCTCGATGAGAGTGTAAAAATTTATTTTTCATTCCGAAAACCACTTTAACGCCTAAAATACGCGGTATTTGCTACCTGTCCGTTTAAAATGACCGAAATAAACTTGATTTTCAATATTAATTGAATTAGATTTTCCAAAAATTGAAAGTTTCATCTTTTCCATTACGGTAGTAAACAGTAAGAAGAAAATGCAATTTGTTCATTTGAAAATTACGATAGAGGATAAAAGACAATGATGAAAACCCAAAAATTAAACTGCACTTTTATCGGTTTGATTTTTATACTTGAAATAGAACGAAAAATTGCGTTTGAATAGATGACGCGATACGGGCGTTATGAACAATCAAGACGTGCTCACATAGAAAGGACAAAGTAGTGGCCGATCGTTTACGTCCTTTACATTGGCGAAAACCGTAAGAACTTTCATCTGTGAACACATATCACTTATCTCGTAAGAAATGACGTTGACGCAATCGACGTATTGATCCTTGCATTTAAATACGCTAAAGGTTGCCTGAAACACAAAATAGCGTTATATAAATAACATATACTTTATTTTATTCTGTTGAAGTTCGTTGGCTATACTAGTATAAACACAATTGTTCGCAATTTCTCTTCTTCGTTTCAAAAACCACTACCTACAACGTTTCTGCTTCTGGATTCTCTTAAAATTTGCACTGTCAATAACATAATATTTGATACGTTTTGTTTACACAAACATATACATTTATGTTAATACAAAGTGTAATAATTTAGTGGGAATTAAATTGACCAATATAATAACTGATTTGTTTGCTGATAACTGAATGCACCATATAATAACAACGGTTCAAACTAGTATATAATCAAAGTAGGTAATTATTATTTTGATTATATATTGAGGTTAAACAACCATTCGATTACAACAATAATATATTTGAAATACCTGTGTACACACAGTACACATATAAAATAGTAAAATATGAACAAAAGATAATAATAATTGTAAACAATATACGAAACTTTGTTGACGCATTTGACCGTGTAAATAACAGAATTTGTCTAATACGTAATAAATACTGCAGTGAAGGCAGTGTTGAATATTAAAAAGACAAAAATTATAGATTGGAACCCTGAAATTTAGTTTAAACATTAATTAATATGAGGAGCATTCTTTTATCGTTCATACAATTAATTAAATATCTGAAATTCTATTGTTCAAACTGGGAAAGAAACATTTTGATTTTGAAGCAGACATGAGATATAGGTGTAGAGATCATAATGCGGATGTTTTACATTCCAAAATGTTTATAAGCAATTAATATAAATAGCTAGATAATCATTTGGATTACTTTTCAGGAAAAAAAAATGTATTTACATTAACTGTATCATAAACAAGGTTTACAGCTATTGCAGGTATATAGTACTTCCAATACACACGAATGACATTAATTGTTTGAGTATAATATTATTAATCACATTTTTCCTTGCATTTTGTACGGAAATAGTAAATAAACCGTTTAATAACATTTTTATTTACTATACAAAGTTCCCAGTGAAATGTAGAACAAGATATCATACCGAATAAAAGTCAATAGTGACAATAATACGACCGAGTGACGTACCTATCAGCATTTTCTCAGTGATCCGTGGTTTCATCAAAATTAGATTCCGGTAATTAAAAAAAATCAATCCTAAATTCATTGTACTACAAAGCCACATTTTTTTTTTTATTAAAGAAAGATTTTGTGATCAGAATTTCGTTTTCACGCAATTATATTGAATGTTTTAAAAGCGTGTTTGTCTCATATTTTGATTTCTAGTCGTTACATCATTTTTGCGCGCGATGAAATAAACCGCCACTTTATATTAGTGATAGTTTGCTTTTAAAATGTCACGTGTAATTTAGAAAAAAACGAAATACTATTTATTGGTACTTGCAAAATACGTATCGGTTTTTCGATGGAAAATAACGTGGGCGGACAACATCTGCTTGTAACCGAACTGTTTAATAGATGTGCCCACGGCCGTCACGATTGATTTGTTCAGGCTTATGACGTCAAACTTGGTGAATCGGGATTCACGCCTAGACGATGATCCGAAAATGTTGAGTGCGTCCTAAACCAGAGATTTTTTTTAATTTCGGTCAAAATCGATTAACAAAATAGTAGTTAATTCACCGTTTTTAGGTTCAACGCCATGCTGGCGAGAACAAAAATGTCGACGTAGACAAAATATTTCATTTTCACAGGCTTACGAGTTTGCAATACTCTCGAGAAAAGCAGTAGTAGTGTTATGTCCCAAAAATATCACTTTAAACCGCGAATCGAACGACTATAGTACACCAGGTACGCGGTTTTGATTTAAACATTGTGATATGCATCACGGACAAAATAGTCGACTGTATTATTTTGACTTCAAATCGGATGCTCGATTCGTTCGCGGAAAGATGATATCTTTAAATAAAACGCAACCGTAATAATAATAATTAATAATTACGCTCGTTGCGTAAACAACGTATAATTAAAATAGTGATCGAACGTATTTTGTAACATGGCATAAAAAACAGCTAATTCAAAAAATGCAAACAAAAAAAAAACAGTTTATAGGTCGCGTGGATAGTTTGAAGCGACTGCACTTTAGGTACGTCAGTAGTTTAGAAGTTGTGGTTTAAACGCATTATTATATTTATTGAAAGCAACGATAAATCATTGAAACACGATTCTGAGCGAGCTAAGTTGTCTACTGGTATACGTCGTGGTAAAAACATTACTTTAACAATAAAAACTTTTATGAAATCTTATCTATTATATAAGGTTCTTATTTTGGATGATCAAACGAATCTAAATCGATGTAGAAAAAACACGTTTCCCGTAATTGTTTGTTACCCCCCCGTAATAGATACACACGGCCGCCCGGAACGACGAGTTTTACGACAAAGCAACAACGTGAAATCGGCTATAAACCAAAATCGTGTTAACCAATTTTCTAAATTTTTTAACCGCATGTGTAAAACTATCTTGTTTATATTGTATTAAAGACTTAAACGTAAAAACTAGAGGTTTTATGGACTTGCCTTCTATTTTTTCCTTAAAGTACGAGTTGCAGGTCTTTGGTTATTCCTCATTATGTGACCCTGGTGTTCATCAAGTGTGTCCGTGTTTTTATAGTCCTCGATAATTTCTTTTCCTTCTGTACACTTCGCAGAACCTACACACACACACGTTGGACACACTCGAGCTGTCCGCGAGATACGACGATGCAGCCACATTTACAATGCCTCAATTTTCTCGCTATTGTTTAAAAAAAAAGAAAAATAATAAGTATTGAAAAACGAAAACCGCGTGAAATGATATCAACCGAAATATTAAAATCATCGAGCTTAGTATGATTTATGGAAATTATTTAAAATCGTTATCGTATAAGTGTTAGAAAAGAATATGCTGTTGCGGGTGGAGACAATCAAATTGTACTTTATGTATTTTGTAGTTGAAGTGGAAATATTTTCACGAAAACTCCCACTCGGAATCATTTTTTTTTTTGAACGAATCATTCGTGGGGAAAAAAATTAAACAATGTAACGTATGCGTGTATTTTACAGTGAATCGTAATATTATTATTGTGTTCAAACACGAATTATCGTAGCGGATACGCCTATAGGATTCAATTGAAAATAGGCGACATCCGTAGATAATAATTAAGTACGGTTTTATACATATATATATTTTAAAAATATGTTTGCATACGGCGTGTGTTTTGCAATAAACCACGTAGGTAATAAAATGACACAAAATATTAATGTTTCAAAGCGGATATAATATTATGTCTCATTGAAGGATAGGTAGGTGGCACCCGTGTAGATAAAACGTAACTACGTTTTTGTTATATTTTTATTTCGAACTATAATCTATCACAATCGCAGAATGTATCTCGATCGAGCGGAGTGGTTTTTCTATTTTTTAAACAGATTTAACAATTAATCCATACGTAGTTGTTATGATAACCATTTCTAAACAAAAGCAAACTTCCATACGGGATTTCATAAATCATTCGATATATCTATCATACACGTAACGTGATTCTAGCCTTTGGAACTATTTGCAAAATGCAATTGAATGTATCAAATGCGTCGAAAATTGTTATAACCGTCTTTAAAAATGTTCAATCGCTTATAGAACAATTTGTACCTATGTTGTTAGCTTTTCTAGTCTTCGAAGTTTAAACAACAGATCAATTGATCGAACAAAAACAATGACAATTACAATTTTAAATTCTATAATACATAGATCAAATCTGAATCGGTTGAAATATTTGTCGCCTTTGCATTTTAACCGTTAAATATCCGTCCAAACCTACTAAGTACAACAAAGTGCGTTAATTGTATTCGCACCGTTTGAAAATGTTGTTGAATTTTCTGGTTAAAACTCGAAACATTTAGGGTTAGTATGCTCAACTATAAATGTTTTTTTACTGAATATACGTTCTTCGTAACGAATAAAATCTAAAACTTTTGCTGCAGTATGTGTTGTGCCGTTCGATACTTTATACTTAAGCAAATATTGTGAAGTATAAACACTGTTTATTAAAAAGTATTCCAAACAAGACTGCAGAGTATAAACGCGTACGAAACTTAATAAATCCATCCGAATATTTTTTGGGTTTCAAAACAGTTACATGATAGTTTGTTTATCACCTAATCTATATATCGATTCAACAATATCGAATACAAATTTTCAGAATTTATCGAACACATTCTGATATATTACATTATATCGTATCACTTGTTTAACAATCTATCGAAAAATAGCAATGGACAAATATTTCTCCATATTGTGTTTAGTAGCTGTAGTGTGTATCAGGAGTCGTTCGAAAATCAGTTGTTAGAATTTCGGTTGACCGTATCGACTTCGAAACTGTATAAAATAAAAATTTAAGTTTCCAGAAAGGATTTGGTGGCCGTCCTTTTCGCAAATCATAATATTGCATTTCCAATAATATTCCCAATATCTCTCTGTCGGCAAACCAAACGTAGATCCAAACTTGTCCGCATCCAATGTAATATTTGTTAAGTAATAGTCACCCTGTAATACATAGGTGATCAAAATCAGTAACAGCTGTTAACCGACGTAACGATTCGTTTCAGTTAAACGTATAAAATAAAGAAGATCAGTCATGTATAAATAAATAACAATGTACAACATTTTAAGGGATTTAATGTCGAGTAAAATTCAAAATTGAATGTGGATTCGGTCTTAGAAATTGATTTTCCGAAAAACTTTAGCCTCATCTAGTGAATCACAAAATAACGACGAATACAAAAAATATGATAGAATTCAGAAGGGGGTGAACTTTTTTTATGTGATACTGCTCTAAATAGCATTACGATTGTTATCTTGGTATATTTTGCTCAAATGATCCTATTTCACTCAATATAATTTCATTTGATTATTTTATACCCATCTAATAATAATTAATACTTATGTTTAATCCTGGACCCATTACTACAAATATATAAAATTTTTTTTTATATTATAGTATAGTGACAAAACCTAACGATACAGCATGATGTGTTTTTTTCTCGTCCTAAAACTATGATAACTTTTTCAAAAATGCTACCCACTTAATTGCGGCTCTTTTCGCTTGCACGACACTTTAAGGACTTATTGTTTAAAATTAAATATTATACATACTTGGTAAATTCAACTAAATAATTAAACGTGGCAAAAAATTTGACAGCTTTTATTCAGTAAATCTCAGTGTTTCAGTTTTAAGACTAAAAAATTTGAAACATGCTTGAAAACATATTTTTATTATAAATTGAATTACGATGTTCAATTTTTGGACAAAGAAATCTCAACCGCCGTTTTGTTCAACATTAAAAATAATTTTGAAAAAAAAAAAATGTTTTTTGAGAAAATGTATGTATAAAAAGCAATTATATTATTTCCAACAAAAATAGGTATCTAAAAGCATAATTGGTTTTATAATAAATTATAAATGTGTTCTTTTTCTATAAAACCAATGATAATACAAACCGTTTGTATAAAAACCGTTAAAAAATTACTGCAAAAAACTACTGATGTTGAAAATCGAATCGGTTCGAGTCGGTCGAAAATTGTCAAATCGGATTCTGATTGCACACGCCAATGCGTTTCAATGTTTTTAGGTTTGTGTGAAATTTTAAAATCATTTGAAACAATTATGCAAATATCGGAGTATATTACTACGTCTTTCGTCCAATAACTTCGACCCGTGCTCAGAATCTACAAACTTAATGCATATTGTCCATTAATTTCAGTGTGATGCGTCGGAAGTAACAAATATTGAATTTGTTCGTATGAAATCGGTTAATAAGAAAATGATAGTAAACGGATATTAATTAAATAACATAATACAATAAATATATCAAAACGTAGCACTTGAACCGTATTTTTTATAAAAATTTGATCGAGGGCGTGTTTAACCTCAAACTTTATGGTGCATTATGAATAATTAGATTAAAATCGATGTGCTCACATTAAAAGGACAAGCCATTGAACGTTTACACATTTCTTTCATATTGAAAAACATCGTGAGAACTTTTATCTGTGAACACATATCACTTATTTCGTAGGAAATAACGTTGACGCAATCGACGTATTGATCCTTGCATTTAAATACGCTAAAAGTGCCCTAAAACCCAAAAAAACACAATTCATAATGTATACTTTGTTGTACAATTGTAATTAATCGTCAATAACACTATTAATTCTATGATCACGATTTCCCTTCGAGAAAAAATTAATAGAGAATAATATTTTTATAAATTAGTATACGCCATTGAGCGTGTTATGTTTTTTGACAAAAAATAAAAGTAAAAAAAAGGGCGAAATTTGTATCCAGAAATGGTAGGTATTGATAACGCGCGTTAATCATTATTTATGTAACGGTTAAAATATTTATATTGTACTTCATTTCGTTTCAAATTAGAAATTCTTTTAACTTACAGCAATTCGTTTTTTTCAGCACCAAATATATTTTAAAAACGGATTATTTTTTTCAGCATTTTATTTTGACACACCTAACAATTTAATTAGATTTGCACTTACAAATTATTTTATATTTCCTAAATATCCCGACTCAACTCGTTTCTTACGGCCTGTGCTTAATTTTAGTTTCTAAAAATCAATTGTACCATACGTTTGCTATTTTCCAACATTTTACAAACAAATTTGTTGAATTCTGATGGGTGTATTCTATAAGCATTGTTTTTACGCGCAATTGTATGCTTGAGAACCGCATATTGTTGAGACAATTATGTTCTAAAATTTAATTCACGTTTTATTTCGAAACCAAAAAAATAATATTTATTGGTACTTGCCAAATACATATCGGTATTTCGATGGAAAATAACGTGGGCGGACAACATCTGCTTGTAACGGAACTGTTTAATAGATGTACCCACGGGCGTCATGATTGACTTGTTCAGGCTTAAGACCTCAAACTTGGTGAATCGGGTTTCAAGCATAGACGATGATCCGAAAATGTTGAGTGTGTCCTAAACCAAAGATGTTTTTTAATTTCGGTCAAAATCAATTAATAAAATAGTAGTTGGTTCACCGTTTTTAGGTTCAACGCCATGATGGTGAAAACAAATATGTCGACGTAGATAAAATATTTCATTTTCACAGGCTTACAGGTTCGCAATACTCTCGAGAAAAGCAGTAGTATTATGTTCCTGAAATATAACTTAAAACCGCGAATCGAATGACTAGTACCAGATACGTGGTTTTTATTTAAATATTGTGAAATGCATCTGTCGACTGTATTATTCTGACTTCAAATCGGATGCTCGATTCGTTCACGGAAAGATGATATCTTTAAATAAAATGCCGCTATTATCACGCTCGTTGCATAAACAACGTATAATTAAAATCGTGTTCGAATGTGTTTTGTAACATGGCATAAAAAACAGCCAATTCTATCCTTGCAAAAAAAAAATAAAGCAGGAAATTTCAAAGTACATATGCAGGTGGTAAGTTCGTTAGAGTAGGAGTTTCGCTTTGGAGTGGGTCACTATTTTGAAAATATAAGTTCTGTAAGATTTTTTTGTGTAGGCAATATTGTAAATCGCTTACAAAAATGATGGTTTTGAGTGATACCTACACAAATCGAGCCGTCACAATAGAATCTGTTATTAGCACTATTACTCTTCTTCTTGACGAAACGTTCTATTTCTCACGATGAACGAAATAGTTCAGTTGTTGTTGTTGTAGTAAACCAGTCCCGGAGATTTTTTAACCAAGATATCCTTCGTCTACCAACACTTTACACTTGAAGATAGAAGTATGAAAAGTCTTGTTTAAGTATTTAAATACACTTTTTGAATTCCGAAAACGTTTTTAATACTCTTAGACACGTGTATTTTATATACATCATTTCGCAAGCGTGTTTTTGTTTTTAAAATATTTAATAGGCACTTTTTTATGCTACTATTTTTTTTACAACATTGGCTTCTAATACTAAACCTAATTCTGGTACTTACCCTATGTTTATTTTTTTTTTTAAATAATTTTTCATAATATTTCACTGTCTTTAGGAGCAAAACAAATACTAAATTCGATAAAGTAATGCGCCCTTTAGAGTCTGAGGGCCGATAACGTTGAACTTTTAGGCGTAGAAATAGTTTATTATTTATTCCTACAGTACACCATATGCTTTTGTGTTCGAATCGACGGTTGACTAATGTAAAACACTAATAGACAAAACTAGGATCGAAAATTCGAGATGTTTTCAAATGCATGTTTACAATCTCAATAAGTTGGAATTAGTTACAATTTAAATTAACATTTCAATCATTGCTTTTAAATACTTGTGTATGCTTGTTCTAAATATTTTTGTCTACGGATAATCAACGGTTACAACGTCAAAAATAAAAACTTATTCCGAGCGTGTATGGAATAGTTTTAAAAAGTCTATGTATTCAAATATTTTTTACTGCAAGCGTTTTAACACCAGCTGTTTCAAACACAACTGATTCGTGGTATTTAAACACGTATTCTAAAGACACATTTTGAAAAGTATTCTCAACAAGACGGCTGAGTGTAAACACGTACGAAACCTAATAAATCCATCCGAATATATTTTGTGTTTCGAAACAATCACATAATAGCTTGTGAAATATCACGTAGAATCGCATATATTGTCTTCCATATCGGTATTTCGAACTGCCGATCTCCTTATGACTCTCAATTTCACGGACTTTAACTACAGTTGTTAAAAATCATTCAATATTATAAATCCATTTCGTCATTATACTGAACTCGTGGTCATATACGAGTCGCGTATTCTGTTGTTAAATAAAATCCACACAGAGTACTTCATATATTTCTTTAATATACTCGTGTGTCGATGGTACATTATAATGTTTGTTGAATTCGTATTATATGTAATTTAAAAAAATAAATTATTAACTTAAACTTTTGTGGTCGGTATATTCTTTATCCGTGAACTTTCGTCTGAAACGAATGCGTTTTCGAGAAAAGAATATACCGAAAGGACACAAACAGTGATCGTACGAGTTTTACAAAACGTATTTTTACGCATAATAAATTACTTAATACTAATGTTGATTATGCGACGTGCTATTATTTATGTCTTGTCTGAAGCTGTCGCTGCGTTTCGCGTTTTGTTCGCCGTACCTAGGCTGATCGGCCGCTAGAACAGAAATTTAAAACAATTTTAAATTCAAATCGTTCCGTCGCAGTAAACGTTTGAAATTTTTTCGAGAATCGTGTTTTTAAACGAAACCGCGCGTTATCAGAGTTGTACCCGCGTATAGTTCGAATCAACTCGACGTGTACGGTGCGAAACTAGACGTTTACAGAAAAGAAAACCGTTATTAAACTACGTAGCTCACCAGTTTGCTCTTTGACTCGCCATACACTTCTGGCTGACTATGTCGTAACTCGTGGCGTACGCGCAGTTGAGGATGTGAGTGAATCCGTTTCGGCAGAGCGTCACCGAAGAGCAATCGGGCGTGAGGCGGTAAATGCTCTTGTGACTACAACGCACGCCGGTGTTCACCATGCCTGTATAGTGAAGAACGCGATCAGTTAAATATCAGTTAGGAGAACTATAGTGGTGGGATGAAGGTACGTTTGATAAATTGGTTTGTTTTTTCAATTTCAAACTGCCAGTTTTAGATGTTCATGTAGGTATATTCGACCGGCGAACCCCGTTCATTATAATATCGTAGTGCCGTACATCACAAAAATATAGTTTTTTAAACGATATTATAATTTTATTGAGATCAGTGTGTAGTAAAATCGTTGCTCTCGCGAACTAATCGAGTAGTGTAATTGTTTTTTTTTAAAGTCATAAGTGCGAAGACAAAATGTTTTCGACGAAAATTCGTCGTATCACACGCGTGAATTCATATTGAACACGGTGTGTGTTTTATCAATACAAGAAAATGTCGTTGTTTTACATATTATCACGTTACGATGATCACTTCGGAGTTTCGGATGCGTGAAACGTTCGGTCTTAAACGCGATCATATTTTTCAACGTTGTTCATTAAAAAAAAATGTGCATTTCGTAGCGAATACGAAGAACTAAAAACGATATTCAGCGTAAAATCGCTTTTTTTTTCGTCATTTTGTGATATCACTATAATTTTACACGAGATTTCGTCTCTGACCGTCACGTCAGGTTCGATATTGTCCTAACCGGAGATTCGTTCTGATCACCCGATCGTTATTACAGTGGACGGTGACGACAGTTTTCAAAACTGGCATAATGTATAGTAATACTGTTATTATTTGCACCATAACGTCGATTCCATTTATTTATATATCAGCAGTATCGACAGGGAATAACGAGAATACGTACTCGGCGGGATTCTCCTCAGATTGTAATTGTAAATGGCCACCGGATTGGCGACGGGCGCGACGGCGGCCGCGGCGGTGGTGGTCGGCTGCGGCGCGACTTCGGTGGCCGCGGACGATTCGGCCGACGACAGTGACGGCGGGTAGGTGGACGACGACGACGACGACCCCGGTGCTTCGGGCGCGTACGTGGTGTTCGGCTCGACCTCGGTCCACGTCTCCGTCGTCGGATTGCTCGGCAGCCCTTTGCAGTCCACGCGGTACGGATAGTCGCAGATCTTCAAGTCCTAGAAAAAAAAACGCGTTCGGAACGACGGGGTTGTTACTCGTTGGATTTCAAAAGTCGTGGCCTTTTTACGCGTACGTACATCGTTGTAGTTCGTTCCGCCGGGACAGACGAATTCTACCGGGGTGCCGGCCACGCACACGTAGAACGCGCCGCAGTTCTCTTTGCTGCGATACGTTCCGTACCCGTCGGGACATCGGGTGCTGTTGCCGTTCTCCGGTTCCGCTGTAACAGAGTAGCATCCCGTGTTACAAACGCGCCGTGAACGGACGAAAAAAAAAAAAAGTTTATGTTTTTTTTTCCTCCTCACCGGTGATCGGTCTCCCGCCGCAGTCTACGTTTGCCGGATAATCGCAATAGCTCTTGTCCGGGTTGAACACCAGTCCCGCGGGACACGTCTGTTCCACTACTGTCTCGTCCCAACAGTTGACGAACTTGTTGCACGAACCGTCGCTCGGGAATTGGCCCCTTGGCTCCTTGCACTGCGACTTTAACGCGTCGGTCGACGGCGATCCGGTTGACGACGGAGCAGCCTCCGGAGGATAAGTGGTGCCGTCCACGCCCGTAGAGACGTCCGGTACGCCGCCGGACGGGGGAGTTTCCGAACTCGGTCTCTCCGGGTAAGCCGGTCGGTCGGTAGACGCTTCGGGCTGAGCTGGCGTTTCCGCTGCGGGGGGCTGGCCAGGATAGACCGGTATTCCTGGCTGCTCGGGCTGTTGCGCGTCCGGATACGCGGGTATCACCTCGGGCAGTTCGGTAGAGCCTTCGGGTTTGATCGTCGTCTGATACGGTTTATCGGTCGGCGCTTGAGTGATCTCGGGGATGTCGGGCTCGGCCACTTCTGGAGGCGCGGTCCCCGACTCCGGTGTCGACGTGACCGCGTACGCCGGTTCGGGCGAGGTCGGGTATTCCGGTGCGGAAGTAACGGGGTATTCCGGAGCAGGAGGAGATGGAGGATATTCGGGTGCGGGCGGCGATGGGTATTCTGGAGCAGGAGGAGAAGGAGGATATTCGGGTGCGGGTGGCGATGGATATTCTGGCGCGGGTGGCGACGGATATTCCGGCGCGGGTGGAGATGGGTACTCGGGTTCGGACGGAGACGGGTACTCGGGCGGCGCGGGTGAAGACGGGTACTCGGATGGCGCGGGTGGAGACGGGTACTCGGGCGCTGGGGAAGATGGATATTCCGGCTGAGGAGGCGAGGAACTTGATTCTTCCGGTTGAGGAGTAGTTACCACTCCGGGTTCCTCGGGGGTCGGACTTGGCGCTGGTTGTTGAGGCGGATACAGTGGTTGTTGTGGGTACGGAGAAGGTTGGGGGTACGGAGACGGCGGAGGAGGATACGGCGACGGTTGAGGGTACGCAGGAGGAGGATACGCGGGCGGCGGATAAGACGGAGACGGATACGACGGAGGTGGGTACGATGGCGATGGGTATGGTTGAGGCGGGTACGAAGGATACGGGTACGTCGGCGGAGGGTAATATCCGTTGGCCGGGACCTGGATCCACACGCTGGACGGTGGTTGTCCGGGAGGCTGCGATCCTTGAGGAGGCGAGACTTGTTGTCCGTTTACAACTGCGATTTGCCACTGTTGAATCTGTTGACGCATGTATTCTTCAAACTCGTTTTTATATTTACTATCGTCGACCGCAGGTTTTGATGTTTCTAAAACGATACAACGACAAAATTGTACACGGTGCGTAATGGAAAAACGAAAAAAATATTATATTCTTTACCGTAAAACGCTTTATCTACCGCACTGCGAGTATAATATTTTAGAAAATAAAACGTGTAGCGCACCAAACCTATTGCCGTTCACGCCGATTCGCCATTCCTACCTAACCGGTTTACGACAAACCGTATTAAAAATTAAAAGCGAGTTGTCCACAGAAATACTACATCACATACTTCTCTACTCTGTAGTGACAAAGAACAGGTAAATTCCGACGCAAGTGCTCAATGACTTACGCGATAGGTAATGTCACAACACAATGCGTTCAAGTGCGGTACCACAAACTTTAGGTTGATGAACTTGGACGGAAAACCCATAAGAAGCGAATGGACCGCGATAATCTGTTCGGGGCGCCTACCACGATTCGAAACTCGGATACTAGATGATCACATTAGTCAACACATTGACGTACCGAAACCGTAATTGAGAAACGTATCGATTTTAACAGGACGTGTTGTTGCTATGAACTATTTTCATAACGGGAAAAAAAAATCGGATAAATAGCGTATTCTCTGTTTATTTAACGAACACTGCGTACACTGAGTTATAGGTACGTCGTGAAATTTCAGTACCTATTTATAATACGTCACATCAATATTATTGTTTGTTTGTCCGTGTTTACGCACAAATTTTAGTATTTTTTCCCGTCGGCGAACGCTCTTTCGATCCCGAGCGAATTAAAGATTATCGGCCGAGTCGCCGATGTCTGTGCCACGGTTATAAAGCGTGAAAATCCGGTTGACATTCTCGCGCGGTGTAAACGGCCCGAGGGACGTTGAACCTTCGCGTCGCGTAAGTGGTTTTCAACTTATTTTTATTTTTTCATCGTGCGATTGAAAATCTGGCCGTAATCCAAGCCGAAATTCGCGTGGTTGCTCGTACAGAAGCGATGTGTCCTGCTAATGCGCTAAAAACAATAAATTACCGTTGTACGGAAACTGGTTTCCGTAGATAAAATAAAATCAACGAGCTAACCAAAAGCCGCGGAAATGTTGTTTACCCCGGCACACGCCGTACTCGCAGACAGGACGCGTCATCGCGTTGTATCAAGTGTGTGTGTCACTCGAAACATTTACGAATAAAGGCGCAGAACAGTAGTACGAGTACACTCATTGTAAACGTTGATTTTTTCCCAATCGACGGTTATTTCGACGAACGAGTGCGTGCTCGTGAGCACTACGGTAAACACGTTCGCGCAGCTCGTCGGACCAAGGTCTCGCCAATATTTCATAAACACAAAGATCGTGGACGAGCGATTTCTTCCGTTTTCGCACGACGCGAACCGACCGTTTGACAGTACACTCGGTACCGTTCGTGTTACGTCGTCTGCACGAAACGGAAAGATTTTTAATTTTCGTCGTTAAAACGTGTACGAGTAAGAACGAATTCAACGAAATCGTCGATGACGCTTCGTGTGTTTTTTTTATTCTGTACGACGATCTTGGCTCCTCGTTTTTCGGTGATCGGCTGTATTGAAACGCGCTCGTGTCGAAAAAAAAATGATACGCGACGAACGAGCAAAATCAATAACGACGTGTTAGGTTTTTTTAGCTGGGAAGTAAAGACGTATTTTCTCAAATCAGATAATATCCGAACGCGATTGTTCGAAACATTACAACAACCTATTCTTTACACTCGCAAAAGTATAAAAGAGAACCTGCATGTAGTTTTCTCAACGCTTTATTTCAAACTTTTTAAGTCGCAAAACATAAAAACACGGAAAAGTTTTAATGTGTAGCCGACTGTAGGATTTAAAAAAAACGCGCGGGTTTTTTATTTTAATAACTTTCTTTCGGATATTCAGCGTCTTACAATCAACGATTATTTTCGCAGCGCTAAATGACGTCTAAAATTGTTTTTTTATTGTTTCTACAAAAGGTATTATGAACTTTTTTTTTTAAACAGACGTACGGTAAAACGAAATTACAATAATAATAATAGCCGTAAGAACGCCAAAATAAAACAATAATCGTTAAATTTACATGAAAAAATTAATATATTTCGTATTAGCAATAAATTCGCGCGTGAGTGGGCAAACTACGCAAAAAATTTGCGTTTCCCGCGGTAGGTATTTTAAAATCTATGTGGGTATTACACAAATACGGAATCGCCGTTATGGGTGAGAATAAACAATAAAAAACTCATGTCGTGTATCGCATATTGGATTTGCAACAACGGTAATAAGTATTTAACAAAATAATATTATAACTTGAAGTCGGTTCATCGGTATTCCTGCAGATCGTATCGTATTATAATAATATGTCGCTTATGTTGCCTATTCATAAGTCCTTAACGAATTGTGATTCTTCACCATTCCGGTGTTATTAAAATACATGTTTCAACTGAAGACGAAAACGGATTTTAACTCGTTGGAATGTTAAAGCTAAAGCGAGCTCCGGCACTATGCATACAAAATAATTAACCTATTACGGTTGAAATTTTAATTGCCGTGAAACACTTTTTCTAAATTTGATTTTTTTTTTTTACACGACAAGGGTTTAATAGTGTGATTATAATGTTTGATTTGCGAACACGGCTCGAAAAGTGTTGATATATGTTGAGAGTAAATTCGTACGCGCCAAATCGAAACGAATTCTCCAGTAACGGAGAGTAAATTTTAGAAAGAAAAAAATATGCTAAACGATATTTGAAAAAAAAAAAAAATAATATTTTTGGATATTGGAAAATATATTGCGAAAAATCAATTTCTACTATTGATTTTTTCAGCATATTATAATATCGTTGCTATAGGACATTAAAAAAAGTTAAAACATGTTCAAAATTATTGTTGGTCCTATATTATCAGGCACCATTGAAAGTGCTTTGGCGCGCATAGACACTGAGAATATCACAGTTGAGTGACCATAATGCTAACAACATTTGGTGTAAAACATGAGTACGAAATTTTCGTGTAAAAAACGTGTCGTACGGCCTGATTTAAATTCTTAAAAATCGTTCGTCACATTCGAGCAAATCTAAAAGTTTTGTTAGTTTTAACTTAACGGCTATTACTTTTCTGGTTGTAAATTAATTTAACCCACTACTTTTTAACCACCGCTAGAGTTAAATTAATTTTTAAAACGCTTCGAATAAGATTTCCGGATTGTAGCGACAACAGTATGTAAGCAAGTATAAACATAATTTATGAATTTTTCTTTCTGTTCAACAAAATTTACTTGAGTTAAGTTAATCTTTTTTTTTCAACTATCCAACAAAACGTTTTGATTGATTTTAACTCTTATTTGTTTGAAAAAACTTGGTCGAGGTCTAAGGCACGAATCAACGAGTTCGCGTTCGAAGTAGGATTAAATTAAATTTCTATATCGATACGCGATCGTGTCCGGACTAAACCCGCTGGAACTATTACATAATTGACGTAGCGCATTATACCTGCTGGACAAATATTGTTTTCTTTTTTGCGACACAATAATGCATATAATTATGTTTCCACAGTTGATTAATACGATGATCAAAATTAAAATAGCTGACGCAATTTACTAGGGCACCACCAAACAATGTGCGTTACATAATGCTGCGTATCGTAGTCGTCATAACAGTTATACGAAAGTGTAGAACAAAAGGAGAAGACTGGCCGAGTTCGCGACGGTAAAAAAAAGAAAAAAATCGCACCGTCATTCGCCGCGTTATATTGTAATAATCGTATTGATTCCTTCACCGAAATGATTTTCGATTGTAAAACTAGGTGTAATCGCGTAACGTGCGTCTTGAAACCGATGGTTTTGGTATTGTACATTTCTGCATTAACGTTAAAGGTTCTATTTAACAACACTATACCAATATCGCGTGTTATAACTTGCCGCACATATAATTAGATAGATATTATACAGCGTATTGTTTAGTCGTGTTTGTTACGAGTTGTAATCTCCGAGTTCAAAAAAAAATGCGAAATATCGCTCGACATTAAAATTACGTCCTCGTCGAATACGCCGCGTGACAGTGTATAACGCCGCGTAGAAAAAAAATATTAGAAATTTCGAAAATTAATACAGAATCGTATAAAATATCGTGTTGTTATACTTTACGACTTGACGAGAAATCTTCTTCTTCACCAACAGTCGCCCTGTTACTTCTGAATATGTCGTTATTCGTTAGTAAAACTACTAAAAAAAAATTTGTACACTTATAAGTCGTGAACGGATTTCTTTTTTCTTTTAATTATTTTTTTTTTTAAGTATTATTTTGTACTTGTCCCGTGTAATACTGCACGCGATCGTGCGACGCGCACCGAAATATTTATAAAAACGTTTAACCACGTAAACCAGCTATCAACACACAGGTATACTACTCTTGACGCCAATAGTATAATGTAAGGACTGTTGTTTACGCTTTTTATTACATGAAAAATAACGATTTTTTTTTTGATCAAGCTTCTGGTTTATCGTTACGCGCTTTTCGTAGAACGTTGAAATCATTTCCGATCGGCCTACGTTTATTTCGGCGTTTATCGAAGCGCAGTCGAATAGGTTTAAACCGTGTGTACCGACGATTAAATCGATATTGTAATCGATGTTTCAACACTTGCAGAAAGTCGATAGTTCCGTTCTGTTCGGTATATTTGTTTTTTTTTACAGGGCGACACGCCTCCGAACACTATTTTTATTTCCATTTACGCCTATATTATAACCGCGCGCGTTTACAAAACGTAATGCGAAAACGTCAAAACTTAAATTAACTTCGCGGCGCGGCGATCGGCTTCGGTACGAAACTGCGCGTCAGGTGCGGCCGCCCAAACGTCAGAAATATAAATTAAAAAAAAAAAACGTTTAGTTTCTATCGGATGTGAAAAATAAAGCGCGTACCGGATTTTACGCGACGATTTGTTTTAGATTTTCTTTCTCGAACGAACGAAAACTCAATTAATTTTACCGTTCACGAAAAATAGTAGTACGTCCAGCGCGTAATTCGTACACATACCTACTGTTTTATCATCACGTCGTCGTGTGTGTTAAAATTTGGGCGCACACCAATTCTCACGTCTCGTCGACACACTGCAGTATGTATTTCGAACTGTTGTTTTATGTGTGTCAAAACGCGTAGCGTGCGATGATGACAACGTGCAAAACACGATTTTCTATCACGTAGGCGATTCGTACAGATGATGCGTTTGTAATTCGAAAGCGTACAGTGTAGTATAAAATATGGTTATACGAGTACGCTGAGGCCGGTGTATGTAAATATGACGATTATTATTAAATATTATCATCTCGTATTTCGTTCTAGATGTACAGCTCTAGGGGTCTGTTCGTCGCGCTCGATTTCACGAAGCAAGTTTCTGTTCCGCGACTGGGTCGATTCCGAAAACGGTACTCGGACTCGTTATAATCGTCGTTACGAGATCATTTCCGAAGAAATATATAACGACGATTGCGATGACGGTACTCGCGTGTATCGACTTTAAACGCGGTCGCGAACGTTTACTTGCAAAATCGTTTTGTAAAAAGGGTCCTCGTCTTCGGCTCTACCGAAAAATCGCGGGAACGGATAGTAACGATGCTTTCGTACCGCGGGCACGGCTCAAAACGCGTATCGTCTTGGTTAGGTGATTGAGGCGTCTGATATACGTGACGTTTCTCGTGATCGCACAGGAACCGTTTTCACAACGAAAATCGGACAACACAAACTCAGTCGTGTTACGTCTGCGGGTAATCCACGAGCGACCCCATAACACACCGCAAAATCTTCTAGCATCGGAGAGAACACGTTGTTTCGCTACCCCCGATTAGGTGTATCGTTACGGTTATTGCGTTGTAGACGCGTCGAGACGTCGTGTGATTTGTGATCGACGTAACCTCGTTGTTATAAACAGTAAAAATAATTGACAATTTTATTATTACTATTGCCATCGCGTCGTCTGTCTTGAGCACGGTTAACCCGGTGGCCCCTTTGGAACCGATCGCGGGGACGAGACGAGATTTATTTATCGCGCTCATTACCGGACGACGCGCGCGACACGACCCGACTCAATGTTTTACACGGAAACGCGACGGAATCCGGAATGCACGGCGGCGCGCGTGTATGTAGCACGTCGCGTCGAAAAGGAAACATCGTTGTCGGACAGGGTACGTGCGGCGTACGACGGGAAACGAACCATAAATAATTAAAAAAGTAAGTCGGGGCAAATAATACTTTAGTAATAATACTTTTTATTATTACTAAATAATACTTTTTTAAATAAAGTAAGTGGCCACGACGACTCACTCGAACTTTTCTCGCGCTCAGCGTACGTGACTTAAATGAAAGAGCGCCCATGAGAAAGACGCGTAGACAGCCACCCCCATTTACGTATCCACGATGTAAACATCCTTAGAGTAATCAACGAGTACATACGTAACGGCGATTGAAAACCTTTAGACGACGTAAAAAATCGAGAAAAAAAAAAATTGACAACGTGTAACGACGAAAATTGTGAACAAAAATTGAGTTTTCGTAATTTTGAACCAAAAAATCCCTCGAATACGCCGCTGCTCGTGCTCAGTATTATATACATCTAACATTACGCGTTCTACGTCTCGGGTCAGAACCGTCGTACGCCCGCGTGAAATGAGAAAATCTTTGAAACGTTCGACCGAAACTAAACGATGGTGCGCGGAAGCCGCGGTCGAAATGAAAATTCTTGTATCGTTGTATTCGTAAAAAAGAAGAAACACGCGCACTACACGTCGTCCGTTTTATACTTTTTTACCGCCCCCGGATCGAGGAATGCCGTTTTTTTTTTAATCAGTGGAAAAACATGAGACATAAGACACGTCGGAATGAAAATTTATATTCGAACCTGCCGGATAATGGAAAAAACGAGGTGGACGACGACGTGATATCGTGTGTCGTACTCGTATTCGCCGCGTACTAAAAAAAAATAACCCCTGTCCGGATTAACCGCACAAAAAGCGGCGATGAGAATGAGCTTTACAACTTTTCGCGTGGGATCGCGCGTAGTCGTTGATTTATTTTTATACAATATATTGCGTACCACCGTATTATGAATGTTTGTACAACGTTTCTGAGAGTTTTCGATCGTATCTCGGCCATCCGGTACGAGTTGGAGCAAAGTAAAAATTGTGCAATGTATACTCGGACGTACATGATCTGGAGTCCGCGATTGAGATTACGTGTTAACTTAGTATATTATTTTGCGTTTGTTTTTTCGAAGTTCGGTCAGTCTACCGCGTGACCCCGGGTTAATTTTTTAAACGTTTTTCTGCGTTTTACGATCGCCTAGTCGTTTACGTCACGGTCGATTTCTTCGTTCCTACGTTATAGACATAATAACAACGTGTACTATATAGAGTGTTTGGAACGTACTACGATTCTCGTATTGTTTTCAAATAAACTGAGGAATAAATGCGTGCGCTCGGACTTTCGCCCGTTTTAAACGTCTCGTTTTCGTAAAACGATCTAATGAAATATCGTTAAACA
Source organism: Hormaphis cornu (assembly GCA_017140985.1). Lineage (NCBI taxonomy): Eukaryota > Metazoa > Arthropoda > Insecta > Hemiptera > Hormaphididae > Hormaphis > Hormaphis cornu. Next base: position 15,566,985 of record CM029362.1, read on the forward strand.
TAAATTTGTGTATGTTTTTTACCCGCGCCAAATGGAACGAGTTACGTTGAAAAAATCGTGGTGGATTCAACTTTACCCGCTATGAGAACCGAACTGATTGAAACGATTGAATGCCCCTCTATGTTTGATTACCGAGAACAAGAGCGATTGCTTAAAAATCGAGGTTTTTTTGCGCGGGTCATTTTCATCACTGAGAGCTGCGAATTTTACCTAGGCTAAACGCTACGGATATATTTCAAAATGGTCGAAACGCGCGCGCTCGCGTTGACCAGAAGCAGTCAAAAGGAGTGTACAAAAGCAGAGGATCCTCGATCGGATCTGAATGTCGTAACGAAAATCTTAACCCGGCAATCGCACGACGTATAATCGGAGAGACAACCCTCTAAAAACCACGTCGCACGTCGTGTTGTAATGTTTTCACGTGCGACCGTAGGAATGTCATTTACGACCGTCTGAAACGTTTTATCCGTTGTTTATTGATCGGTTTTTTTCGTACACTGTACCCCACGATCATCGTCATCATAACACACGCCTATACTAGCCGGTTATAGACATCTGCGAGTTTTCTCGAGGAAAAAAAATACACATATATAAAATCGTACTGACCTGCAGAAACCGCGATGTGAGAAACGAGTCGTCCGAACGTCAAAGCGACGCGTCTTTAAAGACGGCGGCGGATAACGAGCACACGTATATTGTCACTGAATCGACGGCCTTCGGGCGAAATAATGCCGGGCAAAAGAAAAATCAAATAAATTACCCCTGTCGGCGGGGCTGACGCGGCTTTTTTTTTATCTCAGTCCCGTCGGGGGCACCCGGCACGGCAAACATTCGCGACGACAATACAACTATTATAATAATATAATAATACACACAATAATAATATTATTATCCGCTATATAGTTAGTAATAACCGCCGACGACGCAAGACGTAACGAGATAAATACGTGTTTTTTTTATATATTTTTTTACAATACGCGGCGTAATAATCGTTTGAGTCCGGCCTCCCCGTAAATTCCGTCCGCAGAGTATGGCGAACTCTTGCCGACGACAG